>JANQDE010000040.1:1243932-1301969 GCA_037157785.1 Cephalotes varians | reverse complement strand
GATTCATTTGTTTTAGAATTCATGTTTTTAAATTACATTATTTTTACGTTATTTGTTCACTTACTCATAAATTATGTTATTTTTACATTAAGAAATGTTAAATATCAATTTAACACAAAATATCCAAATAACATAATTACATTATGTTAAATTAACACTCGGACATGTTAAAAATTCAACATAAAAATTTTAACAAGGACCGTTTTTGACACAAATACAAAATGTTTTTTACTGTGTATTAAGCGATGCGATTTTTGACACACTCTTTCTTTCGCGGGTTTTTAAAATAAAGATATACTTGGCTAATTTTATTAATCTCACATTTATTTTCAAACAATTAATGCTTGAATACGTTAATTTTTTCAAATTTTACGTGTTTAAAATTTAATGATTATAACATCATACTCAAATGTTATAGAAAAGATGACTCTGGTTCTAAGTGATTACTAAAAACTGTGTTCATAAGAATTGACGAAAGCTGGATAAGATATAATGAGTGACGTGAGTGTAAGGTTTTTGCAGATCCATCACGGGTTTGACAAATTGATTGTATTATCATTGCCGATGATCTAAGTCAGCGACGTAATTTCTTGACTAATCTGTTGTGTTTGCTGTAACTGTCGTTGTTATTATTGCTGTTATTGAGAGTGAGAAATAAAGATGATTGGAAATTCCGACGAGAAAAATCGAGAGAGTTTAATATCAAATTATCCGAATTTTGTCTTGCCATAGTGAAAAGAAAGTTTGGATTCGGCGATAGCCGATAATTATTTATTTTTTGATAATTGGACGATGTAAGGCGCTTAATAAGAAATGCTGCTCATTATGAGATCGGTGTTAACTCAGAAATGAGTTAACACCGATTGGGGATAAGTCACTGTAGCTGGAAAGTTATAAGTCGGAGATCCAACGGTCGAGAATGATTGTATATTGGAATCCGTCCATTGATGAGTCAGTGGAACATGAGACGAATATTGTTCTGAAATTGAGATTGAACATAGCAGTGATTAGCTCCTTTACTTTATGTTTTAAAAATAATGAAAAATTAAATTTACATAAGATATTAACAAAGATAAAATTAAATAAGAAAGATATGTAGATATTATTATTCTGGCTCACACACACACACACACACACACACACACCGGCAGAGAACGCTACAGATAAGTCTGGCTGACTCTGAAATTGCAGATGTCGATGTGAATGATCTGGCGGCATTGTTTTCGCTGGAGAATAAAATGGTGCCGGTGGATAATTAACATCACCATTTGATGAGGTTATGAAATCGACATAGCCATCTCCAGCATTTGTCGACAAAGGAACACGTCGCTTTGAATAATATCTTTTATTATAGAACCACTTGGTAATCTTGACTTTTGATAGTCCCATTCTCTGGGCAAGATCATTTATGATGTTCTTATCAGGAGAGTGATCCTTCTCGAATACCCGATTCAATTCGATCAGTTCATAAGACTTGAAATTTTTGTATTTGCCCCCATTTTTTGATTCGCTCTTACAATCAGATCCTGACGTATGTTTCCATACTCTTACTTTGTAATTGAACCAATTGGCAATTTTGGTTTCTGACACACCCATTTTTTTTGCAAGTTCTCTTCTGATGTAGATACTAGGAAGCTGATTCTTATTCTTGTCAAATATTTGTTCCAACTCGTTCAGTTGGTAAGGTGTGCATGCTAAGTATGTGCGTTTGTTCATTGAGATCTTTGATTTGCTTTCATATTTATATCCAGAACTGAATTTTTCCTACCAAAAGAGATTATTAAAAATTTTGGAAGAATGTGATAGATAATACACATATACATTTATATAATAATCTCGTCATATATGATATAATATTCTTTTTTCTTAAAAAGAAAATTATATTGATAACTGCTGTGCCAGTCAACTTAATTTGTATTGTAACAAGAATTACAATCACAATTTGAAGCTATTTTAATAAAATGTTCTTATATTGATTTTCTGAAGATCGCCGAAATTATTAAACGATAAAATAATTACAAAATTTTTATTATTAAAACAATTAGCTTTCAAACAACAAAAGAAATTAGATGAGATAACCATACATTAGACTGGACAAGTAGAGGTCAAAATGAGATAAAATGTTTTTGATAAAAATGTTAAACTGTCAACAACGAGAAACATTTAACTTAGACATTTATTTATAAGATATGGTTCACTTAAACCACTTAAATTTACATTTCAGAGGAAACATGTATGTTAAAACACAAAATTTATCTAAACTAAATTACAGGTCATTACCTTTTTTACGAATCAGTATTATTATATTTGTTATATAAATTTGATGCATTATTATATATAAATAACAATATTTAAATATGTTAAGTCAAGTTTTCAAAAATACAATCTGTCAAAATGCTTTATCATTTTACAAAACAAAAAAACAAATTTCTAAAAATTTACCTGTTTGAAATGGCTGTAGTTCTCTTCAGGAAAATACATTTTTCAAGATGCTAATGTATTTGCGCAGCAAAACTGAAACCACCATATATGTACCAATTTCAAGAAACTAGATATTTTCACTTTAACAGAAAATTAAAAATTAGTGTATTGTTTCCGTTAGCGGTTCACAAGTTTTTCAAGATCTGTTAGATAAACACATTGTATATATTTTTATCGAATAAAGAATATGATACGCGACTTCTGTGTTAGTAACAGATATTTCTTCCAAAATTAAAAATATTGTTTGTGGTTAAATGTTTAAGCACCGCGAAAAGATTAAATATATTTTGAGATCTGTGATTATTAGAAATGATTGATGAGATACCCATAAAAATATGCAATAACTACAAAACATTAGCTTATGACTTCTCTGATAAAAGCACTGATCAAAACTGATTTGTTTGATTTTTTGACATTGCTACGTGCGCCGCAAGTGAAATTCGTGTTTATTAGTTTTGAAATGTATTCAGCGACTTACGAATAAGTTGGGAGGGTTTCGTTAACACATCCCGATAATACACATCTACTCACATCGGTGCTTAGAGCTTAGAGTTTTTCCATAGGACCACCAATCAGAAAATTTTATATTTGATTAGTCAATCGGCGATGTAGGCTATGCGAGCCCACCGAATAAGTTACTTGTGTTTATCGGTTATTAGATAATAACTCATGTGTTACAATTGTTCCTATATTATATTTTATAAAAATATAAGAAAAATATATATTCAAATGTACAAGTAGTCGTGTTATTAAAAACGCATTATTATTTAGTATAACATATTCTCACGATATAGTGCATTAAATATTATCTTCAACGAAATATTTTTGGAACTCCTTAAATAACCATATAATTGTGTCTATATTCACACAGCACACTTCATCTCATGGATGTCCAACGGATGTCATTTTGGGATATCGCAATAACCAAAAGATCCTGAATGATCTCAGTTATCCAACGGATATCCAGGGTACGAATGTCCACATGTGTGAGATCCCACGGAAATGAAAATATTTTAAAATATCTTATGGAAGTGAGAAATATGTTATTGTTCCATTAATACATAATGAAAATAAATTATTTTAAATGATATGATAATATTTGTAATTTGTACTCTTAATATAACATCTAATAAATAAAAATCTTTGTAATATTTTTTTTGTATTTATTTTTTTTATTGTTAAAAATTAATACAATCCGCAAATCATAATGACACAAATACATTATATTCTATTTTTTCGAATGTAATTTATCTCAGATAGAGTTTATTATTTAAGTCAATTAAATTTAATTGTAAAATACATCTCAATTGGCACACAATCATTTGTATGCCAATAATAATTATGACATTCTTTACTTCTAGTCTTAATTCTGGCACTCTTTATTTGCAAAACTTTGATGTTTTGTACTGTACCAGTTTTGGGAGACTACTTTTTTCAGCGTATAATATATATATCCTTTGCTGCTAATGGATTAAAGAATATATTTATAAAATAAAATTTCTAGTTAATAATAAAATATATTTTCCAGTTTTTGTATTTTTATTTTATATATTATATAATAATATAATTAAGCATGAAATAATTAATATTTATGATACATAACGCATATGTACGAGAAATAAGCTACCCATATCGTAAAATATATCATTACTTGGTACTATGCAAAGCTAAAGAATATATGGTAGAATCCTACATAACACACAGTTCTCTAAGAGATGTTCTAAAGATGTCTTGCGTTCTCAGGACGTCTCTCAGAGAACTGTGTTCTATGGATATATTTGAATATGATAGGATATCGTAAGATATTAATAGGACATTTTATGATATCCTACGATATTTTTTTGGGATATCCCGGATGCTGCTCACTGGAATATCCATGAGATCGCCTTTGTCAATCTGGGACAATTTGAGGTATGTTCCGGTTCTGAGCCAGCAATTCAACACAGAATCGCTGCCTGCTTTTCCTATTGTATCCGCAAATACAATCAACCCCACTGTACCTGCTCATATGTATAATCTTCAAACCGGAAATTTGTTTAATAACGAAACATTACGCATCGAAAATAATGAGATTAATTAGGAATGTTTTGAAATTTCAAGAAATTGCCTTGGAATGGATATGCTTCGACTGAAATTTATTTAGCAGAAATCTATATTGCCTGAAGTCGTTACTCGGTTATGATTACTCAGAATGTAGCTCTTATCATCGGAATTCTGATTGTTTATTTTCTAGGATTTATTATATGGGGAGTAAGAGCATTATATTGTTTTTGAATAATTTTAGTAATAAAATAATTAAAAAATCATTGATAATAAGACAAAATTTGAATTAATTTGTATTTCACATTTTGTCTAATACAGGATTTTGTTCGTGCGTTGATTCAAATTGATTTTTAGATTTTAAATACACAAAATTATAAATTATTTTATTTAAAACATATTTATACTATTTATACTATTTATACTACATTTATACTACATTTATATTATTTTAGATCACATGGGTGATAACAGCATTTTTTTATCATATTCTCGATATTATTTATGTTATGTAACATTTTTTTCATTCGCGAGAATCCTAAAATTATTCTCAAAAAGTCGAAAGAAAGAAGCTAAAAAAAATATTAAGTTTTGACAACCGCCATTTTGAATTTGCTAATTTTGACATTAGATTCGTATTTAATGACCTGGAAAACCTTAAATAAGTTATTATGTTTAAATAAATATAATAAGCTATTTAGTGAATTATCAATGATCTTTTCACATTTGTTTGCAATAAATCTTATATTTCACGAATATCTTATTAATCATAGCCGATAAAATATAGCCAAAAAATTCTTTTTATGCCTGAAAGTCCTAACAACATACTTTATTTTGATTGCAATAAAACAAGTCTCCAGCAAGTCCATAATTATAATATGACAAAGTACATAAAAATAGTCCGTTTTTTTAACTTTAACTGCAGATTTCTTAAAATTGTAACGTAATGGAGCAATTTGGAGACTAGATTTAGCGTCCAAAAATTATCGAAAGTGACTAATCTAATTCTGATGTTTTTATGTTGATCCGATATAATCTATTGGTATATAATAATCAAAATTATTTTTCTCAAAATTAAAATAAATAAATAAAAAGATTTTTTTTACACGTCTAGAACGTAGTTCTTTATGTCTTCTTTTAAATCTATTAAAGATTGCATGCAATAGACTTCTGGCAAAAATAAAGACTGGAGTGTAAAAGTCTAATGTAAGAGGAGAGTGACAGAAGAGTAAACGAAGCTTCTAGAAGGCGAAAATTGAAACAATAAAACATAAAAGGGGTGTTAACTTCTTTTATGTTTCCTTGTTTCAATTTTTGCCACCTAAAAATATCGTTTACGATTCTCCTTATTCGACTCACATTTCAATCTTTATTATCGCCAGAGGAAAATTAAAATTACAAATTTTATTTAAGTCTTTATTTCGTATAATTATTTTTTAATTACAATATTCCCTCTGCAATCAAAATATATAATCGCAATTGTAATACAATAAAGGTATTTATTTCATTATGAGTGTTGTGCAACATCTTGAACAAATAAAATTTAGATTAAAAACATGTTGTTTCTTACTTTTTTGCTATGTAATTATTTTTCCATGGTAAAAAGAAAGTCATTAACTGAATCATTCACTTACCCAGTAAAAAGCAAACTTAAGCGCACGCTCAGTTTGCTAGTTGATTTAAGCAGAATATTGCATCATTTGCACCTTTAAGTTTATGCCAGCAGAGTTTACTGACGTAATTTGACAGTAAATTGTCAGCAGAAACCAAGCAAAATCTGTCATTTCAATATATAATTCATAAAATTCGTTCATGGATATATATTCCATTTAAAAGAGATAATTTTGTTAAATTTTTGCGTTCAGTGTCATCACATTCTACAAACCGATTTTTTTATTTCTGTTTCTGCATTCTGCCGACAAACAAAATTTATAGTAAATCTATTCATCATATCTATTTTTACCATTTGGCTATTTGAGTTAGTTACTTAATTTAATTAATTTAAATGTGCACACGAATGGCGAAACAATTGAATCCCATAAGTCTGCTTTAAAAATTTCAATTAAAATCATTTCTTTTTAAGACATTTTTACAGAGCATTATTTATTAATTAAACATTATTATTAAAATAAGAAAAGGCACCATTGCCTACATATGTACACACACATATATATATATATATATATATATATATATAATATATACAATATACATATACATACATACATATATATATATATACATATATATGTATATCTGTATATATGTATATAAAAAAACAAGAAAATATATAATGTGTAATAAAATAATTTTATCAAGTGTAAATATAAATTATTTAAAATACAAAACAGAGAAACATTATTTTAAATATACAAGATAATATGTAATTTTCTTTTATGTATAAAAAGCAATAAACTACATTAAATATTATTTAAATAATATTTAAATCATGAAGTATATGTATGTTATCGTTACATATTAAAATATTTAAAATATCATTTATCTGCTATTTCAAATAATTTGTGTTTATACTAGATCATTTGATGCTCACAAACACATCTATCTTGAATAGTACAATTTTGATAGGTTTGATTTTTGAAGCTGTCGTCTCACTGCTCGCGTAATCACATAACAGCAACCACAAATCTCATATGCATATGTTGTACTTTATATACCGATACTATATCGTTGAGTAAATAAAACACTTTGCATTTTTAAAACCAATGCAATCAAATAACATAGCTCATATATACAAAGTTTTAAACTGTACATGTTTAAAAGCTAAATTTTTTAATCGCACTGTAAAAATAAGACGTTGCGGAAAGAATTAAAATAAGATATAGAAATTCACGAACTGAAAAAATATATGTACAATTTTCATTGCAGAATATTTAACGAATGTTAATAAATCTTTATAGTGTAATTTTCTGTTATTTAAAAATAGTGATCGATGTAATATCTCGAAATTCACTTACACAACATTTTATTCTTTGTAAAATTTAATTATAATTGCTAACTAACTGTATATATGTCTATATATATGTATATAATATATAATATAATATACACGTATAATTTATATGTATATACACGTATTTTCTTTTAAGAAAACAATTCAACCTAACTTATCTTGATACATTAACTTATCCTAATATTTTCTTTATATGTTACGAATTTGATAACTAAATCTAACTATCTAGGTATTAGTGTAAATTGTCACATGCAAATAACAATATTAATATTACATTCCATAATCATATGATCAGGTTGAATTATTAAAATTCTTGAAAATATTCTTCAAATAGACTCAGCAATATATAATTATTATCTATCATCGCCTATGCTCTTTTTCTATAATCATACTTTTTAACGACGCAAATGTTGGTCAATTTACAATTTTTACAAATTTAAAAATTAATAACTATAAGATCATATTTTAATACCAAAAGGGTTGTGGCGCCGGCCTAGGTGGTTGCTGAAAGCTCTGCGCAGTATAAGGGCTAGCAAAAGCTTGATGAGGATGAGCGGTATAGGGGTGAGGTTGTTGTAGACTCGTTGGACTTGACAGATTGACTCTACTGCCGCTGGCAGTGATCGCGAGATTCCATGAAGGCGATGTAGTTCCTTGACTGGTCTGTTGCTGCGTTTGCTGTTGCTGTTGCTGAGGAGGTGAAACCGAACTGATCGGGAGTTCCGACGAGGCCAATTGATCGGGAGCAGATGTCGAATTGCCTGAATTCGGTCCCATCATAGTGACGAGAGAGTTCGGAGTTGGCGGTAACTGATGATTACTTGTTTGCTGATAGCTGGACGATGTGGAGGTCGCTTGGTGAGTCATATGAGTCGTCGTCGCTGAGGCCGGCGATAACACCGATAAATTGGGATAAGTCACCGTGGCCGGAAAGCTATAAGTCGAAGTTGATCCGACGGTCGAGGGTAGTCGTGTCGCGGAGTCCGCCAATTGATGAGTCACTGACGCATGATGAGATGAATACAGTTCAGAAACTAAAATAGAACGTAATAGTGATTATTTTGTTTATCTATTATGTTTTATCGCAAAGATAAAATATGATATATATATATATATATATATATATATATATTATCTTGACTCACACATCACATATGCATACCTTGGCCAGAAGAGAACGCCGCGTCTGGCAAACTCTGAGGATGCGGATGCGGATGTGGATGTGGATGACCCGGCGGCACGGTCGCTCCCGCGTGAGGATGAGGTGGTGCCGGTGGATGAATAACGTAACCGGCTGGATATGCTACGGAACTGACATATCCAGAAGACGTCGATGAAGAGATATGTTTCCTCAGTCTAGCTCTTCTATTGCTGAACCATACTTGAATCCTGGCTTCTGACAATCTCGTCCTCTGGGCAAGTTCTTCTCTGACGTAGATATCGGGATACTGAGTCTTCTCAAATGCCCGTTCCAATTCGTCCAATTGATGAGCCGTAAAGGTTGTCCTACTTCTGCGCTGTTTTCTTTTCAATGGAATCCCTGGTTCGCTCTCACAATCGGATCCGGAACTTGTTTTTCCTAAAAAGAATATATTAAAAATGAAAAAAGAGCGAGATAATTTATAAATATATAAATATATATTAAAATAAATTAAGTAGCGCTCGAAAAGGCGAATCATAAACTTAACGACCAAAACGAGCCAAATAGGTGTTTATTATTTATAAAATAATCATCCATTAATTAAAATGAAAGACACTTTAATTTCATCTAAGAATTAATCATACGTTTCGACTGTATTTAGTCTTCCTCAATAAAATATACATTAAAAAGGCCATAAAATCAGACATAAATAAATGGACGTTGTGTCTCGCGATTATTAATATATCAAAATTGTAATCGAATCATTTCGTGATAGTAGAAATAATTAAAATAAAGGCCAAACATAAGCAATAATGCATTACTGTCATGCAAATACATGTGATGACAAATATAAAATAAAATTAAAAATAAACATAAAATAATTTCGAATGACAAGATCAATGTCAAGACCAGCTAACATATGCATAAAAGTACATGGTAATTTCCGTGTCACTGTTTAGATTCAGACTAACTTTTTGTTCCTTAATATGAATCATTTCTGAAACGATTCTTTTGAAATATTTAGATTCATGATCCATAATTTTGGTGTTGTTCCACTCGAAACAGTGGTTGTATTTAATTATATGTTCTGAGATGACCGAATGTTTAGATTGATCCTGTTTTAAATTATTTTTATGTTCTCTAAGTCTAGTCCTTAATTGTCGTTTGGTTTGTCCTACGTATGTCGCTTCGCAATTTTTACAGAAAATTTTATATACAACATTGTTTTAGACAATATTTGATCTATATCTTTATGTATCTTGACGAACCGAGTCAATTTATTCAAACATCGAAATCTTACAATGGCCTTCGCACTATCTATATTTGACGATATGAATTCAGAAAGCGGATTAATATATGGAAGAACTGATTTTTCTTTCGCTGTTTGAGCCAATCGAGCCAATTGAGTCTGTATTTGTTACGCCTAACGTAGTTTCTGATCCATGTACAAATAATTTTTTTAACGTTAAATTTATTTTATTGAATATTATATAGATCCAGAGGATAACTGTCTATAACCGTCTATACCCGTCTATAATATATATATATTTATAGTTATAATATGTATATAGTATATTATAATAATAATAATAATAATAATATGTATCATTATAACAATATATATCACTATAACTATATCTATTTATATTACTATTCTATTATATTTATCATTATAATTATAATCATTATATTTTTACCGTAATATATAATTTAATATGTTTCTTTTTGAATAGAAAATTATATTTCTTACTTTATATTGTGTCATAAGTTATAATCACAATCACAAACTGTCCTAATTAGAAACATTTTGGTTAGTTTTTCAAAGTTTTCTTTGCAAGAGATTTGATTAAAAAATAATTATAAAATTCTATTAACTAACTGAATTTTCGAATAACAAAAGAAATTATGTAAAACGACTGTATGTGACGATGGACTAGTGACAAGACAAGGTAAAATGCTTCTGGTAAAAACGCCAAATCACCAGCAGGGAAAGGTAGATCGAAGGAGTCTATGTGGATGTTGATCGTATATCAAGTGTGAAATAAGCACCTGGCACGAAACCCGCGCGGTGCTCTTTGACGTTGGCACGACGGTTCTCCAAAAGCAAACTGTGAACCAGCAATACGAGACCGCGATTAAGAAGATGCAGGTGAATGCAGGCTCCGTATACAAATAACATGCGGGCAGAAACCCGCAAGAATTCATTAGCGTAAATTAAATTTAACTTTAAAGTTAAATGTCAAATAATCTTTGTTAAATTATGGAAAAGAATCTATCTGTAGAGAAGATCGTATTTTTTTGTACATTATATCTTTTTAGTTCAAAAAGATTCCTTTCTAATAACTTTGCAATGTTCATGTCACTCGATTACGCTTGTCCGATTACGCTACAGCTCTGAAAATAGGCATTCTTTCGCGCATTTCTAGTCGCGAGGAAGCACATGATGCGCAGACGTTGAAAACGCGGTGGAGATTTTTTGCTTCCGCGTGCGCTCCGCGATGCGATTCGTCGTAATGTGCATTTCGAGATTGTCGTCAGTTTCTCGGGGCTCAAGTTTACGCGGCGCGCGACTAATCGGGCGACGACGCCTGACGCCGGGACGGGCCGCGTTAATGCAAATTCGACACGGGCTCTATTCCCGGCCCGTCGTCGTGCCTTTTTTTCACCCACCTCCACCTCCGACTCATTCCGTGCTCTCTCTCTCTCCCCCCCCCTTTCTCTCTTTCTCTCTTCGTCGTGTTTCTTGAATTCACCGATCCTATCCGCGTGCGGATGGAAATAGTGCGAGCGACGACGTGGTCCAACAAACCTGAGGCCACGATCGTATCACGTCCACGTGCGATGAACGATCAGAAATAGCCTCGACGAAAGTCCCGCCAGGACCTCATAGGTAATCACTTCCTTCCGACGAAACGCAAAGACGAAATGAGTATTGTTCGGGTATCGAGCGATAAAAATAAAGTGCTAGAGCGAGAGGTGACCGGTGCTTTGAATTATTTGTTCAGATATCTCGATTATTATTCAAACATACTGGCAATTTACACTTTACATATTTTACACACATTTTTACGTGAAAGTAAGATTCTTGCAGCAAGAATCGAAAGATCAACACAATGTAAAATTTATAGCGAGATTTATCTTGTTCTTAAAAAAATGTTTAATTTGAACGGCAGCGTTTCGAAGTGAAAAAATCGCTGTGAACGATAATGGATTTACGTGACGACTCCGTTCTCGTGCCAATCGTTCACAGCAAACCTGGTAATCATTCATCCCGAGGCTAATATCAGGTTCCGAAAACTTGAAGAATTACTAACCGGTCGCGGACGTTTATCCCGAGGGATATAATTTCCCAGAGGGATTTCTGCTCTGATTTTTTTTAATTTGCTGAGGATGAACCGCGTATCGTCTACGAATAAATAAAAATGGGATTTCACGAAGATCTCGCGTGATATCTCTATTGAACTCTCTAAAGGGAAAATGTACGCGTCAGTCATTTGTTGCCGCGATCAATTCGCACATTCAGTATGAGATTATAAAGAGGAAAAAATTAAGCGTCTAAAATTATAAGTATACAAAAAATCACATTTTTTTCACTTGATCATACAAGCACGCGACTCAAAGAAAAAACCAATGTAATTCAATTCCTCATTGAATTATTAATAATCAGAGTGCTGCGAATCAATCTAATAAATAGAACACTGTTTACGTTATTAATGTATATGATACATGTACAAGATTTGCCGTCGTCATTCACCTTCGTAGATTCAACCCCCAACATTCGTTAGAATGTCACATACCTTCCTCGCCCAGTTGACACCCCTCGACTTACACGCATACTTATAGCATGCGACGCATTCATGTGCGAGAAAAACAATCCGACACGTTCGCCGAACAAAGGCGTCACTTCATCTCGACAGCTATGGCAGCTCGACTCGTACGCTCGCAGCTTCGTGGGCGTTTAATAGACGGTGTCCCTTTTCATTCCTCACCCCTCTGCGAGGTCGTGTTATTTCTGCCCCAGTTTCTCTATTTTTTTCGACGGGCGCCCGACCGTCAGAGCGATCGACTTACAGACGCAAGAATCCTCTTACCCCTCCTTTCAACTGTGGTCCCTTTCATCTTCGCCGGCTTAGCAGCTTCTCAGACGATCAGGATGAACTCGTGTCTGTACACAATTCATTTGTCTTGTCAGCAGAGTAGGAAGATGTTCTCCCTCTTTCCCATCGGTATCAATTTGTATCCGTGTTTGGTGGGAGTCAATGTTGTTAGACGAGTCACTTTTTCACGCATTCGAGTAGCATTAATACTATATTAATTTCGAATTTAAAAATTTTGCATTTTAGATCCCTCAGCAAAATCATTCTTTCCGTGTAAGAATTCTATTACAAAATTTCTATTAAAATTGTATCAAGTTTTTTATCTATTATTATTTATAAATCAATAAAAATTGTAAAATTATAGAAATTTTCAAAAAACCAAAGATAAGCATATCAATAAATAATAGAATAAAAAAAAGTTTCGATTTCAGTAAAGAAGTCAAAACTTTTTTAAAAGTTTCTTTTCTCTTCAGCCGTGAGGAAATATTTAACATAAATTAATACTTGATTATATATAAATATTAGTTACGATATAAAAGTCACACACGAAAAGAACGGTTTTACTGAAAGATCTAAAATTTTAGCTAAATACAGATTAGAAGAATAATTTTGTAGAACGCTTAAACTAATTGTTAGAACATTAAAATTTTTTGCAATATTGCTCATTTTTAAGGTTCCAATAAAATTATTTTGATAGCTCAACAAAATTATTTTCAGATCTCTGTCCAACAGAATTTTAAATCCCTCAGTAAAATCGTTCTTTCCGTGCAGAGGCTAAATTTTCTAATACTAATGAAATATTTAATTAGTTTTTTATGGCTATTTTAGACATTAAAACAATTTCTATTGAACAAATCCATTGAACAAATATTGTACATGTAAATTACGTTAATTTATCTCTCTTTATCCGTAGTACTTTAATCTTTGTGTTGTCAGATCTTGCCAAAACTATAGTAACTAACTATACTATGAAAAAAAATTTAGTGGTTTTGGCAAAACTGTTTAGTTGAGGCAATTTTTAACAGCAATCAAATATATTGCTTTATATAACAAAAAAGTTTAGTTGCTTCTGCGAAATACATTTTCTTACTTTGTTCTTTGTTCATTTTATTAATTTTTTGGTTGCTGTAATAAAAGTATTACGTTATAGGAACAAAATTAAGTAAATAACAAAAACATTTGTTTATACCAAACAGTTTATACTAAACAGTTTTGATCGGTACATTTTAACCAAATTATTTTGTCGTTACAGCAAAATTTTGGTTCATAATAACATAACATTTTTCCTAGTGTAAAGTAACTTACCTTTTAGCCCCGGTCTACAATAGGTGTAGTAAGCCTTAAGCCGTAAGAAATTGAGCAATCATAGCTCATTATTCTCTTCAAATTCGATCATGATTGGTTAATTTCTTAATGCTTAAGGCTTACTACACCTATTGTAGACCGGGACTTATGTATACGTTACTAAATTTCTCGAGCGCTGCAGTGCGCAAAAAGGACTAAAGACCCAGACACAATGAGAGAAATAGGGAACAGGGAATTAAATGTTAGGAATTAAGTTTAAGCTAGAGGCAGACAATGCGATTTTTCGTCTTATTTTGACTTCATCCTAATTCCTTCTACCCCTCTCATTGTGTCTGGACCCTAACAACACTGATGAGAATTTCTTTGGAATATATAACATAGAAAATCTAGTCTCATCTTTATAAACTTCCTATAAGTATAAGAATTAATTTATTAATATCTGTCAAACTATATCTCAGATATGTACTCAAGAGCCTTTTGGATCCTAATTTTAATTACCACTTCTGTATATTTTGATTACTGTAGAGAATTATGTAGCTAAAGATTTCTCTTTAAAACGATCTTTTCGGCATATTTATGTATTTTTTATTTTAAACTTGAAGAAAGTGAAGAGAAGGGAAAGCTGAAGAAAATTATGATTTATCCATGAGTCGATAAACGTCCTTCATCGGCTGTTGATTTCCTCGAGAACGATCGACATTTGCACGCGTGTAAGGCCCACATTTCACGTGCAGCCGTACCGGGCTCGCGCGTACACACGTGGGCATATACCGAGCGGCGAGAAAATTACAGAGCCCGTCGGCCGGTTGTTGCCGATCCGGCTACTGGAGGGAGGCGCACCGCAGGCGAACCGGCAATTTCCGAGACCGAGAAACGCAGGCACGACCGATTAATATGCGAGCGTTTAATTTACTCCTTCACCGTTGCCCAAGTGAGTAGTAGGTCCCACACGGTGGTCCATCGTGTGGGCCAAGTGATGAGGCGTATCGCGGATGCGAGATCCTTTCACCGCGCAAAATCCTTCGCGTTCGCGGACACTATAGTTGGACTTTTGCGGCTCAAATGGGTCAATAGTGGGTGTTTGGCGTACACATTATGAGATAATAGATGTCATATGATAATAATCTTTCTAAGATTTAAGAGGTCCATTCATGCTGGGATAAAAGAGCAATATATCATAACAGATTAAATACGTCCTGTCTTTAAGATAGCTAAAATATTTTCAAATTTCCTTTAAAATACTTGAGATAGGTTGAACGGGATTAAATCCCGGACGGAAAAATAAACTAGAACAATAAAGCAAAACTACCTACATTCGTTTCTTCTAGAAGCATCAAATTTTAAAGAGTTAGTCTCCACAGGTAGAATCAAATTTAAAAGGCCAAAAAATCTTTTTTACTAATCGTTGTTTCCTCAGCTCTTTTCGACATGCAATTTTTACAAAATCGTGTATATCTCTTACGCATCGCGGGATCCGCAAGAAACGTGAAAAGCGACTGATTCAATTTTAAGAGGCGTCGCGTAACGAACGACCGCAGGCTCAATCTCTCATGCGAGCCGATGTCGTTATAATCCAATTCCATGCAAGGATACTCGGCGTCAGGCCGATTCGCCGATTCGCCAGCGATCATCAATCTCTGTTAGGACGCGGGAAGAAACTCGGGCAGCCGAGAGGACCCCGCCCGAGGACCCGATGGACACCCGCCCAAGAAACTCACCGCCGCCATTAGCGTGGCTGATCGAAGAAATTTCAGAGAACTCGCGAAGCAGGTTTTATCGAAGCGACAGTGACACGAGAGACAAGCTGTTTTGTTTGTGGCTTAAAATATAAATTAATTTCGCTTTGGGATTAAGTTAATTCCGTTTTCCGGATGTTAAATGTTCGCACCATAGAAAAATGTGTTTAACTTAATATACTAAGATATGGAGCACAGACCAAATTAATCTTTATCGAGTTCCTTCAACATTTCATTTCTAGATTTCAAGATTTTTTTGTGATAATATTTGAAATTTAATAATCTATTAATTAATCAATAAAAACTCAATGAGGAAGATGATTAGAATAAAAGATATATAATCATGATTGTGTAAGATATGAATTAATATTCAAAGAAATATTTTCCTATTTTTTTCTTTTGCTTCTATATTTTCTGTACCTTTTGAAACGCAAGGTCTGTACTCCGAATTCTATCCAACTATCCACTACGGACTTTTTACTTGCTACACTAATTATTGCTTATTGCTTATTTGTGTGGCGACTGTTATTTTGGTGCTTCTCACCGTCACCTAGTTTAACGTCGTCTTCGGAATCACGACCTCTGAGAAGTCGAGAAATCGCGGACACGCTCGGCGCACTGGTCCGTTCGCAGATGCCCTCTTTGATCAGTCGATCTCTGATTTCCCACGAGAACATACCCGGGTTGTCGCGCTTGTACTCCTCGATTCTCGCCTCCACCTCCGGCGTGGCCACACGTGGTTTGCTGCCGCCGATGACTCCGGGCCTGATGCTACCAGTTTCCTGATAGCGATTTAGAATCTTCGACACGCATCCATGGGACACCCTCAATTGTCTATTCTCAGTGGGACGCGATAATAGACGGATCAGTTCAGATATCATTCATAAAACGAAAATCTACATGGAAAAAACGAGTTTTTTGCTGAAACGTTTAAAAATTTAGCTAGATGCAAATCTGAAAATAATTTTGTTGGATCATCAAAATAATTCTGTACTCTTTAAATAGGAATCAGTGTATTATTCACTGATTTCCAGTGCTATACTTATAACTGTAATTATTAGTGAGTATTCACTGTTTCTCAGCGATTTTGATTAAGAGAGGGAAGTGCTTTCACTAATCAGAATCAGTGTATTATCACTGAAAGATAGTGCATATTTCACTGATTGATATAAGTATAAGTAAGTTATAAGTATAGTACTGAAATCAGTGAAATTTCACTGATTTCGATTTAGAGAGTAGGAGATTTAAACAACGATGAACAATGCTGTAAAAAATTTTGATATTCTAGCTTGAGCGTCCTACATAATTATTTTGATAGTTCAACAAAATTATTTTCAAATCTGCATCTAGATAAATTTTTAAATCAGCAAAACCGTTCTTTTCGTGTATATTTCTATTTCAAGAAGTTATCGTGGAATTATCCTCGGGAAGGTTCCTCGATTCGATACCATACCTCGATATAACGCATGGTCTGACCCCCGCAGCGGCCATCTCGACGATTTTCAACCTGATGTGATTAGGCAGCGGTCGTCCGTTAATGAAGATACCACCGAGCTGATTTACGCGGCCCTGGCCTGGTATCGATCCTATGTCTGCAACAAGCGGTACACTTCCTCCTTTCATCGCTTCCATAACTGAAATTCCAAGTAAACGTTACGAATGATACCAAGGGCCGGTTGTTCCATCCTCGGATAAATCATTTTAGCTTCTATTTTAATTTCTTGCACCGTTCATCTTTTCTCTTCTTTTCTTCAACGTGGAGAGAAAAAGAGGAAGGATGAATCGTGCGAAAAGTTCAGTTGAAACAGTTCATCCGAAGGTGGAACAATCGGCCCTAAATGTTAATAATAGTCAATCTCTTTTCTCTTATCTCTTATTTCGCTTTCGCAAAGACGCGAAATTGAGAAATCATTCTTCAGCCAGCTTCGATTTCCGTATCTACCGGAAGTCAAGAAAAAGAGAAAGAGAGAAAGAGATAGTTGACGAAGTGGCGGCGGGACGGTTATTGGACGGTGTATAAAGAGAGCGGTCTGGATTTATCGCTGCACATACACGATCTAACTTCTTTCTCTCTTTTCCTCGAAGCAAAAGAAAGAGAGAAGAAGAGAGAAACGGAGAGAAAGAGAGAGAGAGAGAGCAGGCTGAAAAGAGAGAAAAAGAGAGAGTTA
The DNA here is from genome assembly GCA_037157785.1 of Cephalotes varians. Lineage (NCBI taxonomy): Eukaryota > Metazoa > Arthropoda > Insecta > Hymenoptera > Formicidae > Cephalotes > Cephalotes varians. Next base: position 1,284,030 of record JANQDE010000040.1, on the reverse strand, counting down.
TAAGTGCGGGCGGCTGCTGCGTATAAAGCGACCAACGCCGTAACTACCGATAAGTCCAATAAATCCCGGCGTAGTTTTACGACGCACAACAATGATAGCGTATAATTTGCTTGGCTTATTTAATTTCGCGTTACACGACGACGATCTCGGCCCTGATCTACAAAGAAAGAAGAACGCGCGCGGTTCAGGAAAGAGTCGCTTTTTACTGGCTGTCGAAACGCGCTTTTTAACGCAGATTTCAAGAAGCGAAGCAAGTAAAGCGAATGGAATATATATTGTGACTTAAGCTAAAATGTATGGAGTGTAGAGTACACGCTGAATTGTAATTCTTCGCGATATCTTTATTATTTTTGGCCTCTGATGTTTTAAAGAACGTCTATTTTGGAGCGGTTACACTTGCGAGTAAAGGCGATAATAACGAGACGAGCGAGCTGTACAATCAGATGGGCAAAAAGGAGACGTGCAATCGCACGTTCGACATTAAGGAAAAAACGCGCTCGCTCATATAAAACGCGGCAATCGACGAAAAAAGAGAATCTCAATGACAGCGCAACGAAAAATCAGATCGTCCAGGCGAGACGACGGCGATCGGCGCGTTTCGTTCGTTAACGGCGACATTTATTATAGTTACAACACACTATAGTATATTTATTGTTAACGTAGTCGACATATTAGCTATCGACTTTATGCTAATCGGATTTGAATCGATATTCTAAGAGAGCGCACTACAAAACAGAACGTCCTTGATTTGTGCGATCACGTGTGAAAATTCCGCCAAATGGATTACATCAACAATACATGAGATTTAACACAATTAATTTATGATTTATAATAATTATCTAGAATTTGGTATTTTCCCACGAAAATGTAGCCCAATGTGCGATAATTTTTTAAATAGAACAACGAATTAAACGATTATAATCGCGTCACGAAGATTGAAAGAAACATCTTTCTTTTTTCCATAAAATTGATAAAAGTGTATCTAAATGTACATTAACATAAATGCATAGATATTATTTTAATAATCATCGGTGCGAAATATTACGTGTTAACATGCACATTGACGAGGATTAAATTAATTCCGCGGTTTTCAACGACCGCCGTATTGACAAATTATTAGTCTTTAGACAGCTCGCGGCGAGAAGGAAGCGGATGATTGATCTCGCGGCTTTCACTTTTCCAATCCGGGTGCAAAACGTCGCTCATAAGTAAATCTTTTGTGCAAAAAAAACGCGTTAATTTCCAATAAAATAATAGATCGCGCGATAAGTAATGCACATTGTTGCACTTTCACAATCGCGACCTGGCAAAGACATGGAAAGATGGAAATGATGGCATCGTCATTATCGTCGTCATCGAGAGACGGGAAACTGAGTACGGTCACACGCTTTCGTTTGCAATTAAACACATTTCCGCGTAAAACACTTTGTCGCACAAGACAAAGGGTAAGCAGGCTTCGGCTAACGCGACCGGTAAAAAGCATCCGCAGAAAAAGGAAACCGCTATCCGATTGCGCAGAACGCTTGCATAACCGTAGCCATGCATCGCCGCGGGTGCAATCGATGCTCAAAAAACCGCGCGCGAATGCTCGCCGATAGCGATCGCGCTCCTGCTAAGCGACTTCCGATTTGATCGATCGTTTATCACAAATCGGTGTTGCGCGGAGATTCCGTTAATTCGAAGTTTTCAGCGTCACGTGAGCGATTCCGATTTAACGCTAGAACCACCAAATCAGTCAAAATGACTGGTTTTGAAACTGCATTCAAAATATATTCAAATATATGAATCTCTATTTCAGAAATTTTCCATTATTTTTATTTGTTATTTATTTTATTTTATTTATTTTATTACAATATCTGAAGAATCTAAATCATCAATTTGCTTTTCCTTCTCCACATTTTTCAAAGTTATATATGCACCTATTGGGTTGGAACGAAAGTTCGTAGCGTCTTTTAGCTCTAAAATTTCTATATTTTAAAAATTTCTATTTTTTGTAAAATTAGTATAACACCATTTGACAGAGCAAAGTTTCAGCTTTCAGAATCTGTTTTACAAATTATGGTACGATGATTTTTAATGGAGTTAWGAGCAATCAAAGTCAGAATCCCTGTTTAACTTAACTTGCGAATAACTTAAGAATAAAAAATCGTAGAAACATTTGTAAAAAACGATTTTGTAGGGAAAGCTTCAAGTTTTCACAATAAATAGTCAAAAATTTTCTCAAATTTTCTCAATTTGGGCACGTTACAAATCAACAAAGTGAGAAGAAAATTTTCCATCTTTTTCGGCTCATAATTTTCTGTATGTAAAAATTACCAAACTCACATAAACTCAAAAAATATGATAAGCTTCCGAAAGTAGAGATTTCAACCTTCAAAATCCTTTTTTTAAAATTTAAATTTCATTCATTTTTGACGAAAATATCGTATATACAATTTTAAGCTAAAAAAACGCTACGGACTTTTGTTCCAACCCAATATTTTGACTTAATTGTCGGTAGTTCTAGTGTTAAACTTGAAACGCGCTTTCAAGAACGAGGAAAAGCCTCTCCATCCCGCTCAGAAAACTACGGCACGACTCATCATAAATCATTGTAATGACGGAATCACGAGGTAAAAAAAATTCTGCGCACACTGCGATGAAGTAATTAATGACCATCATTGAAAACCTCCTATGCGCGGATTTTACGGAAGCGCGTTCGTTAAGTTGAGTGCTAATCGTCCGCCATCATTTACCGCCGTGATTTCCGCGGAGAGCACACGCTCTCGCGTCTTTCGCTTCTAGCTGGTAAATCATCGAGCGACTAATTACACGTATTAATTATACTCTGGACACCGCAGATCTGGACACTTGACGAATCGCGTTATTTAATTTTACAAACCTCGTTATTACTAAACATATCGTCCGCAAGAACGATAGAGTTCTTTCCATTCGTCACGGAATGACACATCCATAGGACGTTTTTTTCTCAGCCTTACACTTTTTTTTCTCTATGCTATCCTAGGTAGCGCAAGACACATGGGCATTCGAAAGCTGCACAATAGTGCGCTCAAATTTATGATGCAATAAATGACAAGTTGAACAAAGCTCGGACAGGCGAAATTATTTATAAACTCTCAAACGGGACAGATACTGTTATGTTTCTAAAGTACACAATGACTGAATCGCATAAATTTTGTAAAAAAATGTTGGATTATAGTCAATTGCCAGTCAGCGGTTTCTTTTAAGAATATATAAATTTTATCTTCCTGCATTTCCATGACAAAATTCCAAGAAGAATCGACTGTGCATGATCGGGCGCTAAATGATTGACTGATGAGGACGAATAACATATATAAATAAACTCACGGATGAACACACACACATACATAAGCAAATAAATGTATAGTGTATGTATTGTAAACATATATTTGTTCTAAAAAAAAATGGAGCAAGAGAAAAAGAGATAGAGAACTATGAGAGATAGAAAGAAATATAAGAGATCAACTAAAGCGATTTAAATATACGAAAAACATTTTCAACGACACTAGTTTTGAACATATATACCTTAAGTTTCAATAAATTATATAAAAATTCTTCTTAAAATTACGAGACGCATCAACAATTCATTCCTGACAATAAAGTTCTTTAAAAGTTTTTGTTAACAAAGTTCTTTATTCTTCAAAATACAAAATAGTGAAGAAAAAGACAAATGCTGTGCAATCAAAACGTCATGGGCCAAGGGTAGATGTCAAGAATGACTGTCGTGTCTCTAGAAATGCTCCTGGAAATGCTCATAATTTATGATCCATTCAATTCTCTATGTTCTATTCATTTTAAGACAATTGTCAATATCAGGCAGATCTTTTGAAGAAAATTGATGTTAAAATTTAAAAAAATGAAACTTTCTCTTAATTTCCTTTCTCAAGGCCATTAGAACTTGTTCAGTTCAATCAATTAGCTAATTTAAAGTCTACTTTCATAACGCAAATTTTGTCAAGAACAAATAACCAATAATGCGCTCTTTCCATTTATCGATAGTAGTATCGTAGCAAGAATTTCTCTTAACAATCGTTATTTTTTATTGTTTCTACATTTTTAATCTTAAATTATTCATTTAATATTTTTAAAAAATTTTATAGATGCAATTTTATCGAGACTCGAGATTGTGAAGATACAATTTCTGCAGAATGAAGACTATGAAAATAAGTGTTTCGTTTATATGTTTATTTTCATATTAGTTAATTACATGAGGATGCTATTTAAGGTACATCGAACAATGTTTGTGGATGTTTGAAATTTAATGCGGATGCTGTGTGTTCATAAAACTATCATAAAACTATTGTAAACTATCATAATTACTATTGTAAAACTAAATTATTTGTTCCAAACTCTATGGATCTCCAACACTAATGTTGGCTAAGTAATTGTGACAGGAGACACACCTTGAAAGGAATATCCAGTGAAGCATGGTCGCATCATCGAGAAATTAGTCGTAACCGTCATTTCAGCCCAAGCCACTGCAAAATAGTTTCGACGAGTTCGCTCCGACACCGAATGTTGTAAATCTCACTACCGCACCTCACTAAGCCCTTCGTAAAAAAAAAAAAAAACGGCTGTCCTCCCTTCCGACAAATCTCACAATGTTTCGTTTTATCCCGCCTAGTTGAAATTCACTCGACGATCATGAAACGGAACCACGTAGATAAACACCAAACATTTAAAGACAACGTTCACGCTGTCGATCGGGTCCATTAAATCCTGGGGATTTCGACTCGTCCGAGGCCCGTCGGGCCCAATCGCGAGCTTATCTTCTCTTTTCTCAATCGTCGAATGGCCGCGATCACTTGCGCCTCTCCGCACTGGAAATGGATGTCGACCGATCGACGCGCTGATCCTGACTAAGTCTCTCGGGAATGGGGTACCAGGGTAACTAACGGCCAGGAACTCCCACCAGCCGCGGCACAGGTAGTTCTCCCCGTGCTGCGGAGCTTGAGCGGAGTATATCGCTTACTTGCGGCAGAATTGGACTTCGATGGAACGGCAAGACAGACCCACGATCCTTGGCCACTGGTGCCCATCGTCCCCGACGACCAATCGTGGCACCGCGAGGTTCTTTCACCACGCCTCTGATTCACGCCCAAATGGTACCAGACGATGGGCATCTTGAGTGACTTTATTGCCGCGCTTTTACGAGCTCCATGCTTATACACCGTACTCGTTGTTTCTCGACGAGCACACAAGCCGGGTAGGTCAAATCCTCTTATTTCTTCTGTTTTATTGTTTTAGGGGATCATTGTCGTTTGCTATTTACTCAATCAATTCAAAATATTGAAAAATATTTTCCAAGATTTTTCTGTCAGAAAAGAACGATGATGAAAATAAAATTTTCTTGTTATTAGAAATGGCTCGATGTCGAAAGGAGTGCTCGCATGATTTTGCTAAAATATTAAAAAATTCAACTAAATACAAATCTGAAAATAACCCACACAACACGGGTGTTTGCTGACAGTTAGTCGACTTTTCCCAGTCGGCGTAAAGTCGACTATGAAAAGTCAACTATATGTCGACTTAACTTGAAAAGTCGTCTTACTGTCAACTTTTAGTCAATTGATAGTCAACTGTCAGTCGACTATTTTTGGGACATTCGTCAACTATTAGTCGAATATAAATCGACATTCTGCTCCTTAAAAGTTGACACTTGACTTCTCTAGTCAACTTATAGTCAACTTTCAATCGACTTCGTGTTATGTGGGAATTTTTGTTAGACCATTAAAATAATTATGCAAGACGCCGAACTTAAGATGTCAAAATTTTTTGCTTGAATGTCCTATATAATAATTTTGATGTGCAACAAAATTATTTTCTGATCTAGCTAAATTTTTAGATACCTCGAAACTTCATTTTTTCTGTGTGGAAATAGTTTCGAAGTTCTAAATAAAAGAAAATGGCAATGAACTTTGTACTGTGAATTTTCTATTCGCTTTTCTATAATATATGTGTATATTTGAAATCCAACAACAATTGAATTTTTTAAAACTGAAAGATTGAAACGGAAAGAACGGTTTTGCTGAAAGATCTAAAATTTTAATTGGATAATCAGAAAAGTAATTTTGTTGAATTATAAAAATAATTATGTAAAACGTTCAAATTAATTGCTAGAGTATCAAAATTTTTTGCAGCATTGCTCATTATTTTTAAGGTTCCAACAAAATTATTTTGGTGATCCAACAAAATTATTTTGGTGATCCAACAAAATTATTTTTAGATTTGTATCAAGCAACATTTTAGATCCCTCAGCAAAATCGTCTGTGTAAATGCGAAAAAATGTTTTTCTCTTGTAGAAACAATCACACAACATAATATTATGAATATTTTAAAAATTTAATAGCTATATAATTATTCCTTTCTTTTTAACAAATTAATGAAACGTAGCAAGATTATTAAATTAAATATTGATTTGTACATTGAAAAAAAAAAATTAATTGGCGGCTAGAAAAGATTATCGGTTTTCTAGTCATTCTTACTTTAATTATGTGCTCCACAAACAAAGATGCAACTATTGCTGCTACTATTTTGCTGAAAATACTTCATGATGCCACGTGCTTATAATTAAGTTATAATATTTCCTTTACACGGAAAAAAGATAGAATAAGATTACTTGCAGCAATAAGAATCTGTACGTGATAGCTAAATTTTAGTTGTAAGTTACACTCTCTAAATCGAAATCAGTGAAATCATTTCACTAATTTCAGTGCTATACTTATAACTATATCAATCAGTCATATAGGCACTATCTTTCAGTAATAATACTGATTCTGATTAGTGAAAGTACTCCCCTCTTAATCAAAATCGCTGAGAAACAGTGAATATTCACTAATAATCACAGTTATAAGTATAGCACTGCGCAAGTGAATAATACACTGATTCCTATTTAGAGCACAGCTACCATAGACATTCTTGCTTCTGCAACTAATTGTTTTCTGTCTTTTCTTTTTGTGTGTGAAGGAAATTCTACGACTTAATTACAAGCACGTAACGTCGTAAGTTTTTCAACTATCTTCAACAAAATAGTAGCAGCAATAGTCGCATCTTTGCTCGTGGAGTACATAATTAAGATAATAGTAGAAAATCGCGTGATCTTTTCTCGCCGCCACAGTTCTGTGCGGCGTCATCGCTCGAGCACAGGTTGTGTGTTTCTTGTCGTGCGTTTTCAAGCCAAGTAAAGCGATTTGGCGTAAATCGTCAGCGCGAGGCGCGTAGTTTACCTAATCTTCAGTGTCAGCTGTTCACGCATGATTGCAAATTACTCCAGGATTCTCGCTTTTTTTTTCATCTCTCCCTCTCTTTTCCAGGGGGCCCCGTTCTGAGTTATCGGGGAAATGACAGTGCACGACTGAAACAGGATGCGACACAATAGCCGCGGCGGTAACGTAAGACGGTGATCGATCGTTTTGATTTCCCTTAGTAATTAACCACCTTAAATAATGTGTTACAACTCCCCGGAAACTATTTTAATAATATATTCGGCGATTTATTAATATAGCTTTGAAATATCCTTTATACCTTCCGCGTGCAAGACAAATCGATATCGACACAGAATATAATATTATTAATTCAATCCGACAAAAAAAGGCAGGTTTTATTGACGAGCATTTGCCAGTTTCGAAGCGATTATCTTCTCATTCAACTGATAAAAATTCGGCACGATCTTATCGAGAAACTACTTTTCCTAGACCGATTGTGAAATCCAACGCTATCAATTGGTGAGAGTATGGTCAAAAAATCAATCTTATTCGCAGAAATTTAAGACAATTTAAGAGATGAAGACTTTAAGAGGTTCGCGGCTGACATGGTCTCGACCCTCTATAAGCTACTCTAAATTCAGTGAGGACTCACGTGTTAACATTGTGTTAACGTCACTTGTGACGCGTCGGATTATAATTATATATGAAACATTTTTTCCCGGTTTGTTATCAAATTTTAATCTCTCAATCCTCGATCATAACTTGATACGATTTTAGGGCAGAAGTATAGACTCTTACAACGTATAGGGCATAAAAAAATCAATTCGAACATCATTCGAATCCCGGGGCAACGCGTATTGTCTTCAACTAACTTTCCGTTTGGAAGGAAGTTACATTGGATAGTGCATAAATAGGACAATAATAAACATTGAAGCGTCAGTAATACCCTCGGCCGAGCGCATCAAAATGAGCATCTTATTTTTTCTCCTTACATTATTTTCCGTTCAATTGAGATTTCATGGAACGAATCGAGGGTTTCGGGCACACGTTTTCAGACGATGTGGATTATTATCTATTATATTTTTATTTTCCTTTTATACATATTGCAGATAATCTTGAAAGGCGTTACCAAATGTACCACCAAAGGCGTTACCAAATGCGTGCCAATTCTCCAAATTTTCACAGCTTCCGATCTGTTCTTTTTTTTTACTTTTATATCTCTCTTTCTCTCTCAGACACATATGCACAATATCTTCTTGTTTACGAAAATCATTAAAAATCTAAATCTTCTCAAAACTTTCCTTCACATGGTTCTCGCGTCCCGTGCCAAGATATTACAAAGTTCGTGCCGAGGAAAAGACGTTAATTAATCCCGGATACAATCACCAAAAAATCTTTGTTCGTTGCCGGTTTGATAATTTCCCGTGACAAAAAGGCGGCGTATCGGACGGTCTCAAGTGTGCCAGGACGGTAATGACGATCCGGCGTGTAAAAAGGCGATCGGCTGGTACGCGGGCGTGAAAGAGGAACGATATACATCGCTCTCTGATGAGCCAGCGAAAGAGGGCGGAGGCGAGAACCTGCAAACAGATGCAAATTGCGCCTCGGGACTCGATCCGCCTACCTGACAACGCGGACAGTAGTGACGTAGACCGTTATGCCGTAAATAATCTACCCCGTCCAAGCATTCAACCCCCTTCTTCTTCTTCCATACGCTTTTATCTCATTCTCTTCTGGCGATGCCATTTGGTGACTCAATGTGCTTTTAAATAAGTAAAGGATATATACACAGTGACCATAACTGACACACACGCGCGAACGCGCACAAAAGAATGGTTTATAAATAACCTGAACCATAAACCGGCTTTAGAAAATACGACTTCTGGGTTTCTGTATTCGGACTAAAAGTATTTGTCGATTGGATTTACTCGTTGATTTGTAATCCTGGTTTAATTACCAACAACTGTCCAACCCGGTAGGTTAAAGATATACTGGAGAAAGATACATTGGCCTAAAAAGTCTTTCAAAATATCTTCAGAAGCTACTTACTTTCGAAAGTTTCTTTGCCATTGTGTAATAACTGTAATTGTTTCAGACAAAAAAATGAATGATAAATGCTACAAAAATGCAGAGTAATAAGATGAAGAAATTATACTAGCGTTAATAATTAAATAACATCCTAAAGGCAAATACAAAGTTAAAGACGTTTGCCAGAGCGATTTTCACAACTAGGAAGGCCGCGCGAATCATCACGCGTGCGTCGGATCATTAATAGCCAATTAATTAGTCTGTCAGGCGACGTGTCTCCCGGTTGCAGTAATCGGTCTTCGTGTAAGCGTCGATTAACAGCGGGATGTATTCTCAACGGCAGAGCGTAGTTGATAAATAACAAGCCGTGACTTGTGTGGAGCAAGATTAATCATTTCACTCGCGCATAGTCGCGTTGGAAGATTGCAAATTTTTCGCACGTTATAAATTGGCGCGAAGTTATTAGATAACGTTTTAGGTTGTATCTCTTTACATTCTGCTAATTTCATAAAGTGATCACGTTATAGCATTGAAAAATGTTACTTAGTATTTTGATGTATGTGCAAGAATTCGAAATGTTAAAACGATTTTTTCAAACGATTTCTTATTCTCGCAATTGAGAGAATTTGAAATCACGAAATCTTTATTCTATAGTGCCAATATATTAATATATAGTTTATGTAAAAGATTAATACGGTGCGTGGGATGTCTCGAGCGTAATAGAGATCACTTCGCTATGAAGACCTTCAGATCAGTATCGGCTACCTTTCTAATTATTCACAGCCTTTGATGGAGAAGAAATAGCAAAAACCATTCGTAACGGAGCATATTTTTTTTATCGTAGAAGGTGCCGATTTTTTACTGCTAAAATATCCTATTCAATTTTAAATTCTCCTATTGGTAACGCTCGAAAGATTTCAATGTGCTACTCTTACGATGATGTTGACAGATCACAGCAGCGAAACTGCGGGAGTTTTTGAACTCCGAAGTCAATGTTGTCAGTAGTTAAATTTTATCCCCTAAAAAAAGAATAAAAAGAAGAAACCCCTCTGTTTAGCTATCCCAATTGGAATTTCTAAAGAAATTATATATTTTAAAGATATTTTATAAAAAAATTCAACTAGAATATGTAAGATATATTAGCGAAAATAGAAGCGTATCTCTTGAATTAAATTCAACATCGGACGGATGAACAGCTTCGAAATACTTTTGCAATGTAGACTTTAAAATATAATGTATTTATTAAATATTATATCTGATTATGAGTTCTTTCAATTATATATTTTCTTATTTTATTGTTTAAGTTCTTCTCCGTAAAAATTGTCAACATCGACGGATAATAAAGAAGTTAAGATATTGATCTAAACATTTTTTAAATTTTGAAAAAAATATCAACAGAAATAGTAGGACTTTGAATTTCATCTTGTTCTTTGTATCCATCAAGAAAGTAATTCCATCAAGGAAATAACGGCTAACAGCAGGAGATAAATCCAACGGATGTCTGTCATTAACGGAAAAGTTGAATTGCAAAGATAAAAATAATCCATTACGTTACAATGGCAATTTATTATAACTTACAGTAAAATCTAAATTGTGTATATTTCACATTATATATGATTTGTCGCTGGTTAATTACTTATTATAACATTCTCTCATCCAAATATTTTATTAATAACATCTAGATAGTTTTAATCATTTAAATAAAATCCTATATTTTAATATTTCTACTTTAGAAAAATTTCCGCAAACCCATACATTTGTTTTTCTGTAAAAATCGAGATTACATTATGTTTTTTCATTTTACATTATGTTTTATGTGATTTTAATTCAACTCGATTAAACAATAGTTTGTTATTGTTATTAAGATCTTACGTTAGCTATTGCGTTCTATTCACTTTTTTTACTCAAAAGCAAATGAATGGCATCCTACACCGTTTCGACGTGCTTTTCACTAACATTGCTAGTATCCCTACAGTGCTTTGTGAATGAAGAGAAAAATGGAAAGGTCTCTATCTTTTAAAACAAGCTTAGGTTCTAAAACAGCGAGGATCCTGCGAGAATCACACTAAAGCCAGCTTGTAAATTTCATGCTGGTTCAGTCTATTGTCTCGCACACAAACTTCAAAAAGAATGAATGACGGAAAGACGTAAAATAAAATATATTGATTAATGTTGATAACTGTATTAGCCATAAACTCATTTTCTGAGTTAAGAAACTTCAGAAACAAGCATAGTCGATCATCCCTCATATTAGAATTTATACGAATAATTTTACGAATCATAATAGTTTTATTGGGCGTTTTTTAGACTTTTTTAGAAAACTTTTCAAGGTCGACGTAATAAAATTTTAAAAAATTTTCTTCCGTTTTCTATGGTGAAATCTCTTGACTCCTAAATTGCCAAAATATATTCCGAAACAAGCTCTTTCAAAAAATAAAATAAATTGTAGAACTTATTCATTGGAAAATAACGAGTTTTATGGAATCTATCATGCATAAATCTTGTCAAATACGTCAAACTAGTACGTGTCTGATTTTGCAGTCAGTTTATTGGTCATCAGTATTTGTATGTTTGTTTTAAATTGTATGATACAACAGGATGAGACAAAAAGTAAAAAGATAGCATAGAAAAAAATCTACGTATGAAAGAATATTAAGATAGATTGATAGATATAGCACAAAATTTTAATGATAAGTGAAAGAAAATGCTTCGCAAAAATATCGATCATACGATATAAATTGATTGGAGATCGTTGGCGGTATCGCTAAGTTACACTGACGATCATCGTAGTTTAAATAAGAAACTAATTGCGGTCGGCCTGATTTTGCAATGCAGAAGCTACTTTCGATGTGCAGCGAACTGTTCGCTCGACAGCGGTGGCGATCCGCATCACCGAATCGCAAGAGCAAATTTTCTCACAGAAATTAAGAGCATCGATCGCTCTTTCAGTCTGCGAAAATCCAGAATTTCGAATTCACAACGGATTCCACGATGAATTCTTCTGATTTATTTTAGCTTACCCGTTATCTTCACACGAAGTATTAATGATAAATTTGGAAAAAACTTGGAGAATATTTCTGAAAAGCAAGGTAAATTTAAAATCTTTTCTTGACGTGTGTTTTATTTGAATTTTATTTAAGTTTTACTTGTGCGGTGAACTCGAGAAGTTGGACAATTAAAATAAAATGTTATTAAAACAGGAAATATATTCAATTAATATATTTTGAGAGTTATATAATTGATGTACAGAAATATAATTATAATTCTCATATTTTAGGAATTTATACACATTACATGCATTACATATTAAAGAAATGTCGATTCTAAGGAAAATTTTACTCGATATGTGTTATTTCCCAATTTATCCTGCAATTCCTTTTTTTCTCTGCTTTTAACAATATATCTATCTTGATTCTTTTCAGCATAATGCATTTAAACTTCTCCTTAGAAAGAAAAAAAAAAAAATGAAAAAATAGAAATACTGTCAAAAGTTCCCCATGATGTCACCATGTGACAGGCACTACAACTATTCTTAAGTTTTCTTTTCAACGCAGTCTGCGGGGTGGCGTTTCTCGCATGTAGCCAACGTAGCGTTCCCCAGAATTGTAAAATCGTCAAATCATAAACACGAAGTCGTAAATATTCGTCATCATCGTCCATAATCCTCATCGTCGAATATTGCTCGGCAGATTCACCGCTATCGGTTAAAAAAAAAAATATGAAAGGATAGCCCCTGTTCAGAGGTGACAATTTTGCACAATGAAATAAAACGGAAGCGCAAAAAATTTTGCTACCGTACCTGAAGAACTACCTTTTTTTTACTCGTTTCCCGCCGGAATTTACAACGCTGATTTTATTACACGCATCACAAATATCATAATTATTTTCAAGACTTTTGAATACATCTTCCTTTCCGCCAAATTTTTGTTTCTCATAAATTTCAAGAATTTTGAAAAATCCTCCGTTTCCTCGTCTGTGAAAAATAAATTTTTGTTCACGAGAAAGGGGGAAAAGATTCGATCGACGTTATCGCAGAAGAAACAATGTTAGCGTGGGACCGTTGGGTGGCGAAAAGTTCCGCGGCAAGAACAACGGCGATACAGGCCGAGACCAAAAAGGCGCGCTTATGCTTCGTTAGATTCCTGACAAGAAACGCTTCAATCTCTCGCCGCGACAGGCAATATACATTTTTATGGCCGCACAATACGTCCGATAGGGATCACGATACACAAGCGATCGGCTGCGAACCAGGATCATCGAGATTTGTGGGAATGCCGAAGCCATCGCGGCGTGGATTATCGGAATTTCACGGGTTTCCGATATTGCCTCCCTCCATGTTTTCTTCTTTCATCTACCACCCACTTCTTCTCACGCCTCTTCGTCGAAGACCAGTTGGATTAATTTGTCACTTGCGATAATTGCAAATTCGTTAATTTAGCGCTGCTTTTTTTGCAGCTGTGCAAAATTTATATCTACAAAGTAGCGAAATAATGATAACGTGTGAATGCCTGTAAAAACATAAAGATAGCATAGATATAGATATACACACACACACACACACACACACACACACACACACACACACATATATATATATATATATATACAGAGGAAAAAGTTTTTATTTTAATTTCGATTCTCACGTTCCCAGCTATGCAGAAGCGTTTCACTTTTCATCGGCCAGATATCTTGTCGTTACAGATCGTGCGATCTTCCGTTCTATCGATTCAGCGAACAGAACTGGGAAAAATATTAACAGGGAGAAAACGGTCGGCGCGGAGACAGGGATAAAAATTCTGGAAGGATGCCGGCGGCAGAAGAAACGCCGACGGTAAGATGCGATCTCGCCGATGGAAGCAGCGTCCAGGTGGATTTCTGAGAAGTTGCAGTCGGTAGAAAATCCGTTTACGAGCCTCTTCGTCGATCGGAGCTTTTTGTCTTCGTTAATATCGCCTCGTCTCGATCGTTAAGTAGATCGCATCGAGAACAGCGCGCTGGCGAGATGAGCAACTATAGACGAGGGGCGTTGCCAATATATACCAATCTGTCAAGATCGTCCGATCCTCGACGCTCTTTTCCGAGCGCTTTGCGAGGATATAAGGTTCGTCAAAGAAACGTATCTTCCTTTAATGATAGCAGCGTAATCTTGCCGCTGAATAACGCTGAATAACTATTTATGAGAGTGCATAAAAATAGATGTAAGAACGTCTCCCGTACATAGACGGTCGCAGTGATTATAGTAATCATGTACAAAGTTACAGAGCTTATTTTTTTTAACGCTGAAGCATCATTTTGGATATCTTAATGTTTGTCAGTACGACAAGATTAATGATATAGATTTCTGAGATAAGTCGATTATTGAATTGTTGGAACCGTACGTCATATATTTCAAACACGGAAAGAACGGTTTTTGTTGAAATACAGAATCTGAAAATAATTTTGTTTAGATCATCAAAATAATTATGTAGGACACTCAAACTAGGATGTTAAAACTTTTTGCAGCGTTGTCATCAACGCTTAACTTTCTATATAATTATTTTAATGGTCTATAGCAGAAATATGTTCAGATCTGTATCTAGCTAAATTTTTAGCTCTTTCAGCAAAACTGTTCTTTCCGTATGCTTTTGAAAACATATCGAGCAGTCATTAATATTAATTAATATCTTTTAGACCGGTGAAAAATTGATAATTAACGGTGAGAGGCCGATCAACGATTAACCGGATATAATTTGCAACGTGTTGACTTAGCATATGTTCGTCATTCGCATGTAATAAGTCATGCGTTATATGGCGACTTTATACGCGCACCTTTCCATCGATTAGACGTCATCATAGCGAATAACAACGTAATTAAGCGTTTTTGCGTCACATTGTTGCATTTTCGTACGTCTACGTGATGCGGTTTTCGCGGTTTTACAGCTACATATGTAAAGCTACACACACATACGATTTAACGCGATGATGATTATTAAAAATATGCATTTACTTCCTTCACACGTCACAAGAAATATCTCGGTGAAGTTTCTTGAACAGGTTTTCGACTGACGCCGTTATTCAACAAGTATAATCAATATTATAATCAATATTAATGAGAATCATACAATATCTTCCTTCTTCTTGGTTTGAGAAAATTTTTAGAATTTTCTTTTCTCATGGAAATTGCAGGGATTAAAATTGTTTTTATTGAGAGACAGAAATATCGAATGACAGAGTTCAGCAAGCGCAACATTCAGTGACGCAAGGACACGTAGGAACCGTTTGAATCCTCGATCCTTCGTTTCTCACTGCCTCGCGGTCATTACTTCTATTTTAATCTTGACCCCGTTTAGTCACGCGTCACTTTTTCCACTGCGATAGCCTCGCGTTTATATCGAACGCTTTTTCGTTAGGCTGTCAACGATACCGCGACGCTGAAATGTCCTCTTTCGTCTCTCTTCCCAGTCCAAGTCAAATTTTTTTATTTGCTCTAAACAGCAAATAAATATGTAAAGCTAGAAATAAATAAGTAGAATATATGATAGAATTATCATGAAGAAAAACTGCATTGCAGCCTGAAGTTCCTCTTACATTGCATCTTGCATCGACATGGTTTAAATTTTCATCTGGAAATATCAGCTTCGTTCAAAGACTAATTACAAACAAGTCCATCTCTTGCCGAGAAATCGAATCGGCGAGAAAAGGCCCGGTCGCAGCCGGCGCGCGAAAGCTCGTTGTGAGATCCTTGAGCCTCGCGGCGGTAGGTCCCGGAGCGGGCCCTCTTTCCTCTCGTGCCCTCGCACGAGCGAGACCACTGCCGTCGCGGCGCGGCGGTGTTGCTCGGCTCGAACATCAGCAGCCTTGTACACATAATAACCAAGTGGTAATATCGTTTCTGCGGCGAGCAGTGCCTCTTACTCGGTCGCCAGTGATCGATTCGAGCGCGCAGCGAAAACGTTCAACAATTTTACACGAGCTTTGATTTTAAGCGAGCATTTCTGGCGATATAGGCGGTGATCTATGTAAGATTTATTTGCATAGAAATTTTCAATACAAATTTAAAACAGTTGATTATTAACAAAGAAATCTTAGCTTTACAGTCGATTAATTCTTAGTTTATTTCATTAAATATTCTGTCAATAATAAAACCATAAATGGAAGCATATACAGTAAATTCGAGTCAACTTCGATAGATACTAATGCATGGGGGATACAAGAGAATGAATCAATTCGGCGGATCGCAGCTGTTGCTACCACATTTACGCCGTACAGCGTATCATTGCACGGTACTTGATACGAGCTATAGGTAGCTCGTAACTTTGCGTGCGAGCGAGAACAGATCGATCGCGATCGAGTGCTACCGCCGCTGCTACCGGGCGCGTTGATGACTTTTACTTTTTTCAGAAGATCACGTGGCAAGAATACCACCGCTGTGTGAAAGGCGAGCGTACGCGTCGGCGTGAAGATTAAAATTAAAAAAATTTCAGTAAGAAGTTATATATGCTTAATTCGAGATAATTAAGCTCTGGAAATTTTTCACTTCATTTCCTATCAGAATTTCTTGCGGAGCTACATTCTCCATTCGAATGATTATTTTTTCCAATTTGCAGAATAACAGTATCATTTTAACCCTTAAATCCCATCTGGGGTCCATGAGACCCCAGCAAAAATTTAAGCGAACTTTTAAGCAAGAAAAATCTCCTAATTCACGATTTTTTTTACATATTATAATAAAAAATTCGGCTTCGAAAAATAAAATTATTAATTCAGCATACTTTGAAGAGTATCTATGATTTTTTTCAAGACGAAAAAATGAATAGAGTAATTTCTAGAAGCTTTTAAAAGAAGCTGGAGTCTAGTGGATCCCCAATGGGGTTTATGTTACGGGGATGAAGTGTGAGGGATAAGGATTAAACTTCTCTCGTTATCCCGTTGTCGCTTTGTGAAGAGATACCGTATTCGAAACAAGGCACACACACAAACACACACACACACACACACACACACACACAAAATGAGCTACTTGACGACAGGTATTTTTGTGAATTACTCGCGCAATACGAAAAAAATGATTTGCATATTTTTTCACTTAGACGCCTTCATCAGACGCCTTTGTCATTACGTGACGCAATTGCATCGATCGGTGCGGAAAATAGGAGACGCGCGAGAGGAAAGAAAACGCAGAAACGTCAACGAAGAAATGTCAAATGTACCGCGCGGGGCTTTAGCTCGTAGCAAAGCTCCGGACAAGCAATACCGAGGATTATTCTTACATCACTGTCATTATTCCGTGAATAATAATAGCGAGACAATCTCTCTTTCGTTGACGTTTTTCTCCTGAAAGGCGCGATTGTGCGGCGCTCATTAAGAGCCACGAGGACGCGAGTGATTTCCGCGTTGAGATTCCTCGACGATTGTGTGCCGAGGAATAATTCAATTCACCGAGCGCACAATCGTTCTTTCCGTTCTCCGCGAGAACATCAGCAAGAAGAATTTAACGCGCGTACTCGCGACAAATGCTGGAAAGCGTATTCGCGCGTTTCTTACATTTTGCCCGAAGTAAGAAGCGCCGGGTGGAACGCGCGATCGACGTTACTCCTCGAATCACATAAACTGGTTCGAGAGGAGCAAAAGCGGCGGCGGCGGCGGAGGAAGAAACGACGATGCGAGAATTCGAGTCATTACGGGGCGAGAGAATGTAAAACACTCGCTGCGGGGCAACATATGACATCCGGATCACAATGACGCCTCCCATCGCGGAATGCTCTTCATCATCCTAGTCGCCGCCGCGGGTCGCCGCGGTAGCCGCGATCTCATTCACGAGGCGAGATCGAGGAATTCTTTTCGGACAAGCAGCCTCCGCCGGCCGTCAGGATACGACGGGATTCTAATAAGATCAAAAAGAATGAGCGAGAGAGAGAGAAAGAGCGAGGGAAAGAGAGACGGAGGCTCGATGTAATTTTGTTGCTGCATTGTCGGACGACGATTCCGGGAGCAGCACTTCTCGCTTTTTCATGTTGGCCTCGACGACTAAACGAACTCCGCTACCGTTTTCTAGAATGACTCGAATCACCTTCTTCTCTTACCCGCCGGCTACCAGACTAATGTGAACGAACCAGCCAATTCGTTCCTCTCGATTCGTACATTGAATTTGTGACTGGATCTAAAAACGAAATGGTTCCGTAGGATAGAAGAATTTCGAAAGTAATCTACCTTAATATCAATTGATTCAACGTAACGTTTATGAGCTATTAACGTTCCGATCAGGAGAGTACATTACATTGTGCTATAATCCTTTATTCTATATTTTGCTGCAACACCTTATTTGTTATCTACTTCGCGTCTTTCCCGATGACAATTTTAATTGCTTAATTATCGAGAACAGAGCTGTTCCCTCTCCTTTCTTCTTTCCTCTTCGGTGGACCGGTAATCAAATCTCAATTACCGCCCGATCGGGAGACCGACATCGATTTCTGGCGGCCGGTGGCATTCTAATTTCGTGGCTGTCCGTCGGCGGATCCTTTGCCGCTCACATGGCTCGCCGTCGCCGACGCGCACACGCGTGTACAGCAGCGGGGGCCTGTCAGCCTCCTTCCCCCTCTCTTATTTGATGCACGTCGACCGTCTCGGATGCATTTATCATGCGGCCGCCCGGCTCGGACTCGGTGATGCGCGTTCACCGACTTCCGTCGCGTGTGTGAGAAATGTTGCACGCGCGTGTGTTGCAACTTGTCCTTACCTCTTACGTACGTGCGTGCGTGCACGCGCGACAGGCCCCGGACGGCGCAAAGCCGCGGGCCGGTTTCACGCGTGGACAATGGCGGCCGTCACGCTGAAATGCGCGCTGCCACTGTCTTACGCCTCTGCCTATGGTCAATCGCGCGTGCAACATGCGCGACACCTTCGGCCTCGGTCGTCTCTCTGCGTCTCTCGCAGCAGAATGCCCAGGTCATCTTTTCGAAGAGCTCTTTAGGACAAGAATTGTACGTTTCATCACTCTTTCTTCTTTTCTTCCTTTAACATAGTAAAGTCTCTGCGTATCCTGATGTATTATTTTCACAAGCTGGATTTCGTCGATTATTCCTAATTTCTGACGATCCTTAAAGAGATTTTAATGATTCGATCGAATCAAATTTCATTTATGGTCTATCGTCACGTTTTTTGGAATAACTTTCATTGTCCGAGTTTTTTTTTTTTTTTTTTTTTTGGTATTGGAAGAAAGAAATCGATTTGCAAGATTGATTTCACATGAGCGTAATTATTAACAATAGCGATCGTCATGCTGAGATCGGCGTGTATAATATAGCACTATCTAGCATCTCGGAGTGCCGCGCCGTGCTTAATTTGCAGCGAGAAGTCTTTACTCTTCCGCCCATTTCTACAATTTCTAAGATGAATTACCTGCAAAAATTTCCTACGTGCATAAAACCCGGCTCTTTGTTGCTCGTCCGCATCGCGCCGCCGAGGTAAACGCGCCGCGATCGTAAATATAACGTAAATATTACGATTCTTCTTTTTACATCAAGGAACTTCATATTCATGCACTCCGGACTTCCGTCCGAGGTTAATTACTTATCGCTGTAAGTCGCGCGGGTGCTTTGTGCAAATGCGATACGTAACATCATACATCACTTAATCGAGAGCAATCTGAGAGAACGAGTGTACTGAAATACACACAAGGAATTGCAGTAATTCCGTACCGACATTTCGTGCAATCGTAGCGTCCGCGATAGATAGAAGACCGTTTCGAGCTCAAAATTAACACGTGACGCAAATGAGGCTGTAGCAACTGATTGAGCTGTTGAGTAGTAGTTGAGAATCGACGCATATCGATCGTCGGCCCGATCGAAAGAGAAGAACGAAAAGATGCCTCTCTTTATTCCGTTCGCTTCGCAGAATTCCACGTTGCGGCGAAAGAGAGGAGACGCCGTCGCGCAGAGGGAGAGAGGATCCGGAGGCGAGACCTCTCCCGTCAGAGCGAAACGAGAAGGACGATGAGCAAGGTGTGGAGGAGGTGCGAGGGGGTTGATTTTTCTCTCAACTCTCGACCGAGGGCGTGGGACGCAGCGGGGCCCGAGCGTACGAGCGGAGGAACGAGCCGGCGGCCTCTTCTGCCCTCTTCAAGTTTTTATCGGCGACCACGCTGACTCAGCGACTATTTCTCATTACCAGACCGATATTTTTGTAAAATTGAATTTTTCTCTGAGGAAGCCCGCGATATCGACCACCCGCCCTTGCTCGCTCCTCGATCGAGATGATTCGCGCTCACGCATACCTGCCGGGATCGCGACGCTTTCGTTCTCGCTAAGTAAGATCCATCGCCGGCGAATGGTATAGCCATTATCGTGGAAACGGTAGCCTGATGACTGTATCGTTATAAATCAATATCAATATTATATTAATAATTCAAAGATACATGGAAAGAACGGTTTTGTTGAAAAATCTAAAAATTTAGTTGGATACAGATCAGAAAATTAATTTTGTTGAACCATCAAAATACTATGTAGAACACTCAAACTAGTTGCTAGAATATCAAAATCTTATTTTTAAAATTCCAACAAAATTATTTTACTGATCTGATATTTACTGATCCAACAAAATTACTTTCAGAGAGAGATCTGTATTTAGCAAAATTTTAGATCCCTTAGCAATACAGATCTGAAAATAATTTTATTGAACTAAAAAATAATTATGTAAGACGTTCACAAACTGGTTAGAATGTTAAGACTACTCTCTAAATCGAAATCAATGAAATTTCACTGATTTCAGTGCTATACTTATAACTATATCAATCAGTGATGTATGCACTGTCTTTCAGTGATAATACACTGATTCTGATTAGTGAAAGTATTCCCCTCTTAATCAAAATCGCTGAGAAACAGTGAATATTCACTAATAATCACAGTTATAAGTATAGCACTGCAAATCAGTGAATAATACACTGATTCTTATTTAGAGAGTAAAATGTTAAAACTTTTTGCTTTGTTATCAATGTTTAAACATTCTACATAATTATTTTGATGGTCCAACAAAATTATTTTCAGATCTGTATCTAGTTAAATTTTTAGATATTTCAGCAAAATTATTCTTTCTATGCTATATTATCAAGATTAATCTCAGATTTTCGTAGTGCTCAATTTACAGGTGAATTAGAGATCTAATTAGAGGGGTAATTAAAGAGATATATCCTGTAGGGTTCCTACGCTGAGTAAACACCATGTCGATTTTCCACGCAACTCAACCGTCTCGGCGAATCGGCGAGCGGGCAATCTTGCTCGCGACCGGGACCGACTCCGAAATTGCAAGCGGAAGAAACACATGCGCCGCGGCGCATCACACGGTGCGGTGCGTAACGTGTGTGGTCCCCGATCCATCACGTGGCGCGCTTCTCTCTCGAACGAGCTCGCTCGTCGCTCGAGCGTCGCAACGCTCTGATGTGAAGTGTAGCGCGAGTCTTGGGAAATGATCCCTTAAATTGGTCCGACACTGCGGTGGGTCAGTTACAAGCCATTTACATCGTGAAATCTTGCGGCACGATAGAACACCCTTTCAATCCGATAACGCCAACCGTTCTCGAGCGAGCGTTTTCGAAACTATCGGTCGCTGATGAACAAGCATGAAAGAACGGAAAGAAAGAATACGAAATAGCTTTTCTTTCTGAAGCAACGATTCATTGTTTATAAAAATTATAAACCCGTTAGAGCAAAACGAGAAAGACATTTTTCTTACGAGATAAAGATGATATTTACGATGATAATTAGTTGTTCAAAGTGTGCGCGTAACGTAAATTTTCGCACACCATTAATGGCATGTCGGATTGCGATTCGGTGCGATTGACCTTAATTACAGTATTTCAGGGCCTGCTGGTCCAACGCAAAAATATATTTCGTTGTCAACATGGATCAACAGGAAAATGCGCTTTAAATTACAATTGACTGCATACTTACAAACTTTTTCTTAGATTACATCAATCTTGAAATTAATAAAAGATTAGAAAGAGCTAATGGGAGTCAGCCGGCTGAGTCCCATTAGCTCTTTCTAATCTTTTATTGTTTAAATATCGTGAGTCTTCTTTCATTTAATTAATCTTGAAATTGTAAAATATAAATTTGCAAACATGCCTTTTTATATTGATTATTATCTTATTTTTTACGAAAGAAGAGGTCTCGTTTGCTACCTAACACCGGTATCGCGTGTAAAACAACAGGCAACAGCGAAGAGCGACGAAAGTCAACCTGGCGTGCGGGACCATCGCTTAATCATGCCCGCCAATTAACGCGAGGATGATTAATTTTTGTGCCGGCACACCCCCCACCGGTCGTATCGTCCTCCACGCTCTATTTGTGGGATTAGCCGCGGTTCGCGCTAATGGCCGTATCCTGCAATTGAAAATTTTACTTTGTCACGAGTATGACGAGTACCCGCGTGGGCGTGCGATTTGGTGCGATCGGACTTAATTACAGTATTTTAGGGCCCGCTGGGATGCTGGTTCAACGCGAAGATATATTTCGTTGTCAGCATGAATCGTCAACAAGAAAGTGCGCTTTAAACTACAATGGTGCGGTTATACTTGAAAACTATTTTTCCTTAGAGATTACATTTTAATTACACGTTTTAATTTATTATTTAATTAAAAATGAATTTAATTGGGTATTTACAATTATTCACCATAAATTGAAAGATTAGCGTGGTAACACCGCGCTTGAGTTATTATCGAACAGCGATGCAATGAAGCGAAACGCAAACCAACGTACGTGATCAGACGGTAGCGCGTAGCGCTAGATGCAGTCAGCATGAACAACCTTTCTTCCTTCACTGCCTACAGGTGAGAAACGTGAGAGATTGTAACATCCGTTATTAACCAGTGCTTTACAATTTAGATTCTACTACTCTCTGACGAGAGAAAAACCGCGTAGACCGGAGTTATCCGGCCCGATAAATCTCACCCGCGTCGCGCCGCCAGCCTTTCACATGTAAATTTTTTTCACCCCCTTACGCACACCTATGCAAATTGTAATGGAGGTTGTGATTAACGCAACATCACGGAGAACAAATACGGAGGATGAGCTCGCCTTCTCGGAACGGCGACGAGAACCGACGCATTACGCTTATTATCTGCGGGCCGCATCACTTATGCAAATATCCCGCGTAGAATTCACACCGATCGCGCGATCTTTACCACTCGTGCAAACATTGCGCGTAAAGCCGCGCCGCTCTGTATACACGTTAATCTCGTCTTCTTTTTCCATCGCGTATGCGTAAAAAAAACCATATTAATGTATTTAAGAAATTGAATTTTGTTTGTAGTTTCCTCGTATAATGATTACATAATACATAGTAAAAAACACTTTGTATTTGTTTAAAAACAGTCTTTGTTAAAATTTTTGTGTTGAATTTTTAACATAATGAGTGTTAACTTAACATAATGTGATTATGTCATTTGGATATTTTGTATTAAATTGATATTTAACATCTCTTAGCGTAAAAATAACATAATTACGAATAAGTGAACAAATAACAAAAATAATGTATTTTAAAAATATAAATTCTAAAATAAATGAAAGATGAATGTTCATGTTAATTTTACTGAAGAAATATGTTTCCACAAATTATGTCAAAATGTTATATTTTTTTGTATTAATTTTTACATGATGTTTGTGTTACTTTCTAACATATTCATTTTATGTAATTAACATAATAATTTGAGTGGGACACGTGAAATGTGTTAAATTTAACACAAATTTTCTAACATGTATATAATTATTATATTTGATCTTTAGCACAAATATCATGACGTACATAACGAAAAAAGAAAGTCCAAGGATATTTTTTAAGATTGACATATCGACTTCTTGTCCCGCGCAAAATTGCGTGCGTCAATGTAAATCGTTACATCTTTCCAGTATTGCGACCGGTATGACGTCGCTGCATTCCATCCCATGCAGCAATGTCATCCTGCAACCGCATAACGACACGGCCCATTGAGCCTGAAGACTGCACCATGCACGCGCCGCACTCGCGCGAGTGACGCGCGAAAAACCAAACGCGCGCGGCTGTGCATCGTAAATCGCGTGTAACAGGAAGCACCGGGGACAGTTTCGATCGCTGGAAATTCCGTGCGACGCAAGGAGAAACGTATCCCGCGATGACAGTCGGATCCAATCCCGGCAGTGAATTTTAATGACATTTTTTCGAATACGATCTGCGCTATCTCCTTCGTGACAGCAGGATGGCGGAAAAAGAGCGAAGGAGGGAGGAAGAAACGAGAGAGAGAGGCGGTAGAAATAAGCGAGGGGGGAAAAAAGAGGAGAAGAAAAAGCCGGACACAGGTGGGTGTCGGCTTCGTTTGTAACGCGAGAGCTGCGAATACGGCCACCTCACTTTCTCTCTCTCGCTCTCTTCCTCTCTCTCTTTTTCTTTCTCTCTCTCTCTCTCTTTTTCTTACATCCAGCCCTATATCTTGGTACTACCCCGCTTCGACTTCGGCTTGACGGCGGCAGCGGCGGCGGCGGCGGCGGTTCTGCCGCGCGTGTAAATTAAAAAGTATCGCGTCCGGTCCGAAATTGAGATCGAAAAGTAATAGACTTTAATGTTTACATAAGGCGCGAACGAAGGGCGGCGGTACGACTTCCTCTGCACTTTGCGGTGCGCGTCACGAGGATGAAAGTTATTGCCTCGCGTTCTCTCGACGTACGTATGTAATAAAACAAAATAAGTGAAAGTCAATTCGCGTGTATTTAAAACATATCTGCCGACTAATAAAACAGACAGAAAATATTGCGTTTTCAATTATTGTAGAACATTCAAATAATCATTATTCGAGAAACATGGATTAGAATATTATCAATGTGTGTTGTCACTTTGTAATTTTTTTTAATAATTATAATAACAATACAAAAACCGAGCTCGTTGTAATGTAAAAGCAAATTCGTAAAGAAAATTCGTATAAGATTTATACAATTAATTGTTTGTTAAGTTGGCCTTTTATATAAATTTTTTTATTAATTATATTTTTGATTATATTTTTATATTGATTTTTATATTGATGATATTAATATTACAGAGTGCAGCTTGGAAAAGAAACAAAAGAATTATCGTATTCCTCCGAGTTTTTCTTTTATCAGAGAGTTTCGTAGATCACGCAGTTAGCGTGATAATGCATGGTTTTTGTGGACCAGAGCGTCGATGCAGTGGGGCATTAAGGCCCGTGCGCATTCGCACCGAACGCAGCATGTACGACTTGGGTCTGGTCTCGTCTAAAGGCGAAATTACTGATTTTATACGCTCCGAGGGAAGTCGTTCCTCCCTAATGCCTCGCTTCCTTATGTATTTACACTAGACTTCCGTCCAATCGCCTCCTCCTCGTCCTATGAGCACCCTCGTGCTTCCTGAAGATAGCTTTCTCCAACGTTGTTTCTTAGAAATTTTTGGAGAGACACGCGTTTACCCCAATTAGCACTTACCGCGATCTCACACGTATTGAGATTTCTTATCTCGCCAACGGCACAGAAAAAGTCTGCCAAAATGCAAAAAGGTTAATTGTCATAACGATAAAATGCCGCGTTCATCGTCTGTAATCTATACTCCCGTTGGGACACTTGTGACTCTCCTGTCAAGGATAATATTTATCTCAGTACGAGATAACGATTATTTATATATAGGCGCGAGTGGAGTAGGCCACGGAAGTGGGCCGCGAAGCTTTGTGAAGGTGAAAAGTAATCAAGCTTCTGGAATTGGTTCGACGAAGAAAAATGGACGAATATGAAATTTTCCTCGTAAGCGTCCGCCGCTCGTAGACGCGGATAGAGCAAAAAACCGAGGGCCACAATGCACCTCAATTTTTGTTCTGCCTTTCCCCTCGTTCCATTCGCCTTTCTCCCTCATTCTATCTTCCTTTCTCTTGCACGTGAAGTCTTTGTCGTTTTGGCCCTCTTGGCCGTACCGCTACTTCGGACTTCGCTTCTTTTTGCTCGAGACGCAGGATTCTTTGAGGTATGAATGAATCAGGACTTGACCATCATTAATTAAACTTTCGAGCTACTGTCCGCCTCAGCGCTGCTCGACCCACTCCAAATCTTCTCCCCATGTGTGAGCTAACATTGTATCAATGAGATTAGAAAGCAATTGTCCGTAGAAGTACTGAGATTTAAATAAATGGGAAATATCAATTTTATTTCGAGAGACAGCCATTGTACTTGTACTATATTGTATAGTATATTATATTGTATTATTATTATATTAGTATTGTATTATATTAGTCGCAATATTTCCTCACAAACATCATTTCTTAATTGTTTAAATATGACTATTATTCAAGTGTTATTATTTGCATTATTAATATTCGTATTAATAATTTTCATATATTTTTAATATTTGCCTAATTTGTTGTATCCTAAATTATAAGAGTTAAGTCTGCGGCACACGATGCTTATTTTCCTGTCGGATTGATTGCGTTTTAGTAAATTACTAGAAATTCTACGTTCTAAGTTTTGTGTGGTGTAATTTTAGTAATTTACTAAAATACAAGCAATCCAGCGCAGGAAAACAAGCATCATGTGCCGCAGGCTTTAGTCACATTCGCTGTTTTCTCTCATATCACAAGTTTATCTGCGCTCTAAGCACAAGAAGAAACACCGAAACACTATCACAAATAATAAATGACGTCGATGTAACTGGTTTTTAATGTTTGTTTTCTTATGCAATTTCATGAACAGCGTGTCACGATGAGCAGAAACAGCTCCCCTGGGATCGTCCTCCTCTTGAAAAATATAACTTGAGTACCTGCAGTCGACCAGATGCCGATAGCTGTATGCTGTCGGCAGATGCACATCTCACTGCGCACCGAGATGCACGAGCACGGACGACATGACGCGACGATTATATGATTATGAATTATATGGGCGACGCGAGTAAAGTCAGATAAACAAAAACAGTCCCGAAATGATGAGTTGCATAAGTATACTAATTTATCATTGAAGTTCTCCATATATTTCTTTTTACACAAGAAAAAATCGAAACTATTTCATAAGAAAACGAATATGCTTGTTTGACATAGTAATTTTTTAATTTCATGAAGCAAATAGATATATAAAAATGTTAATTCCAAACCAGTTCCATCATGAGTCTTTTATATATTTAATCTATTATTATTTTCATTATCGTAGTTCATCTTTCATTTTATTGCTATTATTTTAATCATATCGTGAAAATAATTACGTAAAATATTATTTTAGTTGATTTGTATCATTTTTTTCGTGATAATATGTATTTTATACTTTATGCGTGAAGAGGCAGTATAATCAAAGTCATTGTGATGATCAACGATGGCGAGGCAAGACCTTTCCGCGTTCACAAGCGAGAATAAAAGTTCAATAAGTCCGTCTATGATCAGTCGAATATCGGGATATCGGACAATATCGCGAGATCCAGATCGAAAAGCTTTGTTGTCCAAGAAATATAACAGACAAGTAAGAAGACGCTGCAGAAAAAGAGTGACAAGAAGGACACGAAAAAAAAGACAGTGAGAAGAACGAAGAAGAGACGAATGAGGAGGAGGAAGAGGAGAAGGAGGAGGACGAGTATCCGCGTCGGCTCGATCAAGCGTCGATGACTGTACAACTTTCCGTGGGTATGGACGAGAAGTATCCTGGAGGGTCTTAAGAAATGGCGACCGAGACGACAGCCTCGTTCCCTATCGCACCCCTCTCTCTTTCTCTCTCTCTCTCTCTCTCTCTCTCTCTCTCTCTCTCTCTCTCTCTCTTTGTCTCTCTCTCTCTCTCAGAGCAAATTAGGTAAAAACAAAAACGCCGCCCCCTTCACTACCCGCGCGCGTTTTCTCATCTCAAGCCGCGTCGTCCGGTTGGACGAGCGAGGGGGCTGATGCCGCAGCAAGAAGAGGTGTTGCGGGGCTCACCGGGACCCTCATTGTGCGCGGTAATGGGCCCGAAGTAATTAACCGAGCGCGGCTTCTTCCCTAAAGCCGCGGCGGACGCTCGCCGCTTCTGTTTCGCAGCCGCCGCGGCCGGGAAAATAGGCCCGATTCTAGTCATGCGGGCCCCAAGTCCGGGGTCCCCCGAGGCGGGACACGCTGATTTTCGCCCACGCCGAGTCATCGAGGCGGTGCGACGCACGATTTCTCACACGCTGCCTCCTCTCACGCCCGCAAATCTCAGACGTCGCATTCGGGACTGGTCGATCAGGCGTTGTCTGATATTCTTTAAGCCTGAAAATGAAGTTTTTTTTTTTGTGGTGTATAAATGATAAGTTTAAACATCTACTCTCGAAATATATATCTGGATTAGATTATATATCCAGATTGTTATTGTTACTCACGCGATCATCACGATTTGTCTTCTCACGATCATCACGAGACCCAATTTTCAAGAACAGCCTCATTTCGTTCTTTAACAACTATTCACTTCTGCCCGCTTTCTTTACCTCCGTCACTTTGTCCGACTGAAAACCGTTATCTCGGTGGATGCTTCATCTCTTACTTCATTCTTCATGTCGAGTCCCACAAGTCCTTCGTCTCAATTGCCTTCTGCGTCTCTTTCTCTTTCTCCCCTTCTCCCCCTCTTTCTCTCTCATAATCTGTCTGTTTTCTCCTCTTTCTTTCTCTCTTCGTCTCCAATCTTCAAAACCGATTACTTCTCCTTTTCTCGCCAAGTGCGACTTATTTCTCTCGCTCTCCCCGAGGATATTTAGTTCATGTCCCTTCCTCCCATCCCGCGACAGCCGCGAGGATCCGACGATCCCCAATTCTTCTCACCTCCCCTTCGTCGCTACTCGTCTCGCTCGAGCCGAGATTTCTCCGTATATTAAATCCGGTAGCTAATTGCGATCCGACACGGCGCGATCGTAACGGCGAGATAACTCCCCGCGCGCCATCGGTAAACAAATGATCCCCGGATCTTGCCGAGCGATCGTTTTAATTAACCGCCGATCCCGACGAGGACCGGTCGCTACGAGCATCCCCATGCGGACGCATTATTAAATCGTTGCTTCGTTACGCAAGAATTATACCGCCATTTTTTATCAGTTGTACGATCGAATAAACGACTTACGTACGCAATGTGCGTACATATAATTTCTTAAACATTGTCACCATCGAAGGATTTACATTTATACTGACTTACACAATATAGACATACACTACTAAAGAACTATATTATTTTTATATAATAAGTTTTTATTTTATATTTAATTCTTGCATAATTTAATGAATTGTGAATGAATTGTGTGTAACAAATAACTTCTCGTTACTTCTTATATATTTTCTAATCGAAGTCACATAATTGACATATAGCTTTTAATTTATATGTTCAAGTTTAATACGAGAGGTATGATACTTCGACAACCATATCAAACCGATAATTCTTTCTAGCACGTATATTCCGCACTCAGCGTCAAGCGCGATCGTAATTCTTAACGATAATATTATTTTAATTTAATATTACATCAAGAAATCTCAATATATCAGGCCGACAGAATTCATAAGCGAACGGGTTAATTGGCCGCTAAATAAGGGATATGAGTAACTATGAGACGTTCGAGAAGAAATGGCGGTGCACGTGCTCGAAGAGAGCGGGGAGACCCGAAGGTCTCTCCCGATGGTTTGATTAGTCATTATCCGGATAGGTGGTACATCATTCTCATCGCCTTCTGGCGGCTTCTGTGTTACAGGCGACAGCGGGATGACCGCCATTGTTCGGGAAAAACTCAAGTGTAGCCGGCGGGAATCAAAAAGGCCCGCGAGAAGGAAAGGTAAAGAGATGGGTAGCAGAGGGAGGAGAGAGAAGGAGCGAGAAAAAAGGCAGAGTCGAGCGCTCGTTTGAGGTAGCCGCCGGCTCATTCACGTTTCGAAATGAGATCGGCGTTCCCCTCGCCCTCCGATCTACTCCTCCCGTTCCCCTGGTTTAATTCCGTGATACAGGATGCTGCGAGGCTCCTTATAGCATCAGACACCGCGCCTCCTCTTCCTAGAATCTCGGGGACCACCTTTTCGACACCTACCTCGAATTCAAATGTGAACTTACATATCGGATAATTTCGAACGATGCTTCGTTTGCTCTTTCAATTATTCATCGAAATTGATAGTTTTAATCAATGGTGATGATTTAAATAGTTTACATTTTTATTGCCCATGTTATTTGATCGTCGAAGAATTCCTAATCGTACGACTAGATCTGATTCTAAATGCTAAGAAACACGTTCGGGTATAACACGGTAGATTTTATTTTCTAAGCATGCTTCGCATAACTCTTGTTTCTCACGTTTCTTTGTGATCACACGACGATGGTGCAATCAGTTTTCCATTCATCGAACAGAAATATTCGCTGTTGGTGGTAAAAATGGACGTAGACGAAAGGCCAAGGATTAGCTTATTCGGTAGCAGGTAATGACGTCATTTCCCTGTCAGACATTTCCGGTGTAAATTAATTTATCAAGAGACCGGTCGGACCTCACGACGATTCCGTCGGCTCGCTCGCTAGTTGGACCAGCGCTACGAAAATTACGTGCCTTTTTTGTTCGGCATCCTCCCCAAATTAGGACCCAATTGGTCCGCGCACGATCGACCCACGCGGTGTCCCGCTGATTTCGCGATTTCGTGCATTCTCCATCCCGACGTGGAGAATTGGGTTCTTCGTTCTCTCCATCTTCCGCGGCCTCGTCGAAGACAAATGAAACGCAGCGCTAAAAAGCCGACAAGATTAATGAAATCTAACGCACGTCGTGATTGCAGTGAAATAGTGTAACGCATCGTAGAGGCTGGTCGTTTAATTGTAAGCTACTTTCAATTTGTCGGACTTCTATAAATAGATACAACTACGTCGGTTTCCCTTTTCTATCGCTTACGTAGTAGCCACGCGTGAAATTACAGTTTCATCAAGATCACGCGCGATTACATCGGTCGCCGGCGTCGTTTCGTCCCGACTCAGCGCGCGGATTTTCGGCGGCGCGAAGTGGATGTTACATGGCATTTTCACGGATGCCGTCAGGTGTGTAAATGCTCGTCCGTGGCTGTAAGTAAACGGATCACGCGCGAACCCACCTATTATTAGAGGCAATTAATGAGATACGCTTTCTGTACGGAATGCATCCGTGGTAACGCGCGTTTGACTCGCCTATCTCGCCGTGGCGATTTCCTACCCCGCCTAATTGCGAGCGCTTACACGCGACTCGACCCTTGCACGATCGTTTGTAAGCATTACCGGCTTCTTCGTTCTGATCAGCCGCGACTTGAACTCGAACACATCTGTTTAATATCGAAGTTACCACGATGACGCTCCTTCTCGCTTTAACACTTGATTCACCGAACAATTCGTTGTAATTTGCGAAATAGTGGAAGGCGCAAAGATATCTTCTTGTTAGCAATCAATTTGTTAGTAATTGTTGCTAACGAATCAATTTCAGGTTCAATAAAAATTCAATTCCAGATTCGAAAATAAATACGTTTGCGAAGAAAATGCGCAAGAGATTCCAGGTATGCTTTATATTCATCGGAATTTTCCTAACGGAAGTCTCGCTAGCTTAAACTCTTCGAAGAAGAAGACTAACGTTTTGATTAACAAGAAAATGTAATGCTCGGAAGACGACGCTATAATTGGTTAGCGTATCTAAATGTATTCTCCATCATCATGACGCCCCAGCAAAGTCAAAGGGAAGTTTTATGACAGCCCCGCTACTTACGTTGATTATAAAGGCATGTCGACCGTGTCATTTATAAATATCTGTCTTACGCAAAATTTCGTGACAAATCTGCAAATGTTGTGTTATAATTTCGTGAGCGGCGCAAATAAAACTTATTCGCTATTCGGCCGAATAGAAAAAACTTAGGATTTAGAGATTTATATTTTTATATTATTGTAGATTAGAAAATAATTAAATTATTTAAATTAAATTGTAGATTTATAAATAATAAACATGTCGTAAGAAGCAGCAATATATAATTTTTTTTCTTTTTAAATTTAAAGCGTGCTCAGTGAAAGAAAATCAAACTCAATCTATACGTTTTCTCTTGATATTTTGTGTCTACTTTCTTTTGAAATAAACAGAAAAGAGAGATTGCGAGTTACAGTTGCCAAACTCAATTTTAATCCCAGATTTTATTTTAATGGTACCCTGGGGAGACCTTAAAAAGATTTCTAACTTGCGAAATCGGCTTTGTCGGCTTGAAAATGATTATAAATCATTCAGACTCTCAATTGTGTTTACAATAAGTACAATACGATAAAGGGACACTCTGATGCTGTTTCTTTATTTCCAAGTGTTCAGCGGCATTATTGAAGAAATACTTATTCAGGAAATTTTAAATATCACGAGGTGACCACACCGCAAAATCACACGCATTATGAAATGATGAATGAATCATTATAGATAATCCTTTGAAAACAGTTTTGACTTGTCATTCAAGAGGTCGTCTTAGAAATTCCTTTTTTGACAAAAATGCGAGAAAATGTCTTTAATGCGAAGAAAATTAAACACTTTCTGCACAAAGTGTGTAAAAGCAAAAACTGCAGAGAGAGAGAGAGAGAGGGAAAGAGAGAGAGAGAGAAATACATACTACACATTTTTTTGCATATAAATGTCAAGAAAAAAGAAAATAAAAATATTCGTCAGATTTATTCGCCTTATATCTATCTATATGTAACATTGAAAGGATTAACGAAAGCGGTATGCCTCTATTTAGCATTCATAAATATGTTTATGTGTAAATATTTTTTTATTAAAAAAATTGTTTTATTTAAATTCTTGTAAGCAAACTTTGTAATATAGAATTATATTCTTCAATTACTTTTAAAATCATAATGGAAGACTATGAGACTGAGCGCTGTTTCTTGAAACTAACATTCAAAAATTCCTTTACGACAATAAATTCGTTTTCAATTCAAAGTCTAAGGACAACTGTAAATTTATTATCCATTGACTTGAAGTCTATTCAACGTAAAATGTCATGAAATGTGTCAGTTTCCCTTTTGAGAGAAGCATTCTGGAGACCCTGCAGGAATCCGTTTTTATCAAAGCAAAAATTTCAAATAATAATAGTTGTAAACAATAATAGGAAAGGGCTAATGTGAGTCGAAAACGCGGTTGTTGGTGCGTAAAAAATTCAAAGAAAAACTTGATGTAGATCAGTGATGTTGTTTAATCTCTTGAACGTTTCGGCAATTTTGAGCCATCTTCAGCAATTAACAATCACTTCATAGTACGGAATCGCCCGCTCTCCACAGTGTAGGATGAGATCGATGTAAGTTGATAATGTTGTATTATACTGTCAAAATTATTAAAAATTACAATCAATTGGTCTTTCCTATCATCGTAAAAATGCGGCTGTTTGCTATATTTACTCAATAATTGTTATATTGTAAGTTTAAGACATTAAAAATTTTATGGCTAGTCTTTCCTTTTATCGCAAAATGCGGCTGACCGCATATTACTCTTTTTATCTGGCACGTTTAACTAATCAAACTCAAGAAGCCTTAAAAATATTTTCTGTAAAATGAAGTTTTTTTTAAGGCGATAAATTACAACGCCAAATAAAACTTTCTTACCTAGCTAAACTAAGTTAGTTAACGCAATGAATTACATTTTAGTCATTTTTTTTAAAAGATGTTGCTTTTGCTGCTTTTATCTTTGTTCTATCGACGATTTACGGCTTTAAAAGCAGCAATTTCCTATAAAAACCGTATATTCAAAATCTTGGAGTTTCTAAATCTTGGAAAATCTGCTTGATAATAATTAAATAAAGGTTCAAATTATAGATTTGTCGTAACTGAATATCTAAAAAAAATGAATTAGAAATGCTGATGATAAATTAATAAGAATTTCAGAATTTCATTGATTTCTGGAAACATTAATTGTTAATTTATTAATATTAATATTGTCTATCTATTAACAATAATATTTATTAACATTATAACATTACATTATATATTAACATTATTAACATTATATTTACATTAATAATTGTTAACATTAATGATTGTTAACCTTAACTGTTAATCGATTAACTAGTCTACGATTAACAACATTAATGTTGTTAATATCAAACTCTTTCTCTCTTTAATTTTAGCCCGTTATTATTATCGTGAATGTCCGCACGGTTTTTATCTTCTGTAATCTTGCGATAATCTTCAATTCTCCAACACACAGAAACGCGCAATATACGTGTGTTAGTGATACGATATTCTAACACGATTTTCAAATACGCACGTAATACATCGCACCTAATACTACAGCAAAGCTATATTGCATCGCGAGGCGAAGTGTCGTTAACGCGGCGCGGAATATCGCAGTTGGCGGCGCACCATATATGCAGCACAGCAATTATCCGGGCGCGACGCTGCAATTGCCGTGCAATTTCATCCCTGCCTGGTTCCCCTTCTCGCTCTGACGGTGCAACTGTCCTGCGCCCTACCATCGGCAGCTGCAACATTCGAACGTGGTGAGGTGTAGGCGTGACTGAAGGCGGGCTGACGAGCCCCACTACTTCGTACCACGACGATACCGGACGGTGAATGTCGTGACGTGGGTGTTTCGATTCTGTTCGCGCCGAAGATGAACACCAATCTCATCTTCCCTACCCACTCGGGTTTTTTTCTCACCGCGTCATCTTGACGGCTTGGACACCTTTTATCGGAGATCCTCGTCTCGCTGATCTTCGCGCCTCTTCCGGACCATTCGTCAATAGCGATTCTTCGCGAGAGGGTTTTGCTACCCTGTAACGGCGCCATTTTGCAATAACGAGATCGTGAGAGTAACGGCAAGTCGACGGGGACTGTAGAATCAACAGTGTTGAATCCTGGTGCGATCAGAATTGCACGTCGGAAACGCACGTCTTCTATCTTATCTTTGAAATTACGGTTGATCTATAGCAAATCATTCTTGTTAGTATGACAGTCTAGTTTTCCTTTAATCCGATGAAAGATTAGCCTGTTACAGCACACGAGAAATGAACTGTTCATTTATAATGTCAGAAGGAAGTTCATCGACATCGGTGCGTCTAGTAAATAAGCTTATTCTTTCCAGCTGCACTTTTCTGAGGTGCACAAAAATCAAGGATGTGAAAAGAAGAAAGAAAAATTGTAAAAAAATTATGAAAAATACAATTATAAGAAATTAAACTAGCATAATGACAATAATCAAACAGGAATAAATAAATTATAGACTCAATATTGCAAAAAATAAAAAAAAATAAAAATTTGCAATATTAACAATTATTATCTTATTTAATATATTATTCTTCTCTCAGTTCTTTCCTTTCGTACAATAATAAAAATTTAACGGATTTTTTGATGAAAATATAATGTTTTGAAAAGCTCGTTCGACGTCTGCTTCCCGATGAGAACCTCCGTTCCACGATTAATCCAGAACTCACGTCATTATAAAGCCACTGCGTCGGTGCACGAAATGTGCGGTAATTCCACGTATGATCCGCCGCTTGTTATTTTACGGCCAGTCACTCCT
The DNA here is from genome assembly GCA_037157785.1 of Cephalotes varians. Lineage (NCBI taxonomy): Eukaryota > Metazoa > Arthropoda > Insecta > Hymenoptera > Formicidae > Cephalotes > Cephalotes varians. The sequence goes on along the minus strand of JANQDE010000040.1, from coordinate 1,248,334 downwards.
CTGCATAAACGCGATCAGAAGTGGAACGATGTTTACTAAATTCAAAGTGAAATACAGCGCGCGATCGCGGTATTCTCAAAGGGGGCCTTCCACCTGGTAGGAAATACGACTTCCTTGTTCCTTCGTCTTATTTTTTTCGCTCGCACAAAGCGCCGCGCGTGGAGAGTAAGGAGACGACCGAGTGGCAAGTGGAAGAAGGAGATGAAATCGCGCCGCGCGAGGAGCGGCGCGAGCTTTGCAGCGGCAATTCCGCGTGCAAAAGTCGTAAATCTCGAAATTTTCCGTGTGTCACGCGGATGTTTGTACGGCGACGCCGTTTAAACGCCGCGTTTATAGAATCGGTAAATCAAGTATGGCAAATCAACTGCCGATTTCTAGCGATGGCGCGGACTTCAGATGAGAACTCCGGCTGTGAACAGTCAATTTTGTTTCGAGATATAAATTCTGAAAACAAATATATATGCCGTAACAAATTAAAATGTGTACGTTTTGCCGATTTTTAGCGATGGCGCGGACTTCAGATGGAACTCCGGCTGTGAACAGTCAATTTTATTTTCGAAACATAAATTCTGAAAACAAATATATATGCCGTAACAAATTAATATACGTCTTTCAGTTCCTTTATCAATAAATTCAATAATAGTTATTTATGTTAGTTTATGACAATTTTTTGTCGATATAAGTTTGTACATTTGATGCCCGTTTCTTCTAACATAGATTAATCTCGATTCAGTTTTTATTCTTCATCTTTTTCTAATTTTAAGAATTAGAAAAAAATAAAGAGTAAGTTGAACCGAGATTAAAGTTAATCTACGTTGATGGAAATGGGCATAATTTCATTTTAATTGTCTTTTCAAGCTTATCTAATACAAAAATTAATAACGATTATGTTTGATAAAATATCTTCTCAAAGTGATTTATGGAAATCCGGTGGCGTCATGGCGTTTCTGTAGTGTACATTACAACCAATTCTTTAGATCGCAAATCGCAGGTGGCACAATGGCGACAAGTTAACTGTGTAGATGTTGTAGGATAGATCTGTCACGCGATCCTTCGGGGATTCACAATGCACGCGCGCGTGTATAAGTGAGCGTAATACGCGGCTACCGGTGTTGCGGCATCCTTTAAACTTCGCCCCATCGTTTTCGAAACCCTGTGACTCGACAGATTCTATTTTTTTCCGGCGGCTCTCTCGAGATAGATGAGCGGATGGATATCACCTCCCGTTGTACCGTTACCGGAATAATGTTCCATCTTTACGCGACTGTAATATACGCAATTTGTCCGCGAAATTATCTACACGGATTGTGAGTGCGAATATAACAGTTTAAAATACTGTCGTAATTAATCATCTCTTCCGTTGTTGTTATGTCATTATATTGTACATTATTATAGTATATTGTGTCCAAGAGAACATATTGTACATTCGCTACAATGATACAATTCACAAAACAAAATTTTCCAGAAAACAAGTTTGAATATTTTGAATGATCAAAATTTGATTATTATTAACATTAATTTTGAAATTTTGTTTATTTTTTAGAATAATAACTGATTATATAAAAATAAAAATATATTTTTTTAGACTATGTGTTTTTCTTTATGTTTTCGTTCTTTTTTTAATAAACTTTCGAAAACGATCCACGTCCAAATACCAGAAATATTCTAAATAGTATCAAATAAATGTAATAAACCCCTTAAATGAATTTCCACCGTTTACATAAATGTATAAATAAAGTTATATGTTAGTTTAATGTAATAAATATTGTTGACTTTGACGTATATTATCAATAGAATATTTTCCACGATTTTCATATAAATCAATGTAAATATAATAAACAAATAAACTTAAAACTAAACAAAAAGCTAGCTCAAGACATCTCCATACATAATAAATAAATATATCTATTAAATCTTTGCCTTACTAAATGGATGAGTCTACTAATATACTAAAAATAATGAATACCGAAAAGATTAACAAGATCCCACGCAAGATAGCATCACAAGCAAAAACGTCATAGCAATGTGTTGTTATCAATACACAGTAAACATCAAAAAGAACATTTGATGAACAGAAATATTCAAATAAATATATATTACAACATATTTAAATAAATTTAAATTCATTAAATAAATTATAGCCTACGTATCACAGGACCTTAAAACAAAAACGTTATTTAATTAAACTTGACAATCGTTCTGTCATTTATTGTTCTTCAATTTACGCATTGAGGATGATCTAGTGTAAAATATATAAAATTTTATTTATTGTTAAATCTTTAATTTTTATTTTTATTACAAATGCGCTACACCGGTCAAAGCTAGATTATAAATTCACAAAAAGAAACATTAACACGAAGATCTAGCTTTGACCGGTGTAGCGCATTTGTAATTAATTGTGTCTTCACATACCGGTCTATAAACTATTTGTTATTCATTTTATTTTTATGTTAAATATATTTTGAATTTATTAGCACGAATATCTTGCTTGGCTCGTAATCTCTTATTCTATTGTACTCATAATCTACTTATTTTAACATTTTTTTATATAAAACTTTTTTATCTATAAAAATCCATTTAGAAGTATTTAGTTGACATCATTTACAGTATTTCTGTCACGTTCAGCTCTTTTTTTTCGTAAACAATTTAAAACTGATTTTTGAGTTATGTTGTAAGCTAAGAGATATGAAAAGTAAAAATTATACTTTTCTTTCCTCATAAACGAGGTCCTAAATTATTATTTGATTACATAGTCCCCATAATAACCATTAATTTTTTGCACACAAATATCGCCTAGACATTCTATATGCATATTAAATATCGAACGGAAATTTGCATTAAAACAAAGCGTTCATCTTAAGATACAATGCATTTAACGATGCTATCGTGATTATCAGAGTCGAAGTGTTAAATACATAGCGGCCGTCAAATCGTCGTAAGTCTGAAAGTCAAACAAGCGATATCGTAGTAATAATTGTCAATGTAAGAATGACCAATAAACTGTCGTACGTGTCGAGCCATCGTACGTACGTCCGCGAATTTAATTTAATACTAATATTTTACTGCCCGCACGGAGGATCGTTGAAACACGTTAAAGCGTGCAAACAAAGAGAGCACCTCTTGTAACTGCTTCCATCGTCGAAAATATAGACTTTCATTATTTTTACTATTATGCCTGTTATATAATTGCTATGTGCCTACGAATTTATAATCGCGTCGTCTCGGAATTTAACACGGATGTAGCTTGCTTATTCAAAATTGTCCAAATCTCTTTGCTAATCTAATAAAATTTGAATATAATCGTATTATTATTATTGTTGTAAAAAGTTTCTTTTATTCCATCTCGTGAAACTGTGTTTCTCGTTGATAAGCTGTCGTCGATCTCATCGGTCGGTGAAGATCCAGAAATAAATTCAAAACTATGCCTGAAAGAAGAAAAAAAAAGAGAGCGGCCTCCTCCGGTTTCATATGCGGCCTTCTGGTGGCTGCTGCCGAAATTTGTCGCGGCGTTCACGGCTATCCTTCCACCCCGCAGCTGTTTAACCAGCTGTAACGTATCACACCTTCTCCCTCGATGGCCGCTTTTCTGGGCGCGGGCGGGGAGGGATCCGACGGGCCGGAATTTTTTCACAAAAGGCACGTGTGCATCGATAATCTACTGTGCGTGGTGCGTGACCGCCGCCTTCCGTTCGATCGAATTTGCGTTCGTTTCTGTAACGTATTCTTTTTTGGTAGATCCGGAGTCTAGCGTCTTCGTGTAGCGTCTTCCCCTGCGTCGTCTTTTCCTCTATCCACGTCTCCCTCGCCTTTCCTTTGTCTTTTGGCTTTTCGAGCTTTGCACGATAATTCCATTCAGCTTTTTCTTCTTCAATAATTGTTTTGACTTAAGTGGATTTTCAGGAAGGATATGTATTGTAGTTTCAATAATAAATGATAAATTTTCAGTATTTTTCCTTGTCCTACTCTAAGAGATCATTGGATAACCTTCAAAAACTCGGACCCCCACTAGGATAACGTTTCTAAATGTCTGGTTCAAAAAAGTCATGCGTCTGTAACTTCACTTCTATGAACACCAGTAGTAACATTCTGTCTAACGCTATTCTAATAAAGTGCTATAATATCAATAACATTATTCTAGTCTATACTCTTAATGCATCATTGTGAAAAACGAGGAAAAAGCGTGCATTTACGTGGTTAGCATACTTTTCAGAAATTTAGTGCCTGTAAATTTTTGCCTTTTTTCCATTATATCGATGGAACGAATAAATATTAAAAGGCACGTGCCTTTCGAGCACGAAGCTCTTAAAAAGATAGGCAGAGAAAGAACACAGAAGAAGAAAGGGGAAACGAGGCCGTAGGTATAGAATCGGACTAAGATTTACGTTTTTCCAGCATGGTAGCT
>JANQDE010000040.1:1124329-1235506 GCA_037157785.1 Cephalotes varians | reverse complement strand
CCCCGGGCATTCGCGAAGAACCCTCGGCCGACGACTCTGTTGTCGACCCAACAACAGTTCAAAACCGCCCGAGACCCACGGCAAACATGGCGTTGGATTTCGCAGCGACGTACAAAGTTCTGGTACTGGGCGACTCGAACGTCGGCAAGACCTGCATCGTGCATCGCTACTGCGACGAACGGTACTACGACACTTACATCTCGACGATAGGTGAGAAGACACGCGTATGATCGTAAAAAATATACACCAGGTTTCCCATTTTCATCCGCAGCGATCGCCTTCGAAGCCGCGTTGATGAGTCGTTTCAGCGACTTGTTGTTGGGTAATCATTGTAGGTCATTGTGACGTGTCTTTACGACAGCTCATCTTCCCTGAAGAACGATAACAATAAAGTTACGCGCTTTAATTTTGCTCCGACGAACCGATATATCGGTCCCATACATCATTGACACAGATAGTCGTTAATTAACCCTCGGCTATTATCGGCGAAGTCATGTCTTTGTCTCCAAGATATGTTGTAGGAAAGAATAATTTCTACTTAATTTATTTCTTTGACATTGTCTTGGCATCCTAATTTTACACGTTTAATACAATCGTCTTCATCTTCTTTATCGCAAAATAATGAGAAGCAGAGTCAACTTTACCTTTCAATTCTTTAATTCAAATCTAATATTATTTACATTTTTAATGAAAACAAACGTAAAATAATTACTCTATTCACTAAATTTAGCTAAACTTCATTTGCGGATGTCGCTTACTTATACATATTCCGTAAAATGTATATTGAGTCAGCATCGATCAGCTGATTATCCGGTTTGCATCCACCTCAACCTCAATATATCGCGATGCTATTATCTAATTTTAAACTTACCGCACGGAAATATTTCCAGCAATTATTCCGATATAAGTCATCATAACTATAAAAATATACAAAGATATATCCTCGCTTGGATGGAAATATTTTATAATTAGCCATTTTGCATTTGTTTTCCCGTTACAAAAAGTAATTTACTTCTCCTACGTATATATAAAGTTTTAATCATCCTATTTGCACGCGAGGAACGTATGAAATTCTGGTGTATAAACTGTTACAATGGCCATCTAATTAGTGATAGCATCTAATCGTTCCATCGCAATAAACATAATTGAAATGTATCCTTGATTTTATTGAACTTTAGAACTTTCCTCACTGTCTAAGTATCCCGAAAATACTTACGCATTATGACAGATGTAAATGGCGAATGTGTCTGCAGGTATTGATTTCAAACAGAAGATCATTAACTTAGACGGAACGCCGATTAAATTACAAATCTGGTGAGTAATAATTAGTCCTCTTTCGCGAGTTTTTAACAGACAACTGATCGTCAAGTAAAAACAAATGAGAGAACCAAAGTTCTCTACCAGAAAATTTTAGTTTTTATTTTTAGTTTTCTCGAGTTTCATAAATGTAAGATGACAAGTTATGTACAAACAAGATAAATTCAGAAAGTATATCTGTGAATGCATCTTTTTTTTTTAAAAGGGATACCGCCGGCCAAGAAAGATTTCGCACTTTAACAACGGCGTACTATCGTGGTGCCATGGGTATCCTTTTGATGTACGATGTCACTAGTTTGGAGAGTTTCAACCATCTGTCGTATTGGCTTCGAAATATTCAAGAAGTAAGATTAAAATCGATTCTAAAAATAGAACGTTGTGCGAACGGAAATAAATTGGCGCTGTATTACTTTTTAAATGCTTTTTAAAAGGAGCTCAGATAAAGAATTTAAAGTGCTAAGAGACCGCTTGAATAAAATCGCGATCTGAAAACTGAAATGGCAAAAGTTTGCGAGAAAAGTTGATAAAATATATTAAAAGATTATAAGCTATGCGTACAGCCAATTAAGCGTGTTAAATCCAGAGTTTAACAAATTAAAGCTCAGACTCGTACACAGAAAGAACGATTTTGCTAAAGTAAACATTTACTCGGAAAGAACAGTTTTATTAAAATATATAAAAATTTAGCTAGATACAGATTTAAAAATAATTTTGTTTTTGCTGTCAAAATAATTATGAAAGATGTTTAACTAGTTGATAGAAACTTTGAAAAACTTTGCAGCATTGTCAACAGCATTCTGATTATTTTCATAATCCAATAAAATTATTTTTAGATCTGCGTCTAGCTAAGTTTCTAGATACTTCAGCGAAACTATTCTTTCCGTGTAGATAGATTCAAATCTGAAAATAATTTTCTTGGACTCTGAAACTAATTATATAAGAAACTCAAGCACAATGTTGCAAAAAAATTATGATATTCCAGCAACCAGCTTGTAACATAATTATTTTGATGATATACTTCAGTAAAACCGTTTCTTTCCGTGTAAAGAAATTAACTTTGCAAGAATGTTTCCGCGATCGATTCGAAGTTATCTGCATGCAACAGAATTGTCGTACGAGAGCGTGAATCATAAGCAATTCCGTCGTTTGCATCACAGAATGCGTCACCCGACGTAGTAAAAGTTTTGGCGGCGAATAAATGCGACGCGACCGCGCATCGCGCCGTGGATGCTGAGAGGGGTCAAAAGATCGCCGAAAATTTCGATATGCCCTTCTTCGAGGTGTCGTGCAAAGAAAACATCAACATCGAGGAAGCTTTTCTCACTCTAGCCAGAAGAATACGGGAACAACGAGGTCGCCGAGTAAGATTTATCCGCGTTGAATTGTTATTGCTACGGAAGAAATATTATATTCCCGCATGATTTAACAAATTTTTAAAAATTAAAAAAATATATATACTTTTTATATTGTTACTGCTTTTTATTATTACTGTCAAATTGCATTCTTCAAGTAAGTTAAAGCGGAAACTTTTCTTCGGGATCCTTTCTATAATAGAAGAGATTTCTCTTTTATCTTTTGACTGCAAACTTAACGGGACTAAGCTTTCTTAAGCGCAGTGAACAATTGCTATTGCAGGCCAGCCTGTTCGAGGCTTCCGAGAGAGAAGGTGCGGACAGTATAATTAAGGCCCAGTCACCGTCTCAACAAGGTGACGCCTGGAGATGCAGCTGTTAGTTCGGTGGACGTTCATCGGAGGTCTATCCGGCCGGTTGGAAGTTTCGACGGCTAGCCAAGAATTAAATCCGGGCACAAAGGATTTCGTCTGTTCATCGTGCACAAGGGGAAAATCGCTCGTTTCTATACCTGTATATACGCAACGCGATCGTGAGTCGATCGTCGAGCGGAAATCGACTTGGGCGAGAAGTGTTCGTATGCCTGGCGAGGGTGGTCCGGGCAAGTATTCACGGTACTATCACACCATCTGCAATAATCGCAACGGATATTATAGGTATAACGGATATTATCTTGTGAACCCTGCACCCTATTGCGCGCGAGAGCCCGAGTGACGACGTCGCAGCGTAATGCAGCGGCGAAACAAATGTGATCTGCCGCGATCCTGGATCGTCGTCACAGTCATGGTAAACACCGCCTGCGTTCCGATATTCACGGCCTGTACAGAAAATCTATAGTTCACGTTACGTGTACTATAAATTTTCAGCGGCAGTGTATATCCCGGAAAGCCATCGTTGGAAACATTCGTCACCCGTGCGAGGCAAGGCTCTCGCTCTGGATAATCCGAAACACACGTACACGCACATTACGGTTAAGTCCCGAGCTACATTCGAGACTATCGCAGTTTATCTATGATACGCGATCACACATCGTAGATGTTTATTTATAGTGAGTCACGTTCGTGCGATTGTAGAGATTCGACAGAACTTTTGCTACGAGGTAATCGAAATGCCTGAACGCATCATCGAGAGACGCGTCGACAATTGATTTGATTAATCGTAGGCCGATTTCACGAACATCAGTTAGCTCTTCCAAGTAAACCGATGATTTTTCGTTCCGCGCGAGTTTGACGTAAATCCAAATATTTAGCTGGAAGAGAAGAGGCTATATAGCTGAGAACTATGAGATTCGACAAGATTCTTGAATGGTCTCGAATTCGAAAGGCTCGCGAGACGTGTATTTGTCTACGAACAATTTTCGGAAAATCTTAGATGTTAGACTTTCGCGGATCAGACGCATTCATTGGGTATCATAGGCAGTTTAAGAACGTTCAATTAGATTCGCTTGGTAAGGCCTAACTAAATGGAAACATCTTCTCGATGCTATTAAGGCGACACACTTTCGCAGTAATTGACGTATTACTATTCTAGTATGTCTACGCGAGAAAGACATCATCAAGCGCATTGTGATTACCGTCTAAGAAACTACTATATAAGACTTGCGATTACTACCGATGTCTCTCAACGAGGACCAGGGTTCTTCCCTTGAGGAAGAGCTTGCGCGATTACGTCGGGATCATTTGATGCACAGATGCCAAAGTTTGCGTAAATGTTTTTTTGATGTCGGGTATTTGAAGCGAACACTGCAACCAAATTACAAATAATAGAATTCGTTTTAAAAATTATTAGAGACGTGAATAATTACTTAATGAACAAGTTATTTCCGAAATTAAAGGAGTTAAGAATTAAACGCAGAACAAAAATTCAATCTTGATCAAATTTTGAAGTTACAAAAATATTTTAAACATGAGAATGCCAATGTCGGCCTTGCAGTAAAACTTCCGACGATCTTGGTACCCAATAATAATTTTTGTGAATTTTTCAATTCCCTGCTCATGCGAACTGCGCGTCATATTCGTCAGTTTTGAACAGTCCTTTGCATGAAGCAGAATAATCAATTCACGTATTAAATTCATTGAACAATTTAATAATTTTGATGCTAACAAGCATCTATAATATCTCTCTTTTTTTTTTAAATATTTTATGCTGGAAATGGCAAACATTAAGTAAGAGAGAGACGACTGTCAAAGAAATATTCAAGAAAACATTCTGGAGTATCCTAAAAAGTTTCATTTAAATGTACCAAAGAAACTGCGATTTATTGCACTGCTGCACGCGAAGCTTTCTTTAAAAGAGACAATATAGACTATTTCTACATTGATGTCGAATAAAATTTTTCTTCTACCGTGAGAAAATGGTGTAGCGTACACGGAACAGTAGTGAACGGTTTTGAAGTATCTAAAAATTTAGCTAGATACAGACCTTTTTGCGACATTTTCAAAAATAAATCGTTCTTTAATAATATTTTGATCTAACGAGATTATTTTCAGATCTGTATCTAGATACTTCAACAAATTGTACTTTTCGTGTATCACCATTTTATGTAAGACTAGCGAATGCTACTTTTATGCAAGAAAAAACCGCTGATATTCATTGTGTTCATAATAAAAAAATGTTCTCAGAACCCGTGAAGTAAAGTTTCAAAACGTTTGATATTAGCGAGCACTTGACATCTGTATATCAAACCTTTCATATCGATGCACACACGTGATAATCCACGCTTAATTAATACGCTTTGATAATCGTGATGGAACATTTTCGGTGATTCGCGTTATGTTCGACGAATGACGATAATGCATTACATACATTCTGCTACAGAATGTCACAGTACCAAATTGTGTTTCGCGTAAAAAAATATGGAGCATTTAATAGTTGTACGCGAAAAAGGAGGCTAATAGCGTTCTTGCATTTTTCACGGGTCATATTTGCGGCCGGAGGGGGATTAAAGGGCCGTGCGAAAGATTATGTTAGCTGCCATGTAACACACTGCAATGCGTGCACTTTTAAACGCGTAGGGTAAATCAGTCGATTAAATGATGCAAGTTATCTCATGAATTATCTCTTAAATCATGCAAATCTCTTTAATTTTTAAATGTTGAGAGAACTTTCTTAAACAAACATATAAGATCCAATTCCCCGGTTTTTAAATACTTTTCAATCGATGTGCTTGCAAGACGATTTATTGTTTGCGAATTGCAAATTTACATAAAATATAATAATTGAGATTCGTTCTTTAAGACTTGATTGAACGTCCAATCTTATTTACGAGTCGTTTTTACATTACAAAAAATATATTCTTTTTATTGTTTAAAAACATTATTTATTGTATCGACAATTATGCAATCAACAAAACATAGAATCATTGTCGGCCTTTCGATAAAATCACTTTCACCGTTCGTACTTCTTGTTTACGCTGGCAGAAACGTAAAAGCCTTTATTGTGCCTATCAGTGATTATAAGAAAGAAAATAAAGACGAAGGGAAGATAGATAAGAAATACATTGCACGAGATATCGTAACAGATTGTTTTATGATCGATCTATGATCTATCAGAGGAAAACTATGAAGGTAACGCGATGATGGTCGATGCCCGATTAAAGCTGCAATTAAAATCTCGCTTCATCAATATTTCCGAGGATACTGCATCTTCTAAGATTATGCGAGAGAGAATCGATAGATACTCGATATATTATTATTTTCTCGTTCATAAGTATATATATCTTAAAAACCGAGTCTCTCGTCTTCTAGCGAATCGCGAACGATTTTCACCGCTGTAATTTCTGATTTATATACACAACAATCACAATTCCGCTTCAGGCTGCATTCACAGATGCGGTTCGGACTGCATTGCGAATGGCAATCTTGTAGCTCTTACGATCTCCTGACGGTGCGATATCGAGGTCGTCCGCGCAACTTTGCGAGAGCCCAGTCCGCGCTTTTTCGCTCGCATGCGCGATTGCAGGCTGTATCGCGACACGGCTGAATCCAAAGAGCGCATGCATTCTTCAGACGAGAAGCGCATTATATCCGTCGCGATCGATCGACATTGTAGCGACGGGATCACTTCGCGAACGGAATAGCGATCGTCACCGCACCGTTTGTTTTCAGCCGCAATCTTAAACGTAATAGTTTTACAGCGTAGGCTTTGTACCATTTGTGCAAGACGATATTATATATATAAATATATATATATAAATATATACATATATGTACTATATATACACACACGATAACGACGATATATATATATATATATATTTGTTGCTTTTATATATTTATAAATCGCGGCGTATTTGTATAAAAATGTCATGGAATTCGATTATTTCGCTCGCTAAGCAACCTACATGTGCCCTTTAATTAACAATCAGGATTTCCCAAACTTAAAATGCACGGGCTGAACTTCTTCGACATATATTTTTTCAAAATCTAGTATCAAAACAACGAAACTAATGTATTTCCGCCCGTTTAAATAAGATTTCGTTTAAATGACTGAAATCGCAGTTAAAAATTAATATGGCAAAAATAACGTTTTTCTTAAATCTAATTATAAAAATTTGAATAAAGCGAATGTTCATATCGTTGTCCGAGGATCGGTATATCTCTCGAAAGTTTGGGAAATCTTGGATTAATGGAGATTAAATGCGAGTAGAGAAACCAGGATGTGCTCTATATTCTCGTCAACTTTTTAAATGCGCGCGTGATTTGTCAGGACTATCGTAGTTTTTGTTCCGCGGAAATGTGTTGTTTGTAGCGAGAAGAAGCACCTGAGAAGAACTTGACATTATCCTCTTGAAAAATGAATTTCTCTAGTCAAAAAAAGATGACGCGAAAGACAAGAGGTGCGTAGAGTTTCTCAAGAGTCTCATAAGAGAGGTAGAAGTGATGGAGTGAGAAGGCAACGACTATTTTACTCTGTCTTTCTCATTCTATCACATGTTTCCTACATATGGCAGGACCAATCAAAAATCATCACCCCAGCCCTAACTCTTGCTTGAGGAACTCTAGAGGTGCAATAGTAACTTTTACGTACGTATTATTCATAAATATTGGATTGGAACAAAAGTTCGTAGCGTTTTTTTAGCTTAAAATTGTATATACAATATTTTCGTCAAAAATGAATGAAATTTAAATTTTAAATAAAAGATTTTAAAGCTTGAAATCTCTATTTTCAAAAGCTTATCATATTTTTTGAGTTTGGTAATTTTTACATACAGAAAATTATGAGCTGAAAAAGATGGAAAATTTTCATCTCACTTTGTTGATTTGTAACGTAATTTGTAATTTGTAATTTGTGCCCAAATTAAATTTGAGAAAATTTTTTACTATCTATTGTGAAAGCTTGAAACTTTCCCTACAAATCGTTTTTTACAAATGTTTCTACGATTTTTTATTCTTAAGTTATTCGCAAGTTAAGTTAAACAAGGATTCTGATTTTGATCGCTCATAACTCCATTAAAAATCATCGTACCGTAATTTGTAAAACAGATTCTGAAAGCTAAAACTTTGCTCTATCAAATGGTGTCATACTAATTTTGTAAAATATAGAAATTTTAGAACTAAAAAACGAATTTTTGTTCCAACCCAATACATCGTAAAAACGGCATTTGAATGTAGAGTTGGAAGCGCGGGTGCTTGTTTCTCGCAATAAAGTGTGAAGTTAAAAAGAAAGAAAAATAAGTCAATTTTTGTAGGAACGGCGTTGTCTATATGGACGATAGGGACACTCGTACGAATTTCTTTTAAGGTACGCTGGATCGTTTACCTTCATCGAAGTGCTTTCTCATCCGAAGCTGGTCTTCGGTTGACGAAGAGAAGAATTTTTTTATACGACTTAGTTGCAACGTCTGCCACGTATGTACGCGCGCGTGCAGCGCCGTAACTAGCGTTTCTTTCACGTATCGCGAATACAACGGCGTTTTATCAATCATTCCGCAATCCTGTCCTTCAGGTATTTCACTAAAAATATACGTGACGGAATTATTGAGATCACGCTCGCACTGGAACCCTTTCACTTGTACTCGCACAGATCTTTGTATTCTTAGATCTGCAGATCGCCGATTTCGTAAAATCTCTATGAATTTGTTTGAATTTTTTTGATTCTACGATTTTGTCTGAACTCTAGAATAGATTATACAAAACCAAATATCTTCAGCTCCTTTTACTTTATTTTGTATTCTAGTTACGGCACTGCAAATTCGTAGCTTTCGATTTTCAACGACTTTTGCGATTTTCAACGATATGATGAAAGTTTTACGATAGGTACCAGCTGTGTTTTTATGATGAATCTTGTTAAGATGTATAGAGATAGAGAATGGCTGATCGGGCGAACAGTTTCGATTGGGCATTTTTCTTCAGTTGCGCCAAGCTAAGCCGATGTTCTTCGCAAAAATTTATTTAAATCTTCCCGATGCTATCGATGCTCGAAGTTAATTAAGAGTTTGAGTTTGTTTTGCGCGATGTAATTATCTTTCTTCTCAGATTTTATTAAAAGAAGACTTCGCCCGATCACCAAGGAGATAAATGCGAGGATGTTAAACGTACGATAGCTTTTACAACGTTTTGTTTGTCATTTTATCACCACATCCTAAAGAATGGTCATCATGTTATTATATAATTTAATTCAACCTTCGCGGCCGATTATCTAAATGTATAAGTGTATAAGAGAAGTTTTTAAGTTTGTAGAGAAACAACTTGTTCAACTCGATGTCTGAATCAATAATAAATAAAGATACACACTTTTTACCTACAAAACTACACTTTCTTCTTAACGGAGCAAAAAGTTTATCTTCGTATAATTTCGAGACGTTAAGAAAAGAAAAAAATGAAAAATTTTCAATTAGTTTATCAAAGAGCATGAAAGAAACGAGCGGGACGAAAGAAATAAGCGGGACAAAAGAAACAAGCGGGACGAAAGAGACGCACGAATTACTCATACTTGACAAAAGTAAGGAGGAAAGTGAGGCTTCGTCGTAACGCAACGGTTCTTCAAGTGCGTGACTCGAGTGTGTTAAACGAAATTGCTCGAACCTCCGGCATTCGCCGCGCGTCGCCAATACGTGATAGTCCTCGGCGATAAGGCGCGTGCGATTATCGGCGTGAATCAGCGCATTGAAAATGGAGGACGACACGGCACCGTTTTCCAGCTGAGCGCCCGCGCTGAATCGCACGCACCAGGAAGCCACACGGACAAGCGCGGGGTCCCCGTTGACAGGTAGGTACGCGCGCACATTGCGCAGCGTTTCCTCTCCTCCTCGGAATGGAGAACGCGCTCGCCTCGAGCTCGCGCTCGTCAGCGCGCGAGTTAATCGATGCGGGATTTAGCGGATTGTCACGTTCGCAAATTGCGCGATTCTGTCCGCGATGCGCGGGACGTAGGCAGTCGCGTGTCACGTCATTCGACATTCCAGATCACGATTGTGCCGTGACGGTGAAGATTAAACGTGAGGAGCCATCGATAAGAAGAAGTCTGATGCTTTGTCAAAGAATCCGTTTTTTTTTCATATATTCCGTATGTAAGGAAAAATCTTCCTTAGGATGCAGGTAATACCATTGGGTAATAACATTGTCTCTGGTTAATATTCCTTTCGCCCTTCGACAAACATTTAAAAGACCTTTCGCTGATCTTCCGAAAAGATCTTTCGAATTTGTCAATCTGTTTTGATTGTGCTTAAATAATAGTGCGAGATAGTGATACGTGCGTTCATATATTCTGTATGTAAGGAAAAACAATCTTCCTTAGGATGCAGGTAATACGTTATCTCTGGTTAATATTCCTTTCGTCCTTCGATGAACATTTAAAAGATCTTCCGCTGATCTTCCGGAAAAGATCTTTCGAATTTGTCAATCTGTTTCGATCGTGCTTAAATAATAGTGCGAGATAGTGATACGTACATCCATATATTCTGTATGTAAGGAAAAAGAATTTTCCTTAGGATGCAGGTAATACATTGTCTCTGGTTAATATTTCTTTCGCCCTTCAACAAACATTTAAAAGACCTTCCGCTGATCTTCCGAAAAGATCTTTCGAATTTGTCAATCTGTTTTGATCGTGCTTAAATAATAGTGCGAGATAGTGATACGTGCGTTCATATATTCCATATGCAAGGAAAAAGAATTTTCCTTAGTATGTAAGTAATATATTGTCTCTGGTTAATATTCCTTTCGCCCTTCGACGAACATTTAAAAGACCTTCCGCTGATCTTCCGGAAAAGATCTTTCGAATTTGTCAATCTATTTTGATCGTGCTTAAGTAATAGTGCGAGATAGTGATACGTGTGTTCATATATTCCGTATATAAGGAAAAACAATCTTCCTTAGGATGCAGGTAATACATTGTCTCTGGTTAATATTCCTTTCGTCCTTCGATGAACATTTAAAAGATCTTCCGCTGATCTTCCGGAAAAGATCTTTCGAATTTGCCAATCTGTTTTGATCGTGCTTAAATAATAGTGCGAGATAGTGATACGTGCGCAGATTGCAATCATCGCACACGATGCATCTTCAGGCACGTGCGCGTCATGACTCACATTACGGCGACAACACAACGCGCGTCCATTCAAACAAGCGCGTCGAGTCGGGAGATGAATCACGCAGGCAGATGAGCGAGGCGCATCTCGTGCGCAGCACCCAGAGTATCTTGAGCGGAAGAGATCGACCGCTCCGCCATGTTCCTTCGCGTTCAAACGTGCCAGAGCCGCAGTTGCGGGCGATTGAGGATAAAATGACTTCGTCTTGTCCCACGTCGAATTTCTCGCTGCGACGGGACACCGACTTTCGATTCGACACCGAGTCGCTGCTGATTCCAAGATTAGAAGATGAACGTTTCCCAAACCCGTAAAAAATTGAACTGTACGTCAAGCTCCGCAATGCGCGCCGTTCGTCCTGCCGTTCGACCGAGCATGGATGACGCGTCCGGTGTCGACGGCCTCTAGAGCAGGTGGCATGCGCACCGCTCTGCCCGGAGATCGGAGCTGCCGTGGTCTCCGGAGCGTAAGATGGCCGCGGTGACAGATACGAGGAGCTGTCAACTCCGCCCGGGAGCTTAAAGCCTAAATTCCGTGTCACACGACGGGTCATTTCCTCGCAGCGCGTCGCGTCGCGCAAATCGCCGGCGTTGCGTCGCATTGCGATCGGATTGCATTGCGATGCGCGAGTACGCGAGTTCGCTCGGGACCGTTCGTCAGACAGAAACGCACCCAGGCAGTCCGAGAGCGCACGTCAACTCGTAACCCGTACGTATATACGCGCGCTACAACTACGTTTGCTTCCGCGCGTGCGATCTGTTTTTCTTTTCTCTCTCTCGCGAACTTTCAACGTCCGCGCGTCAGTCGATCGTACCGAGGCGTGTCGGCGCCGAGATCAAACCAGTTCGAGCCGATCGAACTCTGCCGCCTCGTCGCATTGTAAAGCTGCTTTTTCGCAGGAATAATTCTCGCCGACGTTCTCGGTCATGGAAGCGATAGTGGAATATAATTACGT
Organism: Cephalotes varians; assembly: GCA_037157785.1. NCBI lineage: Eukaryota > Metazoa > Arthropoda > Insecta > Hymenoptera > Formicidae > Cephalotes > Cephalotes varians. The sequence continues at coordinate 1,223,361 of JANQDE010000040.1, read as the reverse complement.
GGCGCAAGAGGATGACGAGTTGACGCTGAGGAAGGGTGACATCATCACCGGGATCAAGATGATGCTTGGAGGATGGTGGGAAGGCACCCTGAGGGACAAGCGTGGCATGTTTCCCGATAACTTTGTTAAGGTATTGCGCATCGTCCCTTGTGATTTATCGTTTGTATACATTCATAGATTCTCACTGGAAATGTCTGGCGTGCAGGTATTGGACCCTTCCTCGATCGCTAGCGGAAGTAACGGCAGCGAGACTGTAAGCAGCACGAAATCTGACGAGAATGTGACCTTGAGAAATGGATCCGGTAGACGGTTCTGCAAAGTTCTCTTTAGTTACGAACCCTGTAACGAGGACGAGCTGCTTTTAGTACCGCAAGACTCCATAGAATTCTTGGGAGAGGTGGAGGAAGGGTGGTGGAGAGGTCGCCTCAGAGGTAGAGTCGGCGTTTTTCCCTCAAACTTTGTTTCCCCCCCTGTTCCTGAGGAACAAGAGAGATACAAGGAGGGAGATAAGAAGGAAATGTGTAGAGTACTCTTTCCATATGAGGCTGCTAATGAGGATGAGCTGACTTTGGTTGAGGGAGATATAATTACCCTTTTATCTAAGGACGCGCCGGATAAGGTTTATAATCCATTTGATTAATGAATTAAGATAACGACTGTAAGTACATAATTAATATATTAAATATGTATAATAATTTATATAGGGTTGGTGGAAAGGAGAATTGAGGGGACAAGTGGGCTTGTTCCCTGACAATTTCGTCGAGGTGATTGATATGAAGAACGAATCCCAGGAACAAGAATCCCAATGGCATGAAACAACATTGAGTGCAAAGTCAAGTATTAGACAAAGACATTCTCATCAAGTAAAGAAGGTCGAGAAAGCGCACGTTAGAAAAAGTCTGGATACCAGGAATATACATTCAAGTAATATATCAGGTGAGATACGATTATTTCGTATCGAAGCGATATTTCTATTTCGCGTAAGTATAACATGAGATGCAATTTTATATTTTGCCAGATCATTTCCCCACTATAGACACCGCTAAAAAGGGTCTATCTACGTTGTCATCCACCTTAACGTCGTCGTCGTCGTCGTCGACGGCTACCGGAAGCGGAAGCGGCGATAAGAAGGCGGCTGGTAGCCATTCGATTATATCGAGCCTGAAACGTCTCGTGAGCGACGTAGGGAATAATAACGGTATCGGCAGTACGACGAGTGTCGCTTCGGAGTGTCGCGAGGAATTGGACGGCGTAGAACGAGGGGAGGGCACTCCGCTTGCGCATTTGACAGCTTCTCGCGCTAAAGCGCCTCGGCGACGTCCGCCTTCGCAGCATCTACGTCATCACGCTGGATCCGGCACAAACGCATCCTCGACGCTGTCAGCCATTTCCAACACCCTTTTGGTACCATGACTCAAAAAAGACTTATTTTTTAAGTTCTGAGTAAAAGTATTGAGTTTAATTTCTTCTATGATTTGCAGGAAGACAATTTGTCTAATGGACGCACCGATACCACGTTGGAACAAATACCTGACGAGGAAACGGACGGGCTTGCAGTGAAAGCGAGAAGAAAAGCACCATGGGTAATACGTCACTCTTAGAGATAAAATAAAAAGAATGTAAGAGGTATATCGTTTATTAAATTTATCGTTATTAAATATTGCCGATCCCCTATAGGTCGAAGAATTGAAGATGAATCAGATGGAGAGGAGAAAAACCGCCACGGTAGATCGAGTCGAGATGGAAGTTAAGAAGGAACGAAGTTTCTCGATGAGGTTTTGATTTTTTATCAATTTTTTAAATCCATTGTGTATTTCGCGAATATAATATTACATTGTCTTATCGCTCATTAGATTAATGGCACAAGGAAATTCTGCGGATTCCATTAACAAACCGGATAACGATAACGAAGATAATAAACAGAAAGATAAAAGTCCGAGAGCCGAAACAAGCCCCCACGCGGATCACAGTCCCAGTGCATCTGGTCAGCCGGCCTACGTTCCATATGCCCTCTACAGCAAATTATTGGAAAGGGTAAATATTAGAATAATCCATACGCTATTAAATTTTCATTTCAGTACGTTGCATGCACGCGAGGACACGCGATATTAATTTAAATTGCTCCAACAAGGTCGCCGCGTTAGAGGAGAAACAAGCGGTATTGCAGGCGACAGTAGGACAGCTCTCCGAACAGCTCGTACCTCTTCTCGCAAACGCATCGATTAACAGCAAAGTATAATACGCATCGGTGTTAAAAGAGAAAAATCAATAGTATATTTATCTGCCCGTATTACCACTGTGTTGTTTTCTCATTACATGAGTAATGAAGAAAGAAACTAATACTGCTGCTAGAATAACGTTTATTGCTATTACTGTTGTTATATATATACACGTACATACATATTTATTCATTTGATAGTATTCGTTTATTGTTTGCTCCGTCGATGCAGTGATTCGCGTGATCCGGTTAAAAACGCAACATTCCGTACGACATTCTTCTCCTGTAAAAGCATTTCTCTTTCACTTGGTTGCCGATAATTTAACAGATCTCATTGTAACTGCCGGAGTTTACCACTCTTTCGATAATCATAACTGATTTACGGATGTCTAAACATTCGCAATCGCGCGGCTTAAGCTCCGCAATTTTTATTTCAAACTCACGACACATATCAGAATTACAAGACGCAAATCTTCAATGTATATTTGCACATATTCTAGATCGTTACGACAAAACTTCCCCTGTTGTCAGTAGCACGAAAAACCTTGCGACATAAAGTTCCGAAAAAAAAAAAGAAAGAAAGCGGAAAAAGTAGCGCAAGTGTCCTTCCAGATGCTGTGCCTGTGCTTTTCTTATACCAATTTGCATTTTATTCTTATTGTTTTATGTTACTTATTTTTACGTATGTATTTTAATAGAATTTACGAAGGACTTGCTAATTATCTTAATTGTATCATCACAAATGATAAAAATATGATAAGGATAGAAAGGTACTTAAATTCGATAGGGAACGTAAGAATTATGTGATTCATTTTAATTCAACGAATGCAGCTGCCTCGCGATAACTGCGTGTGATGATTTGCTGTAGGTTTCTTCAGCGAGTGCCAATATAAGCATTTTGTTTATTGCATTTCCCGAGATGCCTCATTCAACGATAGTGATAAGCGATAAGCGTTGATTTTTCACGAGTAATATCACCAAACAAATACGACTCGTACAAGTCTAATTCGACGCGTTCGTCGAGCCATTTATTTTCACCCGCTTATCGAAGCATATTCCGCTACGAAGTGGAATATCTTTGAAACGGTGCTAATAACGCGATGTGTGATATGTCGTAGCGTCACGTGGTTATACTATACACATAGGAATGAGGCACAGCGAGAGAGAAACATTTATGAATAAGTTCTGTTCTGTCTTAAATATGAAAGTATCATGACAGGACGATGTAACTGAGAACGCATTGTAGGCCGCTTTAAACGACACATTAGCAGCTTTATTCGATGCAATCGTGCGAATCGTGTTGAATATAAAAAAAGTTTTTATTTTTTTACATGAAAATGAAATTTTAAGTAAATATGGTAAAACCTAACGAAAAGATATACCGAATAGATATATGAGAGGAAATATACGAGGCTCTATTTAGTTTTTTATATCAGTATTCCATAAAATATATTTAATATCTACTTTAACTAACAATAGTGAACTGAAAGCTATTTCCTCTAATCAGATTGACATAAAAGAGACTTTATTTTTATGCAGAGATGCATACATTAAATAATATGCGTATGTACATATATATATATTTTATTCTCTCTCGTCTTCATTAATTTTTTATCAATCAATAATTTTATATTATGAAATCTGACAGATTTAGAGAGCAGTACAATTATCATGTTTACTTGATGATCAAATGCGTATGTGTTGATCGAATTATCAATATGCTCCACAGTATTAAGGTTCGTGCTTAAATTGAAATATATTTTTGGGCGATTCAATCACTTAATATCTCGCAAACATACTTTAATTGCATAGCTTTGCAAGAAATTTTGCAAGGAAAATAATTTATATTTACGTTAAGTGGAATGTTCTTTTTTCAAATTAATTCCACTAATAATGGTATATTATATAATTGTTATCAATTTCCTGTATAGAAAAAGTTATCATGCAGTGAAAAAAAATATTTTAAACGTTTTTATTTTACGCATAATCCGTCCCCGAACATTAGAAAAATATGCAATTCATAAGTTGGCTTATCGTAAGGCTATAATATATTTGAATATGCATTTACGCAATTAAATTTATGTACTGAATAATTGATACCTAATTTTTCTTCTTTTCTGAGAGAAAGTATTATTTCGAGAGAGATATTGAGTATTATTTACTATTTTAAAACGCACTTTTATCGACACACATATGCTATTTCGAAAATTTATCGCAAACTCCACGAAGTTAATTAACAAAACGCAATTTCAGCTTTTAACGACGGAAGTACCTTTATACATTTGTAGATTATCGTAGACAATTTCGAGAAGCTTCTTTTTGCAATTTCGTACAGGATTATGTTAATTTGTGTAATATGTATATGTATCACGTTGATTTTAATACGAACTCAAAGGCGACTGTCTTAATCGGCATCTAACACTGACCACGCTTACAAAAGAAAGTTCAAGATAAACGAGACCACTTTCGGATTTCGTACGTCGCTGCAATCACGTCTTTTTATACTTTTATATTTCGCTGCAGATCGGGTCGTTTGAACGGAACAATTTTTACGCGTATATTCGTTCACTCATGTCATACACAGCGCTTCGGTTTACGAATGCAACACCATTATGCACTTTCTTGCAAGTGTAATGAGTGACAATAATAGTTTTTAAGCGAGTTTGGAAGAATCTTTGCTTTTTTTTTCTATAATTACGTTTTTCTGAGTAAAATCACTTTATAATCAAGATGGAAGCTCAATTAAAATATTTGATTGCGTTTTATGTCTTTTGGAGATATATTTTAGAACGAACAATTGTTTGTCAGGTTATCAGATAGTTTCGCACTTCTAGGTACATCGTCTTCCCTCGTAAAATAATCTCTTGCGATCCAATCATTACGAACACAATCACTCAACACTTCAATATTAATGTGACCATTTTGAAAAACGATGCGTTAATTAGATCAGACTTGAACTTACGAATTTGTAAGGCCTTTTCGTTCGCCACCAAAAAATTTGTTTAAAACGAGTGTTTCTAGAACTACTGAAAAAAAAATGTTAATCTGTAAATATAACAATGTTGAACATTAATTCTGCGCATCGAGTGAGAATATGCGAGAAACGGTCGAGTAACAAAATCTTTATTCTAAAGGTATCGCGTCCCGATTATTATCCTAACGCCACAGTGAATCGACAAATTGTAGTCAATCATGTATTAATTGCGATGTAATTATCTCTCACACGCTTTCGATCTATCACTATGTATGGCGCTAGAGCGAGCAGGCGCCCAGGAGGTTGTAAGACTAATATAACAGCAGACTTATTTCCGATTGTTGTTGTTCGACATCGAATCTTATCGAGATTTTTATATCGCGCTATAGCGCGAGCTGTTCTCGATGAATGTCGAAAAGCGTCGGATGCGGCGGCGCACAGCTGTCTGGCTGCATAGTTGCTAAGTGATACCCCTGTAGAAAGCATGCTCTAGAACGTAAGGAGATTGGAGTTAACGACCCAAGCGAAACGATTTTTAATGTTATTAACGTTAGGCCTATTATGTACATATACATGTGTAAGCGCAGCGCGATCCGAGTGAGAGTTATACATATAAATATATTTTCCCCCTCTTTTGTCAACCGTGTCCAACCGTTCGCATACGTCGGATTAACAATCGTACCTGTAAATAAAGCCATCGGAGAGCAAATCGCTCTCCACATACGCAATGCTGGAGTCCTGTAATCCTACATTAAATCTCTATACATATTTAATGTCTACCTTCATTCCGACCTTATCATTCACTGCTAAATGGAATTCGATTAATTTGCGGAATATAAAAGCAGAGCAAGAATGTTCCTTGTCGTATGTGGAAATTAAAGGTGACGCAGGAATTGGATGTCCAATTAGTTCTACAAAATATATATATAAGGGCTACGTCTTATTTCTACTTTGATAATCGTCTACATCGAGAGAAGACATGATTTCTTTAATAAAAGTTATTAATTTGTACTCGTAAGTTTGTCATCATGTTAATTGCTTCTCGTGTAATTTAATACCATCATGTTATGAGAATAATTCCCATGACGCTGCTTCGACGATTCTCGAGACAACGGCGAGATTTCGCAGATAAACGGCAACGATACGTAACAGGGCATCGCTTTCCAGAAGGGCGACGAGCTTGCGGAGCTTGTGGCAGGCGGATTTGCGAGGGCGACGCAGCCCTTCGAGTACGACGGCTCTCCCTCGCCCCACGCTCGATAGTCGAAGCAAGATAGGGGTTCGCCTATCGAAAATCTCTTGAATTTTACCGTCGAGAAACTTTTCGGCACGGCGATTTAAAAAATCGTCTCGCCGCAAAGACATGTGAACGATGATCGCGAATTACCGAATTCGTTCTTCCAGATCCTCTCCTTGCTTTCGCTGCTGAGACCCACGAATCTGGAAAGGTTCTGCGACACCAGTTTGCCGAGGCCTTCCGTGCGCTCCTCGCTTATCACGTGCGCGAGCGATGCATTTCGTTTCTGGCAGAAACTTCGTGCCTCCGTGTAATTTAGGTTCCCGGACGAGAACATAAATATCCCCGCTTTAGGAACACACTCTACCGTAGCATTCACTGAAACCAATCTTCATTAATCATCGTCGGAAGCTCGCGTTTCGAAAATTAAATTCGAGCGTCTTATATAAGATTTAATGGCTTGTGCTGATATACAAATTCCGTGAATCTTTACGTGGGTTTTGATGCGAGGAATTGTAATTACCGGGCAGAGATAAAACGGGATACATGCTGTAATATTTGCAATTTGCCGCGGGCACCAGGGTAGTCATATTATGATCTTCGGGGCATTGAAGAGCTTGACACGAATTTTCTCGTCCACCTGCGTGTTAGAGAGAACATCGTAAGAACGTACACCGGGGAAATTATACGAAACGTATGCGGATTAATCACGTTAATTGAACTGGCTAATAATTACGTCGCGTTTTATGGCACGGTTGCACTTGTAATTCGCGATACGTTTCGCTGTAATTAGGAAGCGGTCTATCACGTGAAATTATCATAATTACACGTAATTATTTTGATTGCCTGCCATTCGCATACCGGTGCGATTTCTCGCGGAAACAAAATTGAAGGCGAGGGCTTTCTTCGACGCGGCGAATTTCTTGCACTCGTTCACGTTGGAGACCACCCTTCGCGATATGATCGGTTGACTCGAGCGCGAATTGCTCTTTATTAGATCGTACCGCGGCAACTCATGACGATTGATCGAGCAGCAACGATCGCAGATGGCTAAATACGCTGCGCATACTATAAATAAGAACAACATTAAGTTAAAGCTTGACATCTTGTAAATATTTTATCTTAAGATTTTACGAGAGAATACGTATCAATTATTTAGGAGCACCATAGACGCACTACGACTCGTATAACGCGCGTTCTGCATTTTCTTTCGGATGATGGAGATGAAAATGTTACGTGTTTCCGACTTCGGAACAAGTCAATCAATCGGACGAGATAATTGTGCAATTGTGGAAGCATTGAAATCGTGTATACGCAGTGAAAGACAGAACATAAGTGATATCGCAATTTAATTTCAATTAATGTAAACCCATTTGAACATTGAACGTCGACAAGAACACGTACATTTTCATACACTGAGGATGGCTTAAAGGAAAGCCGAAACGTCTGTAAATATAGATAATAAATTACATTAATTGATTACGCTGTTAACTGCGGCATTGCTCTTATTAGCCCTTCTAAGATTAATTGATTATTGTTAATTTCAATGTTTCCTATTTTCTAATAATCTAACGATTCACTTAATTTACATTTAGGAATACTTTTTATTTAATTAATTTGAGCGATCATTACTGTTTAAAAAAGAATTAGAAATGGGATTATTGTAATATATATCCAAAATGTTTTTATTAATATATTATATACATCACTCTAGATATCTATAAAAGGCATGGCATGCCATAAAAATAAACTTCATTTCGAAATTCATTACGCAATATCAACAATGTTTCATGTCTATCATCTTCTATACTCTCTTCTCCTGTATGTCCGGCCTTTTGTGCGTGCCGTCGCAGAACGGTCGGTTCGATGTCTGTTTGCAATTGCACAACCAATAGTCCTTAGTCTCCGGAACAACGAAACGTATGGGTTTGAGCGTTATCTTGAGAAAAATGTCTTTGTGCGTGCCGTCGCAGAACGGTTGGTTCTTGCTCCGTCCACAGAGGCACCATGAATAAGTCTTGCCGGCTTTAAGATGTATCCTGAACGGCTTTTTGTCGTATATCACCCCGGTTCCAGTTTGATTATTAGCACTGTATACATCCTTTAGTGGATTCACGGGTATAGGTGGACCGTCGGTTTTTTCTGTGGAAAAGCGTGAGATCTGAAAAATTTGAGAAAACGGTAAGTTAAGATTAAAAGCAAAGAGTGACCGCAAAATTCGCCTGTTTTTTGGTAGTCGATTACGGACACAGGAAAGACGCAGTCGAAATTGTATTCATATCATATTAATCCTTGAGCAATTCTAAGATGAGCACTTTTTGTTTTTCGAAAAAATTCCAAAACTACCCTTTGTTACGCAACTACCCTGAGGGGTAGTTTTCAAAGACTACGCCAAAAATGCTTTGTTATTGTCTTTTATTAATAAAACCCAGAAGTTCATAGCTACTTTTCAGTCTTAGAACCTTTAGCATGGTAGGGTATCGTATAGGGGTAGTTTTCAATCCCCTCACTGAGACAGGGAGTACTATTTTGATGCAAACAGTATTGTAGGGTTAATATCTTTAACTGGATCATTTTTGCAAGTAATTTATGTATCAAATACGATTCTTAACAATAGTACTGTGTTTCTCAATTTTTTTTTAGATATTGGCCTTTTTTAATTATTTTCAACCCTTAACAAAGGGTGGTTTTGGAATTTTTTCGAAAAACAACAAAGTTATGCTCATCTTAGAATTGCCCAAGGATTAATATGATATGAATACAATTTCGACTGTGCGTCTTTCCTGTGTCCGTAATCGACTACCGAAAAACAGGCGAATTTCAGGCTTATTTTCACTCTTTCATTTTACTTTCTCTAGAGAGGACTATGAGTTCAAATGAGATCCAAATTGTCGATCTCGAGATGATCACAATTTTTTGCGACGTTGTTTACTACATCATTTACGAACATTGGCTCAGGTTCAGGTTCAGGTTAGGGAGAAGTGAGGTTAGATACGGATTATAAAGCAGAAGTTTGTTAGTTACATCGACGACGTACATTCTTGTGACGGAGAGCGCTCAGAGGAGAGAGTCGCGGAAATCGATTCAGTATGCTCATTCTCTTGAATTATGCCGATCACGTTTGAGCTTAGCAACAAATTCCGTTAAATCGAAAGCAACAATCACACCATCACACTAAACCAAGGGCAACAGAGATCAGCAACTGGCAGCAATCACGCCAATCACGCTCGAAGTAAGCTGCGTTCGGGGAGACATTATTAGCGCAATTTAGCGCTGAAAATCTATAGTGCACGTAACGTGTATTATAGATTTTCAGCGCTAATTGCGTCTCTCCGAACGCACCCGTAGTCGGAATATTATCAGGTATATTTTGGCTGTGTTTCAAAATTGACTGCCAGTGCTGAAAAATCTATAGTATACGTAACGTAAACTATAGATTTTTAGCGCTGGCAGTGAATTTTGGAACACAGCCTTTGCTCCGTTCGGTTGTGCCCTCTCATCCAGCATCGACGAAGATACTGCGCAGTTCATAAGTTATCCAGCAAGAAAAGAGGAATATTGACGTTACCGACTATAACGAAGTTTGTCACGAGAGAGAACCCTGAAAGCAAACGTATTTGCACGTATTTTAAATGATGTTAAAAGAAGAAGGATCCATATGGCGGTCTTCGACTCTCTTTGAATTTCATTCTAAAGTATCAAAAACACTTTATTATTGCAAAAATTAATAAAATCAGATTTGTTTAAACGAACGTATTTTGATTTCTGTTTATTATGTAATTAATTTCATCCATTTCTACCATTAACGCTCTCATCTCACACACTTTATCTGAAAGACGTCCTGGAAACGTTCTTAGGACGTAAGACTGTCCTCTGGACGTCTTTTGAAGGATTGTGCTGTATGCTACCTATATTTACCTACATATTACATTTATTATTATAAAAACTATTGAAATCGCGGGTGATTTTGGTTTAAATGTACATTTTGATGCCTGTTTATCTTGTAACTGAACTAATTAATTCTATTTCTATCAACGCTGTTATGTCACCTATATATTGGGTGCATTTAATGACACAAGACATAATCGTTCTATCTTTCTTGGCATTCAATAAATAACGAAGACAAAATGATACTTGTGTCGACTTGTGTCATCAAATGGAAAGCATCCATTGTTCTTATTCATGTGCGTGTGTATGCATACGCGCGCGCGCGCGTGTGTGTGTTTCAGGTAGAAAGAAACGTTGAAGGCATTCTTATGTATGAATTTAGCTATGAGAATAAGGAACGTATTTAACACGTTGTGTTACACGACGTTTCCGGGTGTATTTCCTGCGGGGCCCAAATTCAAGCTTCATCGCAATGTGACTAACATCCCTGATAATAAAATGTTAGCAATTTGGTGCCAAATTGGCAGCAAACTCGATCAGATTTTATAAAATCATAGCTATCTGTGTCTGCTATGCCAACAGATTGGTGGCAGAAATCGAGCAAGATCTACTCGAATCAGATTCTATTCTCAATCGGCTCTCAATCTGTCATCAGATTATGCACGACTTTACTCGGTTTCTACTGGCATAGCATGTCTAGCAGGCTTTGTCATATTTCTGACAGCAATTTGCTGACAATATCTGATAATACAACTCTGTGCACAATTTGTTGTCTTTCTGCAATCAAAAGTTGTTAGCAGATTCTGCTCAAAATCTGTCTCCGCAGACTTTGCTATCAGGAAGTATATGTGCTTATAATTAATCTATTTGCTTTTATGCTGTAATTGGGATTGTTTTGAAAAGCAATTGTGGTGACTGGGCCTCCATGAAAACATAACCGTCACTCAGATTTGGGTGACATGGCGATCAACGTGTTAATTGGCTATCAGCGTATTTCCAATGTATACATGATTTAATTATTATATTTATCTAAGCTTATCTACTTAACATACTTAGCATTATCCTGGATGAACGTGAACCCGGCGTGTCGGCTCGAGTTTCTGTAATTTCTGTGATTTCTGCTTTATTTGTGTAAGTCCCTTTACCTCTCACGTTTGGGATGCTTTAATTACGTGAGTTCTCTAGTTTTTTCAATCACGTTTGATCTTCCTCTTATATCTGATAAACAAGCATCAAAATACATTTGTTTAAGCTTAAATCATGATTTCATTAGTTTTTACAATAATGAATACGTTTCTGATACTTTAGAATGAAATTCAGAAGGGGATCTAAAAGCGGATCCTTCTTCTTTCGTGAGCAAAAAGTACAATATTTTATTGTTGATTTAGGAATAAAAATAATAAAATTTCGCGATGATCTTTCAATTATGAAATTTTTTCCTAGTATTGAAAATAAAAGTTGCTAAATTTTATAAGAAACTTGAGAAATCGAATTGTATGTATGTGAGAGAGATGCGCGCGTTAATTTATTGAATTTTACCGTCTTATTGTATGCGCATACAGTGAAATTATTCAACAGTTCATATGATCTGTCAATCTGTCAAACTTTGTTTCGTGACATTTATAATCTTTATTGAAGATATAACATTCGATTACGAGCATGCAAGTAACTTTTGATGTAAATTGGTCGATTAGAAACGTCGTCGCGTCCCATTCACTTTCGCTGATGAAAGCGATGAGGACAGGTATATGTAAGAAGCGACAAGCAAAAGAAAAAAGAATACTTCTGAGACCGCATTATAAAATTGTACATCGCGCGACGATCGCGTGGCGCACGTAAATGCAATTAGAGGCAAATACCTAATCCTGTCGGACCGCAATAAAATTGATGCGGATTGCGATATAGATTCCAACTTGTTATTATCTTAAACAGCACGTCGAACGTGTATCGTTCTCAATAAGGCGACATTCATGCTCACTAAAAGAAGAACAAATGTAACGTAATAAAAATTAAATGAGTAACACATAAAAACTTATGCGCAAGGATACAGAAACGGTGTTTCTATGTAATAGGACGAAGATAGAATAGTTCGCGTTTTATGAATGTACCGCTGCGAGATGCATTTGCAAGGGTAATTGACCGTTCATGACGCCGTGAAGACGTAAGTGGAGCAAACATCGGAATTATCCCTCCGAGATTCACGCGCTTATTGATTAGAAAGCCGATAAATGCATGTAACAAGCGATGAGTATTTGAAAGACGCCACTCGAATAGTGATTAATCAATATAATTACTGAAATAATCAAGTTGGAAATTAATGGGCTGAATTTTTCCTAAAAAATCTCTTCTCTTTTAAGTTTAAATTTGTTGACGACTGCAAAAGAAATCGGTCATGAAGATCGCGGTTGTTAAGCTTATTACAGATTGCACATCGTTCCTGTATCAATCATAATTTTCATCAATGATTATTATACGATACTTGCTTGTATAATTAGCGGCATGTCGCAAAGCGTGCAACACAAGTAGCGGATCGAGTGGTAAACCTTCTCAAAGATCGCTTAATCCTATTTGGGACCTACTTTTAAAACGTGCGGGAGAGAAAGTAAGAGGAGCTGCCGATGGAGTGACGGCGGTCGCGTGCTTGAGAAAGTAAAGTTCCTTTCGCGCATAGAGATGTACACTTGCGTATACACTTGCGACGATATATGCATTTGTACATCGTACATATTCGTCAAGCCGATCTATATGGGTCGCGAAAGGAAGTTAGTGTGACTAAGCGGTGCATAAGAGCTTCATCTCTTGACTCCCTCATCTCAAAAAATTTTTTTATCTTAAAAAAATCATTTTACATTAAATTTACTACAGTACAAAAAAAAGGAGAGAATGTAATGAAACAAAAATTAAAGTAGAAATGAAGTTCTGAGATTAGTCAATTTGATATTAAATTAAAATCAATTTGAAATTCTGAGATTAGTCAATTTGATATTAAATTAAAATCAATTTGCGTTAATAATTAATTTAATAACACAATTTAATATTTTAATATTAGACATTAAATTATTGCATTCTACGCACAATATTTTACAGAGTTTGATATTAAATTAAGATCAAGTTGCGTTATTTAATATTACACATTAAATTATCACATTTAACTCACCGTGAATAATATTTTACAGAGTTTCTAATAGAGTTAATACATCATTTATAAAGGCAATAAGCCTTGCAAATTATTGGAGCAAATACGAGAAGGTGTTTTTCATGATAGTACATTTTCCTTTTACGAGATTACGAATAAATTCCTTTTAAATCGCTCTAATTAACGTCATTCTTGTGTATTACATGTGCAGTAGTAGCTGCTTAAGACAATTGTCTTACGATTTTTGCAATAAAGAAGATTTTCATTTTAGCTTGATTTCTTGAATGTTAAATCTCGAATAATAAAATAAGTTTCGCTTTTTATAGTTTAAAACTTTGTTAATTCTTAGTAACAAGATTATATTATGCTATTACTCTTTATAATAAGCGATGAATAATGTATTTATATAAAATGTATGATACACTGATTTTTTTAATAAGAATTTTTTCTAAATCTCTAAAATTGCGATACAATTCTAATGATTGAATAACCATTAATTTCCAATAAGATATAGCGCTTATCATCCGCAACATCTAGATTCTAATGATGCGCAACAAAGTTGCTAACAAGTTGCTTATTGGATTATAAGTTTGTTGAATGTACATCCTCATTTTGACAGATAAAGGATATACAAAACCATAAAACGTCTCATAATTTATTTTTTCCTTTTGAGGAAATTATCCGCTTATTAGAAAAACTCGTTACTCAATGTTTGTACATTAATGACGTAACTCATACGTCATTCTTTCATTCCTGTTTTTCCACACCATTTTTGTAACGCTTGTTCAATTAATATTACTGACATGCACTAGCTATCGCATTCCATCGGTATTTATCTATTCGCGTCACAATAGTTGCGCGAGCGCGTCTTGTATACGCAAAAGATTGCGATGCCACATTAATTGTATCACGGTATCTTGGGCTTCTTTAATGTTACGTAATAATATGTGATTCTGTTTTTCTTTTTTTTTGTTTTTTGGTTTTTTACAATATTAACAAATTTCTTTTCAGCTGAACATCTTGCCGTTTATTTTTCCTTTTTTTCCTCTCCACGTTGGAGAGAAAGGAAGGAAAGATGAACGGTGCAAGAAAGTTTAGCTGAAAAGAACGCACCAAATGTTTCTTTGTTAAAGTAGCGTCTACAACGTCGAATATAAAGAGAATAATCGACTATAATTGGTCAATTTCTACGGCTTATTACATCTTATAAACCATGACTTAAATTACATTGTAGACGCCGTTTTAATTCACGAATTTGCACGCATCTGGAACAGCTGGCGGTTTTGTATATTTTTAGATTTTTTTAGAAATTTTGATTATGTATTTGGGTGGCCAATCCGGCATAAGTCCAATTGAAAAATAATAATCTGAAACATTTAAAATAAAGGTGTTTAGAAATACTATAATTACTTTAGAGAAGAAATTTAAAAACAAAAAGTAAATGGAATTTTGATTACTTATTACATATTGCAAACATGCAACTCTGAAAGCTTGTCTTTTATCGTGCGGTATAACGATCGCTATAGAAAGTGATATCTAAAGAAGAGAAGAAGAAACTTTTCGATTTCCGGTGATGAGAGTTATAATTTTCGCGAACCTGTCACAGAGTCGCGATAAATGCGATACGCCGGACTTTCGAAGTTCACGGAGAAAGTTACACTTGGTTGACTCTAGAGGCGGGTGCTAGTCGTCTAGACAAATAAAAGAAGCATCGATACAAGAAGCAATGATTTCGCGATCGAGCTCTCCGGTTTCGACCCAGTTCTTGCACACCTTGCGCAGATTCCCAGTCCCGACATTCTTACGCCGCGAGTCGCTCTCTACAACAAAATCTGGACGGAAAACACTTCCGATTTTAATTCAACTCATTCTTCATGCCTATTTTTCTTTCTAACAGATATAATTTACTGTTAACGAGTTTAATTAGACTCATTTATCTACGTTGTTAAAGCACATGAGAAGTATGTTTGATATATTTGCATCGTATTCGATAATATTAAAAATTAATTAAATGTTGAAATATTACAGCGAAAGATTAATAATTAATTTTAAAATGAAATTTCTAATTACGAGCAGTATGAATTTATGTTGCTTCATTAGAACTCGATCTTGCATATTTAATGGTTCGTTTTGTCACTCTCACTAATGCAGATGTACACATATTTCAAGCATGCTGTCAAGCCCGATCGTTTATGCAAAGAGATAGTTCATGTAACAGATACAATCCATGTCTTGGTTGGAGGTGTCAAAAAGGAGAAAGGAGTTAAGAATGCATCGTACATGATGTATGTAACATCGCTTACTTTCATTTTCAGCTAGAATAAAATTTACATAAATTTTTAACAGCTTACACATAAACCATAAACCATAAAGGCGGTAATTTATGTTTCTAACTTTTTATAGTATGATTTTTTTTATTTTATATTTTTATTGCGTTATATTTAATTGCGTTTTTTTTTGTAATACACTTTGTAAGAGATTCCTAGAGTTATTTTATAATTTACTGAATCAACTGATGAATCACATACATTTTTATCATAAAATATCACTTTCCCGGTTTCTTTTCAGGATTAAATCGTCGTAAAAAAAGCTGCTTGCCACGTTCACGTCTTACGTCCTTGCAATTGCAACATCACCGAAACGGATCCGCGAGATCCGTAATTTACACGATCAGCGCGTAGGAATGTTACGGCAATTAGCGGAGGCCGATCTCGAAAGCGATCAGGACAATTTATCATCATTCACCGATCACAATTGCGCGAATCCGAGCATGAAAGCATGTTAGAGCTTTGCACCGAAAAATGATCCTATTGAGACTGTCCCATCGCCTCTCTTCGACTTGTCACCGACTTTCACCATTTAAATAATAATTCACGGCGAAACGATTTCCTGATGCCCATCGTAAATTCGCAAAAATGGGAATGTCCCGGATAAACGGCGCCTTTTTTTTCTTAATGGGCCGAATTATTGGCCTTAACGAGCTAAGAAGAAGAAGAATTTGTCGAATATCCTGAATCGTAACTTTACAAACAATTCGAGTTGAGATTTAAATAACGCTAACTCAAATTGCAACAATATTTCATCAATTAGTTTAATTAGAAAATCATCAATTTGAAAGAGTGCACGGAAAGAATGGTTTTGCTGAAAAATCTAAAATTTTAACTGGATAAGAAAGCTGCAGATTAGAAAAATAATTTTATTCGTTAATGACAGGATGAACGAGGTGTAGATACCTAATTTCTGACAATAATTTTGAACTGTCAAAATAATTATATAGAACGCTTAAATTAGTTGCTAAAATATTAAAATTTTTTTGCAGCAGTACTCATTAATTTAAGTTTTAACAAAATTATTTTGATGGTGCAACAAAATTATTTTCAGATCTATATCCAGCAAAATTTTAGATCCCTCAGCAAAATCTTTCTTTATTCTTTCGTGCAGCAAATGCAAGTGTTGTAATATAAAAAATATATAAAAAATATGAACAAGATAGGAATAAGGTTTTTATAAAATACAAAATTCAAGAAAAGTTTTTTTCCATGCTCTTTATCCGTAAAACTACATTCATTTTTAGAAATGATCGATACAATTAATCGTGTCTCAAAGTGTTTCTTAAATGTTTACAATAATCCAGTAAAGCATGAAAAAATATTGTGCGAATTAAAGATATTTTAGTTTTTAGTACGATGGAACAAACAGATCAATTTTAATTTAAAGATTTTAACTGTATTGCTACATATACACAAAACATTCGATCACTACCTGACGAATTCTTCAGATTACAGGTGCTAGAGACAAAATTTTTTTCTGCTTAATGATTTCTATATAATTCGTCGTGTACTTTCATCCGTGCTTTTTGGAATATTCGCCCGAACTCTCACCTAAATTAATTAAAATAGAAATGTCAGATGTCTGTAACTTTCTAGTTTGTCAGAAATTAGGTACCTACACCTCGTTCATCCTGTCATTAACGAACAAAGGAACAATGCGATGAGAGATTAGGCAGACCATCGTGGATTTTGATGATGTCGTTCATTTTCCGCAAGTTCTACTATCCTAATCGCACTATTTTACGGTGATCAATATATATTTATCTCTGATGTTTGAAATAAAATATACACTGACATTATTACAAACGCATATTACCATCACCGTCATAAAAATATTATAAAATTTATCATCTGTCACAGGAAAAGTTACAGTTGCTGTAAATCCTTCCTGGAAATCTCCATGCCTGCCAGGTATAGGAAGATATTTTATAGAAGGTCGATGAGACCAATGGTGAGTAGAAGAAAGGAAAAAAGAGAAGATGAGAATAGTCATTCTGGATCATCGAAGGACAATCGCGAATTCTTCCCGCAAATGCCTGTTACTTTTTTTTTTTAAATTCAGATGCCGAGGATTGGTGGCGGTGCCGATGGCTGTCGCCTCGCACGCATAGTGGGGAGACACTGCGAGAGAGTTTTACGTACCGAAATGAAACTACTCGACGGAGAAAGTGAGAGCAGACGTAGCGGTGCCGGCGGACACCGACAAGCAGGCAAGCTGGCGTTCTCCGGGGTCCCTCGACGAGAGAGGATAGACATGATGCGTGCCCTCCACACTACGTGGAGCTTCGCCATCGTGTGACACGCTCCATCGATCGTCCACGAAGTGTCGGATTTCCATCAAAAAAGATATATTTTTTCGAAGTCGGGAGAATCAAGAGATTGAAGACTCTTCGGTGGAAGAGAGGGTTGTCCGTTGGAAGTTCAAGTGAAGAAAAAAATGAGAGAGGCAGATTCGCGACGGCGGCGTCTTGAAGATACGGAAAAGGGGAATCTCAAAGATTAACCGATCTGCAGAAAATTCAGACGATATTTCGAAGATTCAGCGCGACCTCGTTAGTCACCAAAGCGACAAGACCTTATCGATAACGCGCGAATACGCGAAGAAGGCGTATTAGCTTCTCCTGCTAGTTTTGAAAGAACCGCAGGTTCTGTGGGTCCTTGCTGCTCCGGATATATCTGAATAAATCGCGAGTGCGCGGGCGTCTCGTGAGACGTGATTGTGAAATTGGAAAATAATCAACGACGAACAACATCTCACGGTGATACGGAAGCAACCACCCGTCGCGACGGTACCCTCAATTGTGTTATGGTGCTGAGGACTACCTCGGTCATACGAGGCAGACGAAAAGGTCGCAAAAGAGAGGGCGGCAGAAGTAGTGTCCTGGCGGGTTCTCCCTGAGAAATCGCTCGCATTGCTTCGATCAGCCGAGGAGAAATCCGGGAAGGTCACGTCTGTTGAATCGGTGAGTGCAGTCTCACGCCGATTTGTCTCCCTCTCTCGTCGTAAACCGTTGGTCTATTTTATTCCTCACGTTTTCTATTTTCTAATCTTAAAACGCTGATATAAAAAGAATACGCGCGAAATCTGGGAATAGTTCACATGAATAGGATAAAAGCAGAGTCTAATGGTGTGTGAATATTATAAAATACTTCTTAAAACTACAGTGGAGAAGTATTATTTGTTTAGCAGAGAGAAAGCAATTCAAAAGAGAAAAGACTTCTGTAACAAGATGCAATTTGAGGTTCATAATTTGAGGCCGTCGTACGTGCAGTTCATTATCACAAAAAAGCAATATTAGAGGCAAGTGTTTTCTAAAACATAGTACATCATGAAAGATCTATCTCACGATCAGAAACGCGCATCTTCTTTTTTTTTAACAATGCAAGTTGATCTTCATACGGTGATCAGCTCAATTTTGAAAATGTAAATTTTCTTCTGTGGCGCGCTTGATTGTACGAATGATAAATCGCGATACACATCAAAGCAGATCAAATTTATTCGATTTATTGTCGGAATCGGCGCGATGGATGAAGGCACGTAGAACGAAATGCTCGGTTTCGTTTCGTTAAGCTTAATGTGTGATTAAACGGCAGTTATTATAAAAGCGGGGAGAAAGCGAGATCGACTTTGTGGAGAGCACCTATCTTTTCAAAGAGAGGCTATCAGCCGTTTCTTATAAAAAGTGTGTTAAGCGAAAAGCGCAAGTCTGTGCGTACGGTGATTTTGATGCATGGAAGCGATCGCTACCAGATTCTCAACCTGGATTTCAACATAATACGACATTAAGTTTAATAATCGCGTTATGTTAGTGATTTCTAAACTTAATAATAATATAGACTTAATAATAGGAGTCTATTAAGAAAAGAACGCTCCAATTGAACATGAATTTTAGATAATTTGCATTTACATTAATTAAAATTGATTTTAAAAGAGTATTCTTTTTTACAACTAAATAATTGATTTTACGAGAGTGGATTGTCTATTAAATCTCCTGCGTGGAGATTTCACCTGAATACTCCATCTTTATCAAGTAATCAAGTATTAATTAACAGGATTTATACAGAAACTTGTTCCAACGATACGAAATGATAGCCGATAAAATGTTGCGCTCCGTTGAAAACTTTAGACGAACATGAGAGCAGTTACATTTTTGTTAATTTCTTACGAAAAGAAAGTCCCCGCTGATTTCGGAAGAAAGACACGGGTTTCGTAAAAGGCGCGTGATTCTTCGTTTAAAGCACGAATTTCGCGTCACGTGGCGCCTCAGAAGAGCCATTTTTTAAACTGCCATCCTCGTAGGCAGTGAAAGTACTTCCCGTTCTTTCTCAAAACGAAACGCTCGCGACGCGGCGACGTCGCATCGAGGATGCACGCTTCGGTACCGTTGTACACGCGTTGCCCAAACGCGCTTCTCATAGTTTACGTAACAAAATTCGATGGAGGTCTGAAGAGAGAAACGTGGAAGAGTCATTAAACGAGTAGACCTTTATCTCATAACATTCAAATCGTCTATACTGAGGAAAAAATATACTTAAAAGAAGAAACATTTTCTTAATCTTAATCATTAGTTTACATACAACTATAAACATACAACTATAAGCATTTTTTAAAATAAGGAATTGTATGTATTTATTTAAAGAACATAACTCTTTTATTTAAAAAATTATTTAATTAACAAGTATTTTCTATGCAATTAATGATTATTGAAATATAATTTTTATTTTTTATAATTATATTTAAATAATCATTTTTTATTAAGTTTTCTCTATTAAGTTAATTATTCTTAACTCATAAAAATTATTTTTTACAACATAGTTAATATGTACTAAATTATATACTTTTATTTTTTACCAATTTTAAACACTGTTAAACATAAAAATAAAGGAGTATAAACTTAAATTTTGATTATTATTCTTACATACAAACGATAAGTTATAAAATTAAATAAAAATTTATTATCAAAATGTACTTTGTTTACTTTATCTTGGGGCCCAATTTTGAAAATTCATGTTCAAGGCACCTTCATTTCATCATTATTTCATTAGAGTTGAAAAAAATCTCAGAATGCTACGCCTTTTATTCTGTTCCGTATGGGTTCAGAAAACACGCTAATGTCTCGAGTGTCAATCAATCAATCAACTGACTCCCGGGCCGTATTTCTTTACGCAAGCTGTCGAATTTTTACTTAGGTGAAATAGAACTTCACCGCAATTATCGGCGGTTCTTCATATTGCTCGCAGATGAGGGCCTAGTGAAGAGTTTAGTTTTCATGTTGAAAGCATGAATTTAAACAAATATTTATTAAAATATCATTTCTAAAATTAAAAGATCGGATTTCAGTATTTAAAAAATTTCAAGCACTAATATACTAAACTTGAATTTGATTCAAGTAAACATTTCAACAAAACAAGTCATTTTCTAATACTTTAGTTCCGTATAGTCAAATTGGAAAAAGTTTTATATCATATAAACATTATTTATTTAAATTAAATAAATCTAATTTTAGTAAATTATTTAAAAAATTTAAAAAATTTTTTCTCAGTGTAACAATAAGTGTCGTGAGAGCGCATCTCGAGAACGTATTCTCTATAAAATAAACCACTAAAATATTTCAATTAATTTTTCTTTTGATGTTCGGTTTGCGGAGTGCGATTTTTACATAATTGTTTGTTGAAAAGCAATTGCTCGTTGTTATTGCACATCCATTATCTCCGAATCTGAAAATAATCTAAATACAAAGTAGACAGCGAGAAAAGATTCGTTACACAATGGAAAGTGTTCGTCACGAAAGATACCGGTGAATTAGACCGCGAAAATGCTTACTCTTCTCAAGGCCGTGAATAAAATCAGCGGTTGCGACGTCAAGATTTCTTCGGAGAAGAAACCGGTTTCTATCCTCCGAAAGGAAACGCGGATGCGTTTTCGAAACGCATTAAGGTACAACGAATTTCGAATATATCTATATAGTAATTTTTACCGGTATCATAATTTTTTGCGGTTTCCTATTTTGCTTTACCGGAGAAAAGAGTATCAAAGTTACTACACAGTTGTCACATCCGGTGCGATATCCGGTGTGGTTACGAATAGATCATATGTGGCAACGAATGAGCGATCGGAAGATAAAAAGCTTTCGATGTACGTGAACTTGAACAGGTTGGGCGTAATCCTATCGACGTAAGAATATATGAACAGAGCGAAGGGCAAGTGATAACATCGGCAGTATACTGACTTCGGCCAATTCCGTAAGCATAATGTATCCGAAGACAGCTGAAGCGCTGTGCTCATATATATATGTGATTCTTTTTTAATGTATGTGCCTCCTTCACTTATCTGATGTTGTGACATCAATACACGAGCATATGTGAATCGAATGTAATCAAAGTCAGTACCTTGATTTCTTACGTCTAATATCACTATCTCTCTCGTCCTAGGCAGCTAATGCTACGTCTACATATTCTTACGTCAATGGCTATCTAAATTTATATAGCTAGAATCATCAAGTATCATCAAGAGTGTTAGCTATTATCTTAAGATTAGTTAAGACAGAGTTGGAGCGACAAATGATAAGTGAAACGATCCTAGAAGCGTACTTAAATAATTGTAAAATTCAACGCTATCATTGCATATTATTTTCATTATTATGAAAAACGTCGGCAATATGATCATCAATATAGATTATGCGTAATGATAGCGTACTTACTGAAGTATATAATACGCAATTTTGAAATATAATACTTGATTGATGAACGAAATTACCAGAATTATTTTCTTGTGCGTATTACACGGAAAATTAATCCCGTGTCCGTAATAGATACGACTGGCACGCCTAATAACGCGTGCACGATGTGATAGCGCTTCATTTTCAGCGCGAGACGCGATATTATTTAGTTTTATTATATAATTCCGGACGCGCACGTGCATTATCACCGACATTATCGTCGTGGCTCGACGGCGCGTGCAGGTCTTTTCTCCGTGACGCTTGGCCGGTTCCATTGTTGTTGGCTATTAGGGTGTACGCGATGCGCCGAAGGAAAATCGTAACCGATCCTAGCGCAGCGGAACGCGCACGAGAGAACAATTATCCTTCGATTTGGGCGAAAGTAATGGCGAGCTCCCGCGCGACGCCAGGAGAAAGTGATGGGTTTTCACGTTCTCAATGTTGATTCACACACGGAATACGATATACCGCGGGCCGCACGTGGACCGTGGGAGAGGAAAAGGGATCGGAGATTCGATCCGTGTGGGTGCTTGCATGTGCGTGTGCTTTCACTGCAACTGAAAACGGATGCGGGCTCTAATCGGTAAACAACTGATGATGTAGAATTAATGTCTTTGTTAACTGTTGCAAAAAATTGTCATCTTTAATTTTTAACGAATTTTCTCAAAATATTTAGAAAATATTTCAATAAAGTATTTTAGAAAAAAAGTATGTTGTATATAATGTATATTTATTAGCGTACACAGACTCGCGTGATCAACATTACAATTCGATTTCACAATTTAATACGTATATATCTATCTTTTACGCCCATTGAGGTACGCTTGACGGAGCTGCAAATCTAAAAAAAAGAAATCACATCTGTAGTTTCGCTAGCTGTAATGCGCGAGGGAAAGAAAAACAACAATGTCGGGAATCTCAGTCGGGAATAAAGATCGGGCAAAAGCGTTATAGTAATCGAACACTTTCACGGTGAAAATCACCGTGCGCAACGGATTCGCGTGGCATTTCGCGACGACGTATTCGCAGGAGACAAAAGGGACAAATAGGGGGAACGAAAAGCGGGAGGCTTTGGAGAACGATATGTGAGCAACGATTCGTAACTTCCGCCACTTCGGGGCGGCGGGGTGGCACTACGTGAACGTGAACTTCACACTGCCGTGCACGCAAGAAGTGTACTTTCACTTCTGGATCCACGCGACGTAGAGCCAATGACCTACTAACACATCGAATCGTTCATCTCTGCTGTCGCGATTGGCAGTGGTCGGGCAAGGCCGTCCACCAAGATTATTTAATGAGAACAATTATATCCTTCCACTTTTGTTTTCATTTTAATATTTCTAACGCTTCGAAAATCGTCCCCCATTTGTCTGCGCCGAATGTGAGGTAACGATCAATTAATATCAATCAAAGGAACACGGAAATTTGGAAGGATCTAACTGGGAAACTGTACTCATTATATTTCTGCTTATAATAAGAATTTACTAATTATGTCATTAACATACAAAATTAATTATTTTTTAAAAAGTTGATGTACTAATAATGTAATTACATAAGCGTGCATTAAAAATATGAAGATTTACAAGTTTAGCTCGAGAGCTAAATATGAGGAAGCATTATTAAAGTTTTACTAGTCGTTTTCTCCTAATGCCGTTCGTGAATAATAATTTCATTCTAAGATGTTGATAGATTTAAGCACGTGAATCTTTCTCGCGTATAAATGCCATGATCTTTGGTTCCGGGTGAACATCTTTACTTTCACTCATTATGGAGAATCGTGACGCAAACAGGATTTTGTCCCATCTTGCCGAAAGGAATTCACGGAAGTTGTTCTCCATTTTGTTTTGTTTGCCACCAAGCGTTACCTCATATAAGATCTCTACGTCTCTGAATCGCAGATAACAGAAGCTAAATTCTCATCTTTAATTTTCAATGGATGGAAGAATGGAGCAACAATAACAATAGTAAGAAGAACAAATCTCTAGCTAAATTATTATCAATTAGCTAACTTAGAAAAGAAGTATGTCGTATATAATACATCGGTGTGCAGAATCGCGTGATCAACTTTCTAAAGAAATGATGGTCGTTTCTTTGTTATCAAAACATTAATTGTAGATTATACTTTTGATAAGCTTTTAATAAAAAAAAGTATTAGTTGATGGTGCGTCTAAAAAATTCTCATCTAAAAATATGCCATATGTTATTTACTTATATATTTTCATAAACGGTGTTCTTGAATGGTTCAGTGCCAAAAGAAAGTGCTTCGATTCAGCGCGAAACCGCTATCGATAATTGTGGTACGAGTAGCATTCCACGATGTTGGACCAGAATCTTCGACGATTCCACTGGCTGCGAGCCCGATACACGTTTCCTTTCGCTAGGAATCAGGCGTTCTAATATGGCGCTCGATGATGATTAACGACTCGTGAAACTCGAGGAGAAAATCAGCTTGAATTAAGTAGTGGCAGATTGTCTAGGATTCAAGTATTAGCACAGGGAAAGATCGGTTAAACACTTTATCTGATAAATTTAGAAATTGAAAGTATGTACTAAAAAAATATTTTGTTACAAAACTGTACGTAAAAAGCATCTTGTCACAATAATCTTTTCTTGTAAATAATAATTTATACTGTGTATTATATATCTTCTAATTTTTTAAAATTTAAAGCTCTTGATCTTGAGCAAGATGATAATATATATTAGTATCAAAAGCATTATTATTATAACATAACATAATATATATAAAACATAATTACATTATTTATAAAAATACGAAGATTGTTACTTTAATAAAGAAAAATACGTATAAACATTGTATAAATATGTATAAACATTATCAAATTTTATTTTATACTTTGATAGGAATGCTTTAAAAAAAAAAGAATTTCTACAGAAAATGATCTACTTGCATTCTCTATATTTTTAGGACTGATGTACTTTTGGCTGATACTGTAATAATATATAATTTACATTATTATATGTATTATATGTGTATATTATATATCTTTTGATTTTTAAAGTTTAATGAGCACTTGATCTTGAATACCAATTTCTAATCGTTCAGTAAAACGATGGGTACATCGAGGCCGCGTCATTGGCTTCTCGCTGCAGTCATCCTGAGTCTCTCCTCGAGCTTGATGGCGAGCGAGGTACAGTGGTTCACGAACTCCGATTCCTCGGCTATCGACATGCGAAGAGATGAGACCAATCGTACCGGAATGATGGCAATCCGCCATCGAAGATATGTGCGATTTCCAACGGGATCCGCTGCTTATCTGCTCGAGGGTGGTCCGACAACACATGGCAGGAATCTTGGGAATCCGCATCAGGTCGCGCGTTTCGTTCCGCAGACCCAATTCCCGGGGTCGTGGAGGCAGCACAAGTCTCTATGGAGGAGTCCCGCAATCGCCGATTACAACAGGCCGGTAATGTCCCATCGGACGCCACGACTGATATTCCGCGACAGCGACTTCCTGCCGCCGGTCGGAGGCGGCGCGGCCTCCTTCTTCCAGCAGTCCAATCAGCTGCCAGATTTCGAGGATGACAGAGGTAAGATTTTCTCTTTTTGGGATGAAATATGATACATTAATTATAGTTTAGCCTTCATTTCAGCCACTTAAAATTTACGTTTTCTATTTGTGGATACAGTATACAGTGGATATATCGATCATTTGTCATTTCTTACTTTAAAATGAATATTTTATTAAAAATTAGAGATCCGTTTTTTCATTTCCTCTATTTCCATTCTGTTTTTTTGTTTTCATTAATTTATTAGATTATAAACTGTAAATTGCATGTAATTTCTAATATTTAAACGATCCAGAGACGTGCTCGTCAAATGTTACGTTCTCGATATTTCAACCCTTAACCCGGGCAGAAAACATTAGCTACATAATCGAGCAGTTTGAATTTCGGAGGCTCATTATTTTTCAGATAAATTTTGAAATAAAATGCAAATTTCAATATCGGAAAATGCAAAAACAAAGAGAAAATGATTTATTCAGAATCAGAAGAATTAATTATCGGTATTTTAACATTTTAAATTGGCGATAGTATGTTGCTCTCTGAGACCCCTCCTTTGCCTAGTTAAGGATGTATTACACTTATTTTCATACAACGAAAAATTGTGAAAAAATTACAAATTATTCTACATTGCATTTAAAAGTAATTTAGCGACAGTTTAGAATCTACATAGATCAAAATTTTATTTCAGTAAAAAATAGAAGTATATTCTAACGTAATTAAGAAATAATTAAAAATCTTAATTTCTTTATATAAATATCCCCTAGATAATCATCTAGGGAAAGTTTCATTGCGAGGAGATTAGCTGTTTGTAAATAAAGTTTGTAAATAAAAAAAATTTGTTTGTTTATTTAAGAAACAGCTAATCTCTGCATTACAATGAAACTTTACTTTAAATTTCATTTTGAATACTTAAAATATTTATACCATGGACTTAGAAATAGAGAGTATAGAATCTAAAGTCTTAGTTTAGACGAAGAAAGGTGAAAACTCCAGGAGAATCGTTCTTCACCATATTCGTTTCAATTATCTTACACATAGACAAGTGTCTATAACATCCTACGCAGAGAAAACTGTACATTAATAGTATATCTACTTTAATGTAAATGTAAGAATTTTTCATATCCGGTTCTAATAAATATTTCTTCATAGTTAATATACGATATATTGAAAATATCAATAATTATTAAATTTATCAGTATAAAAATAAAACATTATTATATACTGCAGTGCAAGTTTATTACAAAAGTACGTAAATTATAAATACACATACATATTAATCTGAGAGTTTACTTTATTAATTATTAATATATCTATTTCTTATTCTATTCTTTTATAAGAAAAATTATATTTTTACTTATATTTAACAACTGAAAGTTTCCATTGAATTCCAATGTTTATAAACTATGTTTATAAACAATTTATATGCGTTTATAAACAATTTATATTTTATATATATTTATATGATATATAAAATATTGTCATAAATAAATTTTATATTTACACGAAATATTATATCGTTTGTGACAAACAAATGATTTATTTAAATTCATTGATTATACTTATATTAATATAAAATTGTTAAAGAAATTAGTTTTAATATACACTTTTATAAAAATTGATAACATTTTTACAGTTACATTCATTCACTATTAAATATCAAACAAACACAAATTTATATTAACATTTATTATAACATTTATTATATAACATTTTTGACAAAAAATCGAGTTCAAACTTATGGCATATTAATAATTATATGTATTATATGTATATATATTAATAATTATTAAAGATTTTTTTAGTGTACTTGCGCTATTAATCACAAAACAAAAGATTAGAAAATATATCTCAAAAAATATATCTATTACAATTTATTCTTTAGAATATTAATAAAAAACGATGAAATGCATAGTATCAGTGTCCCATGACAATATAGTAATGTTATTTGTTCAGATGAATTCAAAAATGATGTTTCTAAATATGAAAAAGTGGATTATCTGAATTATAATCAACAGAAGAAAATGATAAATTTAAATAATTCCATTAATTTTTTTGTTTACTATGTGTCATTAACAAAAGCATCTACCTAAAAAGAAAAAAATTATTAATAAAAACGCACAATTAATATCAATTAAAGTAAATGTTATAATACGTCATACATAAGACACAATGTTCTCGTAAAAAATTTTTTATCTAATCCTGTTTATATATATCTTCTTTTTTAAAATGTAAAAAACAAACTGATATAATATTTTTTTAAGTTAACGTTTTTATTTAATCCAATAGTCACAATTTTCTTCTATTTACATCTTTTAGTAATCTGTTGACAGTAAGAAATAATCACACATATCATATATTATATATATATATATTTTTACTGTTTAAAATTGATAATATCATCAACAAAAACAGCATTAAAATGTTATATATTAAAATTAATATAATTTTTTACCTATGCAAAATAATTTTTATTCTAACATTTTATTTTATTCTAACATTTTCTAAAATTTACTTTTGCATTTATCTGAACAATCATGGGACATCTTAGCACTTTATTATTTTTATTAATTTCTAAGAAATGAATTGTAAGTACTTCTTGCTTCGCGCCAACGCAGCAAGTAAGATGTCACATGTATTGTGTAAGATAGTGAAATGAATATGTTTCCTCGCCTCTTTAGCTTATGTCTCTTTATTCCTAATTGTAAGTTCGTGACTTATACAAAAAAAAATTAAAATTTTTGTCATTGTTTTTTAAAATTATTTAATTTTTAATAATAAAAATAAAATAAAATAAAAATGTAATGTTAGGTAAAAATATAATCACTCACATAACTTTTATATGTATATAGTTTATTTAAAGTATAACACATTTCCAGTTTCAATTTATTTTGCAGGAAGTGGGTGATATATCCTTAAATATTAAAAATTATGGGTTAGGTATCTGTAATATTTACAATTGCAACGTTTCATACAGGCCTATATTTATCACTGCTCGTTATTCTTTGAATGCATAATAAATACTTTTCCCTTTTACTTTCTTCCTTTTCTTCGCGTGCTCGCGTAATCCCGTAATTCCGCTTCTGGTAATTTGATTTGCTGTGCAAATAGCGCTTCATTGACGAGATGCTTAGAGAAGCGTGCAAATGCAAATGAAGCATTATATGAAACTTTCAAGCATTTCAATTGTAAACGAACCGATACTTATCTCCGGCGCGATCAATGAACTAACTCACGAACATGAAGCTGTGTAATATCGGTGCAACAATCATTGATTTATTATAAATAGCAACAGTGTATATAAAAATGTCGGACGGTATTTAATCTTGAAGTCTATGAGAAAAAAATTAGTCAATTTTCATATCGATATCTTTTCCTTCCTAACTTTAAATAATTAATTCGATCTAGAGAAATTTGTATGTATTTTTATTAAAATTGAACGGCTTATTTTTTTTCACGAAAAACAGTTTTTTTTTCTTCTGTTTTATGACTCTCTGCGCTTTTCCAGAATGGTATCTCGTCTTTATTTCAGATCTCCGGAAGCAGACGCCAGATGATTACCCCAGATTGGAAACAGGTACGTGCAACTTGCCAGCGGAATCACAAAATTCGATAGTTAGCCGTAAATTCGATGTTATTTCAGGGAATGTCCGATTCCTTCCAAGTTCGCGATTTCTACTACTAGTTGTCGGCTTGATCCCCCGATGACTTCGTTCTCTCGCGTATAAACTCATAAAACTCGGACGGTTAGTCACGTACGTTCCACTTGTTAATGGCGCGCGAAATTTATATCCATTACAGTCGACAATTTCCGTTGTGGTCCAAGACATGGAAATCGTTTCAACATCGTCGATGTCACGCTTTGCCATCGAAATAGATAGTTGTCACGCTGAACTGGTACGAGGTCCTTTTACGATGTTTAAATGTTTCTCTATAGAAGAGAATTGGAGAACGATTAATATCACCATGTCGATACTTTTTCTATCATTCGTGCTTATTACCTTGAACAGTCTTATCCTGATAGATTTCAGTAAGATCGATTTAATCCTTTGCCATTCAATACTTTATTTTCTGCAAGGTTTAAATTAAAATACAATTCTATAATAATTGTTTTATGTGACGATTTTAACTACGAATTATTAAATTGTTCATAAATTATTTATAACAGAGATGATGATTTGGCTGGAATGAAAGTATGCATGTTCTTAAATTTTTCAAAATTATATATCCTTCAAATAATTTATGCAAATTTAATTAGAAACATAATCTTCAATTGAAGTAAAGATCAAATAATACAAATATTTTAATATATTTTTTGTTTTGCTATGACCATACTCGCTTTAAATTACTCCTGGATTTTAACTTGCGGCCGTTTCGTCTTTCGAAGTTAGACTTGGAGTAATCGCTGAAGTAAAAACGACGGCCTCACATTTCCTTTGATTATTGATCGATAATTGCATTGAGCATCAATAATTGAAGTATTGAAGAATTAATCAGAAAGATTTGTATTTCTAAATGAGTTTCAACTTCTCTCACTATTAGGACCACTGTGTGTGATTCAAACTGTTAATATATATTGGGTTGAAACAAAAATTCGTAGCGTTTTTTAATTCTAAAATTTTTATATTTTAAAA
Organism: Cephalotes varians; assembly: GCA_037157785.1. Classification (NCBI taxonomy): domain Eukaryota; kingdom Metazoa; phylum Arthropoda; class Insecta; order Hymenoptera; family Formicidae; genus Cephalotes; species Cephalotes varians. The sequence continues at coordinate 1,192,703 of JANQDE010000040.1, read as the reverse complement.
ATTTATATATTTTACAAAATTAGTATGACACCATTTGATAGAGCAAAGTTTCAGCTTGCAGAATCTGTTTTACAAATTACGATACGATGATTTTTAATAAAGTTATGAGCAATCAAAGTCAGAATCCCTGTTTAACTTAACTTGCGAATAACTTAAGAATAAAAAATTGTAGGAACATTTGTAAAAAACGATTTTGTAAGGAAAAGCTTCAAGTTTTTACAAGATAGTCAAAAATTTTCTCAAATTTAATTTGGGCACGTTACAAACCAACAAAGAGAAGAAAATTTTCCATCTTTTTCAGCCCATAATTTTCTGTATGTAAAAATTACCAAAATCACATAAACTCCAAAAATATGATAAGCTTTTGAAAATAAAGATTTCAAGCTTTAAAATCCTTTTTTTTTAATTTAAATTTCATTCATTTTTGACGAAAATATTGTATATACAATTTTAAGCTAAAAAAAAGCTACGAACTTTTGTTCCAATCAAATATAGCGGTCACAGTTTAATTGGTTGATGTTAATAATTTTTTCAGTTTTTAATATCCGATTGAAAAGAGTTGCGTTCTAGGAATCTCTCGTTTCTGTTTTCGGTTGACATAGTTAAGATTGAGATTAGATTAGAAATCACACGATGCTTTCTGCAAACCTATTTTTTTCTTCTACATTTTTCTCTTCGGCCGGATCGAAAATACATCGACAGTCGCTCGGGACGATTACGTAACTTGACAGTTCGCGGAAGACAAGAGTTTCCATATTTTCTGCAGAGACGCGCCAACAAAAAAGACCGCTGTGGAAAGGCGACGATACATTGTGCGCGGACGGACAGAGCTGCGAATTTTTTCTAATGTGCTGGATGACTGCTGGCCTATTGGAAGGCAGCTGCGGCGGCATTATGTACGCGTGTTGTCAGCGGAAAGACCCTAAAGCCCTCACTGATTATAACCTGATCGAGTCGCCTAGAGATCAATCTCGGCCGCTTCCGCTGGATTTGTACACGGAGACCGCCAGCGACGATCGTAAGTCCTTCCTTCGAAAAGCATGCCGTCCGTACTTTAACACCGCGCTTGAAAGCATGAGATCTACCTTTATTCTTTTTTTTTCTCTCGTTCTTTTCGCGGTTTCCTGTCGATTGTTTTTCTCTTCGTCAACTATTTCACGACTTCACACATTCGCGTGTTCCAAGCACTTCCACTTCTCCTTTGTGCACCGTTTATTTCGAAAAATTGCATAGTTTTCTTGCCGGATGTCTTCCATTTATCATCTTTTCTTTCCTTTAATATCACAGTTTTTTTCTTCTTCGACACATGTTCCTTTGGCCTTCTTCGTTTTCTTGATTTACATATATGTGATATACAATCCAAGCATGTTAAGTAGCATAAAGCACAACTTTTATCTTTCCATGCATGCTTGCCCGATTATTTTTATCGATAACGTTTATAACGTTGTGTTTTTCTGCACGATAATCCGCCTAAATTCCTGTAAAAAATGCCTTTACTTAATGATTATAAATGGTCGTCTCCTTGATCTCAATTTCCTTTGTATTTTTCGCCGCGAGATAAAAACGATCTTGTCAAAATCAAACGTCCGCTTGAACGAAGGAGTACAATTCTTTCTCTAAATTAATGAATGAAAAGCTACACGATAGAAATCGTAGGTCACTTTTTACAAAGGGATAATACAAGTTCTTGAAATTGGTAGAAAGCGCAGCAGACGAATGGATGTAGATATCATAACAGCTGTCGTCATTCGCGGATTAATTTTCTAAGTGGTGAAACGCGGTTTTTTTGCATCGCGCTCGTAAAACTTTAGCGATCTATGCTCCATCTCTTTCTCATAATCTACGCGATAAAACGCTTCGCTGCATTCGCAACAATCGTTTTTTCGCAAGGGATCACTTTATACAAAACGATGCACTAATAAGCGCATGGATTTGTTCGAGACTAATTGAAGGACACCTTTGTAATAGCCTTTGCAGTTCCAAGTAATCTAAAGACAATAAATCTAACAAATCTAAAAGATCTTTTAGTTTTTATAATTGAAATTATAATGTATCATGGAATATTCAAATTAACGGAATTAACATAATTTTTAAAATTTTTATTCTTTCCAATGTATTGTGGTTCAAAAATCAATGTTGCTTGCTTACACGTTTACAAACATAATTATTATAATTGTTGTATAATTAAAGAATATTATTTCGGACTATTGATTTTATCATATAATGTATTCTACATCAATCTACACTGATTTTCTTATCGGGATTTCCAGTGAGCATTATGGAAAGGAAGAGTTCCTTAATACAAGTGTTTAAAGAATTTATTAAAATCTCTTAAAAATGATATTAAAAAGTTATTGTTTTATAAGATGTTTTCTAAAAAAACTCTTTGCTCTTGATATCCACTTATAGATGCTGTTAATAAGTAAGACCTTATTTATAATTGTATATATGAACTTTTTAATATTATTTCATTATTTTATTTAGAAAAAGCAAATTAATTTAAATAATATTTTAAAAATATTAATTTCTTTTTTTTAATTGCTTTATTATATAAGTTTTAAATGTTTTTAAATAACTTTTTTCCACAACTTTTTTAAGACAAAATATTTTTATTTTAAAAATTTATAAGCATTTTAAAATGATACACTTTTTAATGGACGCGTGTAGTATATATTACTTGGCAGGAAACATTGTGTCGTATCTTTTGATGAAACAGGAAACTATTTCATAACTTATACGAATTATGCTACGTAATTTATCGCACGCTATCAAGATTTATGTTTATAATTAATATTTTTATATTACACATATCATAGAAATGTTACGTAGAGTTTAATAATTTATCTATAAATCAAAAAACTAGAAGAGTATGTAAAATGTATATAAATGTTACAGCATCTCTTGTACAGTATTCAACTCGAAATTTATTTCTTATTGCACAAATATTTTCTTGATATCTATAAGAGATCAGAGGAATTCTTTCTGAGGAAGTCAGAGAAAGTCAACTTTTAAATGATATCTTTTTTCCTCTAAAATCGCATTAGAAAATTTATTGATATCATTATATTATTTTCAAAAATGTCGGACATCCTACTCTCAAATATGAGTTCTTGAAGAATCTTTGTAAAATAACATAATGCTCATTGAGTTCTTTTTTTCAACAGGTTTAACTTAAGAACTAACGTTCATACAGACAATCATGACTAATATATTTATCTATTTTTTTTTTTATCTATCATATGATATTCGAGTAAGTGATCAATATAAATGATCAGAGAGTTACTCGATTACCACCAAATTTACTTGATTACACGTGCAGGCCATTTTGTCCAATTCTGAAATCGGACAAAAGAAATTATTAAAGAATCATCGTATTACTCCAAGTCCAATTTCGGCAAGAAAACGGGAAAGAAACATTTTTGTCGCTATCGATTATTGCATAGTTTGCGCGGTTCGACTTTAAAGGCGTTGATTGTCATGGAAAAAACATGTATTTAAACGTCATTGCGCATTATTGTATTTACGCGGTATTGTAATCACGGATTGCGACATAGTTAGGATTGCCAGACGTTTTCTATACACAGAATGATTCAGAGTTTTCATTGTTTCATTTGTCACAAAAAGATGGCTTTCCGCTCAACTACTTCATATTTAAGTATTATTTTAATTACTATCTACAAGAGTTCTGCCGTTCCTCCGGAATTAATTTACTTGACACCTGCGTTCTATTTCAGAAAGGAAAATTTGGCAACTCTAGCGCAATTCGTCACGCCAAATAATTAGATGCGACAGCCACGCTATAATTATAACGGCGACACTTTAATTGCACGCGAATCCAGGCAATTGCGTTTTGCAGGTTGCGGCATACCGGTCTCGAAACAAATCGCGCAGAGGAGGATCGTCGGCGGTGACGACGCCGGTTTCGGCAGTTTCCCTTGGCAGGTCAGACACTAATGCGATATCTCGGTTCGAATTTCATTGAAACTTATCGTTAAAACGTTTCTTGTTTTGACAGGCTTACATACGGATCGGTTCCAGCAGATGCGGCGGCACTTTGGTCAATCGATTCCACGTTGTCACCGCTGGGCATTGTGTTGCCAAGTGAGTGGGGAATAATCTGTTTGCATCTATTTGCTTGTTTTACACGTACGCGGTTGTTATTATTTAAATACAGATCATTATTAATTAGAATATTTAAAAAATTTGTCGAATATTAGAGCGACGGCGCGACAAGTCCAGGTCACCCTCGGCGATTATGTGGTAAATTCCGCGACTGAGTCTCTGCCAGCTTATACTTTTGGGGTACGAGAGATCAGGGTGCATCCTTACTTCAAATTTACACCGCAAGCGGACAGGTACGTTCGCATATATTACTAAAAACATTCGAAATATGAATAATGCTAAATGAAAACTCTATCGATTTCATGTCCTCCACGTAGAAAGAATTTGTTGAAGTATCTAAAAAATTAGGTAGATCTGTAAATAATTTTGTTGGACTATTAAAATAATTATGTAGGAAACTCAAGCATGATGAGTAATGCTGCAAAAAATTTTAGCGACTAGCTTGAGCGTCGTACATAATTATTTTGATAGTCCAACAAAATAATTTTCAGATTTGTAGCCAGTTAAATTTTTAGATACTTCAACAAAATCATTTCTTTTTCTGTGCATATTCGTTGTTGTTTATTAGATTCGATGTGGCTGTGCTTCGATTGGATCGACCGGTTCATTACATGCCTCATATAGCGCCTATATGTTTACCGGAGAAAAATGAAGATTTTCTGGGGCAATACGGCTGGGCTGCGGGATGGGGTGCTTTGCAAGCAGGTAACGCTCTATTTGCAAAAATGTGTTGTTTTATCCGATAATATAATTTCATTTAAACTAAATAAACTTACTCAAAAGAATCAAATAAACTCACTTTTCTTTTCTCGTCTTATAAGTTTTGAATTAAAATTCTTTGGATCCAGTTACAGTTTCTTGCAATATTAGTATAACAAACATTGAACTATACATAAGAGAAGAGAGAACAAAAAACCCTACATTCAATTCTAATATTAATTCGCTATAAATTATTTATTAAACCGTGTTATTTTTTTTCGGCTAATTTTTCTGTTTATTTCATTATTACGAATTATTTTATTTAGGTTCTAGATTACGGCCCAAGACATTACAAGCGGTAGACGTGCCCGTGATCGATAATCGTCTCTGTGAGCGGTGGCATCGCTCCAATGGCATCAACGTCGTCATTTATGACGAAATGATGTGCGCCGGTTATCGCAGCGGCGGTAAGGATTCGTGTCAGGTAAGCACTTTCGTCATCGTGGGTGCGTATTGTTTGAACGATGAATCGTTTCGTTTCCTTGTTCTTCTTCCCCAGTCTCTTCTTTGCCAATGCGTTTTCTCAGGAGTCGTTTAATTTTCAGGGTGACAGCGGAGGTCCGTTGATGTTGGAGAAAACTGGTCGATGGTATCTCATCGGTATCGTTTCGGCAGGTTATTCCTGCGCGCAGCCAGGTCAACCGGGAATCTATCATCGCGTGGCCAAAACCGTCGACTGGATTACGTACGTCATAAACTCGTAGCGCGTTCTCGATCGCGACAGAATTATTCTCAGGAGACTCCTGAGAATTCGGTGAACTTTGCATGACACAAAGTTCGACACTTCCTTCGTGTCAGAGAATGATTTCCGGAATCTAGATCACGTCTGAGAAATCGATGTCGTACAGAGATAAAAGCATTTAACAAGAGGATGAACTTGAACTGATTTCCAGAAAACCTTATCTAAAATAATTAAAGCCATTTTATTTTATCGGAATGTGAAAGTAATTTAGGATGAAATTCATGCGTCGCAAACATCGTTGACGTAAGCGATTTCGTATTTCTGTCAATATTGTTACAGAAGCGAGTAAGAACTCGATGTGTCCCCATTAAATGTAATACGCAGTGTTATATAAGTATCCTCTATTGACACAAGTGCGTGGCGCAAATGTGTTGTAATTATAACGATGTGAATGCATTGTAAATTAAGCGTGTATGATATACGTATGAATTTGCTTAATAAATACTTTGTTTTTGATTTTATTACTGATTGATTGATTATTTTTCCCTTTTAACCAACATATTAGTTACATTATTTTTTTCAATCGATTTTAAGATATTTAATGCATTAACTCTGTAATAATTATATAACATTACAATTATAACTAGAGATCGTATTATTAAAATAACAGACATATAAATTCATTTAAATTTTAATGTTACTGATTTTTTTTTACTGTGGTACAGAAAAAGCAATGATGAAAAATGAATAAACAGCATCTACATTAAAAACATATTTTATTTGATAACCGCTACTTTTCAACACGAACTATAGCGAACTATCGCAAGTAAACCAACGCGATTAAGTATCTCCGTTGCGCATATTTTGTAAGTACATATCTTTTTTATCTTGACGTAGTTATTTAACAATATATAATCGGCTCCGAGCGATAATATCTAGTTTATCGCTATTTGGCCTATTTTATAACATCGCATAATATTTAAGTAATTGCATTATGTAATATAGCTAAATATGTACGTCTCCGACAGCCACCAAACCCTTTGCAACATCACCTCTGATTCAAGTCAAATTTTTGGAATGACTTTCGAGATGAATGTTTAGCAATAGCAGCAACGAATCTATTTCTATCATGCAATCATTGATTCGCAATCATCACTCGTAATTACTTCTCGAATCTCATTGTTCCGTTAAAATGCAACACGCAACAAATATATGTGCTATAAATTATTTATGTATAAATTATACTATTTGAATAAATACAAATAAAACTCGAGGGTATAAAAATGCATTGAAAAATGAGTCGAATGTTCCGGGAATAGCGGCCAGTTAATATTAGTTAATATTAATTTCCGTCCCAGCTAAATGTAGGAGGATTAAGTTAGCGAGTTAGTTTAAGTATTCATTCGAATCGCAGTGAACAAAGATTATTATCACGCTGAGTTGTTCTCGAAGTTCTCGCTTCTCTCTAATCATCTTGCGGTAATGTTGCCATAAACACGTCTTTAAAACGCAATAAACTGCGCTCCGTCCAAAGGATTTCCCTTTGCATAATATACAATATATAATTTACAATTTCTCGCTTTCGAAGATAAATAACAATAATACTTTTCCGCTATCGGATACTAAAGGATACTGAGGGAAAGAAGAAAGAGGATAAGGAGGGGAATAAGGAGAAACGGGTCAAAAGGGACCCTGGCCTGAGTCGATAAATATAAATAATCCTAAGTTAAAAAGTGATTTATAATTGAAATTTTAAATAAGGATTATAAGTTAAATATTAATAAATGTAATGAGTTACATATCTATATATGCAACAAATTACATATTAAATACTAATTACTTCCAAGCGAAAGAAAAGCTGCTCTACAGAATAATGAGATAATCAAGTCTTAAATAACTAGAGATCGCAAATAATGATTGAACAGCTATTCTAACGTCCGGTTTATTCTTATAGTTTAAGTAACGTTATTAAACACCAAATCGTGGATACCGTTACCAACTAAATGCATCGACTCAGAATTCATCTGATCGAATGTAGAACTTGAATCGGGCACCATTTACTTTTAATATAAAACTAATCATCACATATGATCGATATCAAATATTCTGGCTACATACAAATACCAGATAGAAGGAGAGCTTATCGAAAATCGAGATTACTAGAGCATCAGACATTCAAAATATGAAATCGCCTTATCGAAGATCCGGACTTTTCAGATTATATTTCATATCGATCGCAATTATCGCTGATGCTCTAAATGCGCCAATTAGAAATAAATTGAATCGTATTCTGAATTAATTAGTTGTTCGATTGATTTCAAGGTACTCAGCTACCTCTCGATCGATCTTTCGAGTGCCTCGAATCTCAAGACGGCAGGATATCTAACTCAAGCACGTTCTGGGTGTTGGATGACACGCGGTCATCGCTTTTGTGCACTAAGACGTCCTTGAAATCTCTCAATTTCTGCGGTTGAAGGGTCGCAGAAATGGGATTTCTGGGAAGCGTGGCAATGGGATTAGTATTGTGATTCATATAAGGTTTCTCGTAACGATTGATGCCATTTGCCGATTCCGAATTGTGTCGTCGCTTCACCGTGGCTTCCGCATCCGATTGCTTTGGCGACAAGTCTTTATCCTCGAAGCATGGCACCGTCTGCATTGACACCGTGTTTCGGCAGTCGTTGAAAAGAGATCTAGGATTGAGAGTAACTTCACGAGCGGACCCGAAGTGCTTAAAACCGGTGCAAATCGGCGAGTTGTTCATGAAGCTGGTATCGGGAAGGCATGGTTCGGTGAGCCGTTTCTCAATCTTGATCTCGGTGACATTCTGCCGGATTAATAAATTCGGCGCTGCTTCCGGTAGCGGCTCCTGGGAAATCGGCGGCCACTTGAGATCGCGCGCCATGTCTCGTTCGATGGCTAGGAATTTCCGTCGAGATTTATTCACATCATGCCAGCGATAGCGTAATTTGCCGAACACAAGATACTCCACAAAGAGATACTCAACTAATAGCGCAATCACAAAATTCACTATGCCATAACCGACCAGGATAAAGCGAAAGCCCAGATCGTTGGGCAGCACGAGCTCGAACCAATTGATCAGCCACTCGAAGGGACATATTGCGAGATAGATGGAGAAGAGACTAAGGAACACGAAGGAAGTGAGTAGGCCGTAATTGGTGAAGAGAGACTTTCTGTATGGTGGTCCTTTGGAAAACGCTACTGCCAGGATGATGTATTGCATAGAACTGACGATGAAGACCGTATAATTTTCTAAACAGCCCACGTCATCTTTATCCTCTGTTGCGTTCGCTGTTGCGTTGAATGGCACGAACCACGGCATCTCCCGCAGATGCCAGAGACTCGTGTACTGAAAGATTGCGACGATCAGAAGTTGAGTGATCAGACTGAGTATCGGCGACGTGCTGATGAGACTGTTGAGCGGTGCCATTTTTACCATTGGGCCCTCATAAGCCTCGGTGCGACCGAAGAAGAAAGCGAATATGGAGATGATAAAGAGATCGATATACAAAAACTCGATGTCCGTCAGATTGGATTCAATGCTGTAGAGGAGCATCACAGAGATAAATTGTGTAAGCGAGTAGGCAGCCATGTACTTGAAAATGCCAAAGGATGTCACTAGCGCGGCGCGACCCTCGCGTATCACCGTCAGAACGCAGGAGATATTGGTTTCGCGACTGGTGAAGGGCGATGCAACAGAAGATTCCGTGTCCGATAAGGATATTCCAGTGTGCGCTGCTTTCAACGCGCCGCAATCGTTAGCACCGTCTCCCACCATGGCTGTGAAAAAAGAAATTAATTTAAGTCAGAGCATTAAGATATATTGCGTTACCGCATTTGTCATTCCATTATTTGTCATTCAATTAAATGTGCTTTTGAATAATGTAAGTCCTTTTTTTACGTTTACTTACCAACATAATATCCTAAGGATTGCAATTCTTGAACCAACTGCTGCTTCTGATCGGGTGACATTCTTGCGAAAATGGCACCGCGGGTGACCACCTTCGGTATCAGTTCTGGATAATACTGTTTTATTAATGCCCACGTTTTTCCCGTCAACGCAAACACGTACTTATTCTTGGAATATTGCACACTGCAATAAATAAATAGTAAGATTTGCATTATTTGCATTTCATTTATTTTAATAGATTTCGTCGCAATGATGAGGAACATAGATACTTACTCGTCCGATAGATAATTTATATCATTCTTCAACCTGGTGTTTCCGAAGGAACCGCTCTCAACGGTTTCCAAGCTAACCACGCTGTTTAAATCAGACATTTCGCTGATATCAGGCTGACCACTCGGTGAAGTCGGTGATAGTTGACTATCGCTTTTTGTGAAGTAGATCTGCGGTTTCAGCTGATTCTGCTGGTTCGTCGAGACGGCGATCACCGGCGTGCCCGGCTTCACAATGTCGCAATCCCTGGCCACAGAGAGTGCGGTCAACATATTGTCGCCTGTCACCATCACCGTCTTTATGCACGCAGTGTTTAGTTCAGCGATCACCGGTGAGGTTTCAGGCTTCAGTCGGTTCTCCATAATTATAAGCGCCAAAAATGTCAAATCAATCTCGGCGGCTTCACGGTTTATGCGTTGCACTTTGGCGTACGGAAGACGGTTCAGAGATTTGTGCGCGAGGGCGATCACGCGATAGCCTTCGGACGTGTATTCTTGTAGGACGGTCGCGAAATCTGGAGGAACTACAAAAAGGACAAAGAAATGTTATTTGTATTAATAAAATTAAAACAATAAGATTAAATGATTTAAAAAAAATTATAACATACAACTGAAAAATTAAACAATTAAACAATTATAATACACTGAATATATAATACAATCGCGAAGACTTACTAGATTCTGCTCTTGAAAGACTGAGGATCATCTCTGGACTACCTTTGCAATAAAGATCGTAGTGATTGGCGCCTAATGTTCTGGTAATCACGCTCATCCTCTGAAGACTCGATGTAAAGGGAAACTGCCGAACAATGCCCACTTCCAATCTTTGCTCGCCTAATTCCGTAGTAGAGTCGCTGAACGCAGCATCATGGAGATTGTTAAGAGATATACCGTCTACCACATCGGAAGACATGGAGTTTTGTCGACTGAGCGTACAGCCCAAATCATTGGGTAGTCTCTTGAAAAGCTTGGAGTCCTTTGCCGGCCTGACGATTGTCGGGAAAAGCATGGAAAATTTAGATGTATCGGATACGTCAGGTTCCTCCAGCATCCATCCAGTAGATTCAAACATTTTCAGATCGAGTGGGTCTCCCACCAGTTGGTTATCGATTATGGTGAGTCCATGGCATGTAACCATGCCAATAAGGACATCGGACAACGATAGACTTGAAATGTCCTTGATAGGCAATTGAAACTTCCCGTCTGATACGCTCACCACGCCCCACATATCCAAACCGTCTTCGGTCAACGTTCCAGTCTTATCGAAGCAAATGCAATCGATGGATCCCGACACGTTAATCGTTCTCGGGCTCGTGCAGTATATTTTCTTCTTTTCTAATCTACGTTGTGCCACGAGACGTCCGACCGTCATGGCAGCTGGCAATGCCGGCGGCACCACAATGGTAATAAGATCTAATGCTTCCAGAGTAATATGACTACCGTGAACGCCTCTCCCGATTTTGCTCACAATGGTATAAATAACGCCGATGCTGGCTATGCACGCTAACAGTATGACGAATTTGTACGAGTCCTGCTCAAACTTGAAATCCACAGGCGGGGGATACATGATGGATCGCACAAGATCACCTTTGCTAGTGTTGAAACCTGTTCTGATGACTACCGCCAGCACCTAATGTCACAGCAATTATTTCCATTTAAAAAAAATTAAAATACAAAAGTAAAAAATATGAAGTTTACGAGTCGAACCTTCTCGCTGCCATAGTATCTTGTTTGAATAACTCTGGTACCGCAGAAAAGCGTATGTCTAGCATGTTCTTTGGTATTATATATCACATCGTTGGAAGAAGGAACTGGTGTCTTTGTGACAGGTACAGATTCTCCCGTTAGCATGGATTCGTTGAGAATACAATTGCCAGTCAGCAGCACGGCGTCACACGGCATTACGCATCCGTGAGACGGTATGATCAAGACGTCGCCAGGTACCAACCTTTCGGCCGGCATTATCGCAGTTTGGCCGGTCGTACGATTTCGCATGACCGTGGCGACGTCGGACGAATGCACCGTCGAGCGCAAATTATGCTGATTCTGAGAAGAACAAAATTTGATCAGGTTGATTATGACACGAGATAGTAGCTAAAAAAAGAGAGAAATGACTCACTCGTCGCGTCTGGAAGACTGCCATTGTAATGCCGGCGCTTGACATCGCGAGAATGACCATGGCGTAATAATAATAGTCGTCCGCAACCCATAGACAAAAACTAAATAGTTGGAAGACGTAGAACGGGTTGAGCACTTCGAGACAGAGCAACGTGAATATGCTTTTCACGGGAATCACGATCTCGTTGTTGCCATAAACATAGCGCCTATATTGACGTAAATTGTCCAATTAATTAATTTAAATGTAAATTGTCATAATTATGACGCAAAATTCCCGTTAAGACACGCTGAAACTGGTTCGACTTTTACCTCATATACTGTTCCTGAGAACTGAGACCTTGTGCTTGATGTAACGTGGATATCAGAACGTCATTGTCGAGGCCACGCAGTTTCAGGAATTCCGATCTCTCCGGATCCCAGACATAGGTCAGCTTTTTGCAATTGAAGATGGTTATGGATGGCACGTCTAAAAATACATTTTCGTTAAAACTTCCCTATATTTGAAACACACAGGTAATGACGCAAAAAAATCTGGGTTGGGTAAAAGTTAGTTTTTTCTGTTAAAAATTAAATTAAAGTTAATGGCATAAATTAATTTAGTTAATTTAATTAATTAAAGTCAACTTAATCATATTAAAAGTTGCATGAACAAAAAAGTAATTTAAAAGTTGCATTAAGATTAAATTAAATTAAATTAAAAGTTAATTTTGAAAAACGTTATTTATATTAAATTAAAACATTTTTTAGATTAAATTAAAAAAAAAATTAATTACAATATATTATCGAATAAATTTAATATTTTATTTGTAAAATAAGTTTATACAAGATACAAAGAAAAACATATTATTTTTTATTATATTTTTTATGAGGAAATGTATTTTTTCTTTGCAAAAAATTAATCAATAATAGTTAAAGAATTACATAAAAAGAATTACACAAAAAATATAAATAAAGATGATAATTATAAAATAAAGTAGATTTAATCGCTCGGTTGGTAAGCAAAAGAGGAGAAAGAAATCTATATTGGCCCAATCTATATTGGATTTCAAAAAATTGTATTGTTTATTCAAACATTATGTTATTTATTCAACCATTAGTAATTAATAATACGTTTCAACTATACATAGGCTGCGTTCGGAGAGCGCGCTATTAGCGTTATTGTGTCATCTATCTTTATCGTTCATTAGATGTAAAACAAGGATAGAATGACGCGATAGTGCTGATAGCGCGCTCCCCGAACGAAGCCATAGTCTTCATCAGTTTTAATAACAAATATTTAAAAATATAATAATCGTTTAACATGAGGCCTTCCTCTTTTGTTTAGCAAACAAACGAGCGATTAAATCTTTACTTTATTTTGGATATACGTCGGCTTAAAAATACGTAATAGTCTTTCCCTTCAAATATCATCGTTTTAACTTCAATTTTATCTGTTATTCCTTTGGTGAACAATCGGCGAACTCATTAAAGCATTGGATTGACATAAATTACCGGATCATGAGAGTTCTGTCAAAGTTACAATTCTTAAAGCATTGTAAAATGAATAATTTATTGCCGTCACATCTTTCCCGCCTTTTTAACAACAGATTACATATACTTCATCATAGATCTGTAAGAGCAGTTGAGAGAGTGTTAAACTGCAAATTGAAGATCTTAGATATTGAAACTACATAGAACAATTGATTCTTTAAAAAGAGATCTAACATACACGACCTTCAACTTTTCTAACATCCTCCCTGATCTGGAACAGCATCCAAAAATATATGTTGGCGTTTAGAAGATGCAATACCAGAATGTTTTTAACACATAAGAAAAAAATTTGAATAGTTGTTGCATAAGACAGTTCAAAGAAATATGAAGGAGATAAAACCCATCAAATCTTCATGCATTACAAATATACGCATACAAAACTGTTAAAATTTGACGACAAATTGAACCTTTTACAACAAGCAAATGAAATTCTTATCAAAGTAAACTTGATCCCTTCTATTTTTTCTCATAAAATCCATAACATATTTGACCACACCAAGATGGTTCAAAAATCTCTTCAACATAGATATTCCCCCCGACGTCTCGAATCTATTGCAAATGGGCGACGTTTAGTCTCCCTAACAACAGCAACAAAGAATGTAATTCACGAAATTTATTAAAGACATAGAAAGTAATGAAAAAAGTCAAGTTTCAAAATTTCTTCCTGCTGTCAGAAACATAGTTAATCCTCAGTTCCATTCATTTTTACACAAAAGACAAAAAATACCAGCACAGACGGACAAATTAATTCTCTTTTGAACACAACCATACAGTTTTGCAAGAAAAATCCGAATATCATTTTCACACGAGCCGATAAAGGTAATGTCACTATTGCCTCAGACAAAACTTCTTACACAAAAAACATAGAGGAACTATTGAATGACAAAAGCACTTACACCATTCATCAAGAAAAATCCCTCAAAAATCTTAGAGAGAAAGCTGAACGAAACTTTAAAGAATTGCTATAAAAAAGAATACATTACAAAGAAAGAATATTTCTCCTTACATTCCAGTGATTGCTTTTTACCGAGAGCATACGGTCTCTCAAAGATCATAAACAAAATATTCCGATAAAATATTCAGAATCATTGTCTCTTCAATTAACACCTTTCTATATCCCGTAGCTAAGTTTCTTCAAAGAATTATCTCAGAAAGCCTTTCCAAAACTAACAGTTCTATAAGCAACAGTTTTGAATTGTATAACACACTCTCAAAAATATCTATATCAGAGTCGTATGTTTTGGTGTCTTTTGACGTCTCACTCTTTACAAATGTTCCCCTGGATCTTGCCATAAATGGTATTAAAAATAGATGGAATTTCATTGAACGATTCACAAAGATCCCGATGGGAAAATTCATCTTGATTGTAAAATTTATACTTTCCTCTACTTTTTTCACTTTTAACAACGTTATCTATAAACAAACTTTTGGCACATCCATAGGCTCTATCAATTATCACTGACCTAGTAATGCAAGATCTGGAGAAACATGTACTGAGCTCTTTAAAAATAAAATTACCGATCTACTATCGTTATGTAGATGACATTTTGTTAGCGGCTCCTGAGGATGACATAAACGATATCTTTGAAACGTTTAATAATTACCATAATAGACTGAAATTTACTATTGAATATGAGAGTAATCATTGTCTCAGCTTCTTAGACTTACTTAAAGTTGAAAAAAAGAAAATTATCATTGATTTTCACAAGGATACATTTTCAGGCCGTTACCTATCCTTTTTTTCTAATGATTCGATGTGCCATAAAACAGGCATAACAAACATTCTTGTAAATCGGGCTATATCGTTATCTCATCCTATGTTTTATAGTAAAAATCTGGAACTCAATATTAATTTATTGCTAAACAATGGTTACCCTCTAAAGTTAATCTTTGACACCATAAATCGCAGACTCAAAAACAGCTTTGTTAACAAATCATACACATCTATTAAACCCCTCCTCTGGTATTCACACAAAGACGGCAATATTAAAAAAAACTTCTTTGTTATTCCTTATATAAAACCGATATAATCTCCGAAATGATCTCGTCAAGTTTTTACAAATCTATACTATTGTAGGCTTTCGTTGTTTAAATAAATTAAACAAATTCATAAAAGTATAAAAAGATCAAAACCAACCATCAATACGTAATAATGTAGTTTATAAGATTTTTTTTGTAAGGATTGCGATGCCTCCTACGTGGGGCAAATCAAAAGGCAACTCAACACCAGAATCAAAGAGATATTAATAATGTGAGATTGGACCCCTCAAAGTATTCGGTTGTTTCTGAACACATAAAAAACCTCAATCACACATTTGATTGGGAAAAAGTTAAAATATTGGATATCGCGAGCCCTTTTTTTTTACAAGAGACTAATATCTGAAATGACACACATTAAATAACAGAAAAATGATATAAACTGTAAAAAAAACACCGAAATGTTAGATGGATCTTATTTCAACATATTACACAAACTTACTCAGTTTTAAACATAATACAATCATACTTATTTTATTTATTTATTATTGACTCACACTTAACGGTTCGCAAACAGTCTTCTCAAGACACATTGAGAGATAAGAGACATACACGGCTTAAACACATTTTTTTCGCAACTATTATCTATCATGTAAGTTTTTCTTTGATTATATTGTCTTAGCTGATTAACAACTGGTTTTTTCAAAATAAATTTTTCTTTTACAAATGATTGGTTTCCTTTCTTTCATCGGCTCTCTTTTAAATTCTTGATTTCTTTTTAATTATTCAATATCCTTATTAATTTCATTTTTATTATTTATTTTCATTTTTATTTGATCACGGACGTTTCTAGACACTTTGAATTGACTTTTACGATCAGACTATATTTCTATTGGACGAAAAAAATTCTTTTTAACATAGCGAACAAAACTCTATTCTCGCCTCAGACTGACGAATGGATTTAGTCACGTCATAGGTCTCCAAGGATTTCGAATATTTTATACGCGGACTCAAATTTGCATGTAATCTAACTTTATTATTTTTGTAATCTAACTTTATTCTATCTTTATTATTGTGTCGAACATCTGACATAGCTTTTTATGCGTCCGGTGATTACAATTATGCATTTCCAGATTTATATTTTTAAAGGCTTCATGTTAAACGGTTATTATATTTTTAAATATTTTTTATTAAAACTGATGAAGACCATGTATAGTCGAAACGTATTATTAATTGCTAATGGTTGAATAAATAAAACAACATAATGTTTGAATAAATAATACAATTTTTTGACATCCAATATAGTTCGTTCTTGGCTGTTTCTTTAATTATAATATAGATATTAATAATTTAGATACATTATTAGATATTATTTAATCACTATTGTGATAGACAATTCTATCATGATAGAATTATCATAAAAATAATATCTGTATTGCACATTATTTATATAAAATCAAATTTATAAAATTTAATTTGCAAATAGTGGTTTTAAATAAACCTTTTTTATTTCTCTCTTTTTAAAACTCGAGGAAATGCATGTAGCTTTGTACTGGCAAGATATAAAGTCTTTAAGATTATTGCTTAGGGCTTTTTTTAATTGTCTAATGTTTAAAATAAAAAAAATATCGATGTTTAAAAATAAAAAAATTGACTTAGAAAAAAATTAATAAGTTAAAGTTAATGTGTATTATAAAATAACAAGTTGAAATTAAAAGTTATACATTCCGTGCCGGTTTTTGGTGATCGATTTTTGGCGAACTTTCCGTTCAGGCTACGTAAGCCGTATACGATTCGGTATGATAAACTGTTATACATATTATTTAGATGTTAATACATGACTTTATAACCAATTTTTAAAAAAATATTCGTTTTATAACAAAAATTGCAAATGGCTTGAACGGAAAATTCAATGTGAGGCGTATACGACCCGATTTTGTAAAAAATACACTAATGAACTCACGTTTGAATTGACCTCCACAAAGATGCACGGATAACATCGGGTAGGTTTCCTTTTCCTCTTTGGTGGTTATTACACTGCCGTCCCATGCTTCCTCGATCAGAGATTCTTCGTGGAAAGATTTATTACTGCGAGATAAAATAATGATTATCAATACTGATTTGATATTATCTTTATAAGACGCAGTAAAAAAATTACTAACATAACTTCCTGAGCGGTCAAGTTCCTGAGCTTCTTCACGTAATAGCTCGTGTGTGTTCCTTGAAACTTTTCGATTAACAAAACAGTTTCCGCCTCTTCCAAAGAACATTTGATGTGGGTGGCTCGGAGCATGAGATGCGGCACCCAATGGAATACCAGCCTTAAGAGACCTCCAGTGATGACAATCAAAAACCAGATAATAACGGTCCGTACGTAGTTTCGTCTGTAACTGTAATGAACGGAAATTAAGCGGATTGCGAGATTCAAGGAGAATTCATCTATGATTACGTGACGCAATGCGAGTGGCTTACCCGTAAATTTCCATCTGGTCCTCTTCACCAGGATTGATATAATCCACGCCATTCTTTAAATGTAGAAGACCGTTGGTTCTGGTACCTGAAATAACGTCAATATCGTTACAACGAAATGTCATTCGCATGCCGAGCGTCCTGAACGTTCGTTCATCAATCGCAAACTGTGCCCGACACTTTCTCCGAGACGTTTCGTAAGATTCTGGTTTTTGTTGATGCTGCGGCGATAGGCGCGTACAGAATACGGCGCGTTTCTGACGGCAACGATGCCGCTGGTGGCCTTTATAACTCCGATCGCGTCAAATCATGAGGGGAATGAGAGAGAATGGAAATTGTGCGGTTATCGCAGAAGATAATCGCGGTAAAGTAGCTAGGTAGAATGGGACAGCGCGTTTATTTAATGTCGAGCGGTACCGATGGCCATGAATTTGTCGGTAAACGAAGAATAAATATAATTCTGATAAATTTGAAGAATAGATATTTCTTCCTTATTTCTTACCCTCCAGCAGTTCCGTCTTTTGCTCGCGCTGATGCTCATTTGCAGTAGCCGTGTTGCGACTACCGAAAACACTGTAAGCATTTCTGGTGAAGCTCAGGTTTAACTTATTCGGTGTGGGCGGCATGCTTGCGACTGAGAAAATGCAGCTCAACCGAAACGTAGCAAGAAAAACTGACTAAAACTCTGGAACGAACGGAATCCTGCTTTATCTCGCATTCAATGTGGTATTTGTTTTCCTTTTTCTTTCCCTTTCTATTGCTCTATTGTTCTTTTCGAAACTGATCAGATTTGTAATTTTCAAAGAATGTTTCCGTTCGACTTTTTCTTGATCTGTTTTCTTTGTTATCTGCTGTCTTCACTATTATGTATTGTAATTTAACACTAGCCTTAGTATCTAAAGAATTATTGTCCGCATATGGGCGCTCCTCGAGAACACATCGGATCGCTCGATGTGAGACAGAGTTTTGTTACTCGCTATGTCTAAAAATTCAGCTGGGACGTTGAAACGCGAAGACGAAGGGAAACAGGGAGAGGATGCCGAAGACGATCGGTGAGCTGCGAGGTATGACGAGGCGTGGGTGCCGTTTGAACGATTGCGCTCTTCGGGACGTTAACCCCGTCTGCTACCGACACCGATTGCCCGCCATTTCGGGATCCCTCTTCAAGGTCCTCGCAGCGGGTCTTGGCGATGTGTTATCCGGCATCTGACCGGCATCGAGCTGGCACGGGAAACGTAACAATGACGACGACGCTAACGATGTCCTACGGACTCTAAAAGTCGTCTCGCGGCTGGACCATGGACTGATGATAGTAGTCGTCGAGAGAGTGGCAGGAAAACGAGGATGCTGATGAGCGAATAGCGGTAGTTGGTGCTATCGCTTCGGACCTGCCCTCGGCTTCCTGGATTCGTGTCAGTCGCCAGGGTCGGTGAGCTTTCGCCAGCCGATTCGTGGCGTGATCGCCGCTCGTTCACCCTCACTCATGCCGCGTTTCAAGTACACCAGATCCGAAGCGCCCCTGTCTGCGGAGCCGCCTCGTAGCGGCCGCGGTTGCGGTTGCGATGTTAACGCTAGATCGCGATAACGGCTCGCCGCTATTCTTTGCGTTCCACCTTTAGCCCTCGAAGACGACGATCCGTGATCTCTGCGACCGCACGCGGCCGCTACACCAGCTCCTACCGCCTCTCTTGTGTGCTCGTGCCTCCCTTGTGCTGCTCGTTGGCGCGATCGCAAATACATTACGGGTTATAGGAGTATCCGGGGTTGCCGTCGGGACGTCTCGATCGGCAGAAAGATTGTGACAGCTCACGGTTTTTCACACGCGCACTACGCTGGAATTTTCCTGGAGAAACGCGAGAGTTTTAGTTTTCTCTTTAAAGTAGAGGGATTACCAGACGCACTCGGTACACTTAGCGCGTGAGCAAGTTCTCCTTCCGATCAAACTAATCAATACGAGGAAGAAGTTGCGCGATATTACGAGAATTAACGTATTCCAAGATTCTTCGAAATCACGGATCTATTAATAGATCCGATTACGTGTCAACGATGACACGTCTCAATTCTCGATAATGAAAAATATGTGTAACAAATGGAGAGATTGGAAGAGAAAGATTTCTCTACACTGGAACACCAAATGATTTTACACTTTTTTGCGAATACGATCGTCCTCGCGGAAAAACGACGATAATAACAATTTTTCTTTTCGCTGCGCGATTTTTTCAGATGATTCGCTTAAACTCTTCACTCTCTTCGGGACTTCTAAGTACAGAGAATACAGTGCGATAGTTTGTGTCTAGCATTTTACTCATAATGCTGATATACGCTGCCGTTGGTGTGCAATAGTATGTCCCGGTCTTGATCACCCGCAAATTAGGAAACGGAAAAGAAAACGCCACTCTCCTGCGAGAAATCACTTTGCGCGCGGGTGTTTCCTCGGCACGGCGCTCATTCGTGGTGTTGCCGCCGCCACACCGGAGTGTTGTGCCTCGCAGATGAATCGTCCTACGTCTCAGACTCCAAAACGTTTCCTTACAACGAACTGCGTGCAAGCGCAAGACTATTTGCAAAAACGTGCTCGCACTAAAATGGCGGCGCGGCGCCGTCGTTTCGGAGTTCAGCTCCGAAATTGCTGACTCCGGCCAGGCTGACTGGCTGGTTAGTTGACTGGCGCAGCAATTCCTCGTGATTGCTGATCGCCGATGTCGCTCGCTGAATGAACGAACAATGAAACTTCACCAGGAAAAGACTTTCTTCATCGTGGAACACCGACGAACACGCGGTTGAACGATGCGGAGAGCCGGGGTTTTATCTCCTCCAGATTGCGACCAACCTCTGAGTGTGAGCGAATCGAATAAATTTGCTTGGCACGGAGAGGAAGACTTGCGCCCTGAGTCGCAGCAAACTCGGCTACAGGAACGTGCCTAAATGGGGCGCTAAATGTCGAGCGACAGTCTCGAGTTGAACGGAGTTCAATGCTCCGACAGAGACAACTTAATATCTACTGACTGCGCCGCGCTTTCAGGCCGCGCATGATGAGAAATGCGATCAATCATGGTTTACGAAGGCAGGCACTAGATAAATTTTATCTAGTGCTTGCACTTGTGCATTTCATTTCCGTAAAACCGATTGCGCAAGTCATATTACGAGAGGTTGAAGATACGGAGTATCATTTCGTATACACCGTTTTTAACGCTCAACAATAGCTAACACTTAACAAATCGATCACAGTATACTTTATAACCTTATATCTTACAATTTTCCGCTACCCTTTTGATCTTTCTAGATGTCTTTATAGAGCGTGTATTTTTACGCACTTTTTTTACTTTTTACGATACATCGTGCATCCAAATATTGAATCTAGATTAACACATTTTTCCATTTTTCATAGATGAGTTCTTATATAAAATGATAAGAGAGCAATTAAGAATCAGTAAATTTAACCATTAAAGTCTTTAATGGTTTGAATCGTGATCTTTGTCTAAAAAGCACTTCGAAAATCTGAAAGCTAGAATTTGCATCATATTTTCTTTGACTTCTGTCTGTATAGCCGCACCTGGAATTCCCCTACCATCAGCTGCTCAACTTATAATGATGACGAACGTCGACATCATCGATGCCGACCATGACTCATTTTTTCGCTAGCGCCGGCGCGACCGAGTTTCCTCGTCACCATTCCCGTTCATTACGGCCCTGATTTAAGCTATCAGCTTTCCCTTCTGCCATTATTCGGCTTCCGGTTGCAAGTATACATTCTTTTGCATATCCATATATCGTTTCAAGTTCTGATCTCACCGACTGTCCTTCTCGATCGGACTTTGGCTCTTCGTCTTTTACCTATTTCGACTCTCGCCTGCTGTTTCTGCCTACTATTTCCCTTTTATTCCCCCGCATCCCATGAAGTCCCCCCCCCCATCGTTGGAATATCGAACGACTAGACCCTCGTGGTCTATACCTCGTTTTAGCTAACTCGTCACTATCCTAACACGTGCTCCCAATTTCAAGCATTTAAAAATCTTCTTTTTTTGATTGATGCGGACATGCTATAAAATTTCGTAATAATTATTTCAAGTTATTTAACGATGCAAATTTTATACAACTTTTTATTGAATACATTTTTGTATTTAGATTTCTATGAATATAATCTTCTTTCAATATAATCAATATATAATCAATATATAATCTTTTTTTCAATATAATTATTAATCTCTTAGTTAATTAATAATCTGTTAATTAATTAATTATGTTTATATATATATACACATATAACTATTAATATAATTAATTAATTTCTTAATTATATATTAATTTCTTTTGAAATAATTATTAATTAATTTCTGCTATATTTTACTTTATTTTTACTTTTCTTTTATTTTTTAAATTCTCATTATTAATCTTTATTTTTAACATTTAATCATAATCATTTTTATATCAAATTTTTAATGATATTAATGATATTAATAAGTCACACTTGTATCAATTATTGTATCAATTATAATAAATATTGTATCAATTATATATAATATGATGTGCAAATAAAGAATATTAAGAGACTCAACATGCCTCACAAATGCTATCATTTACAGGTGGATAGCTTTTTGTAGTAAACAGATAAGGTTCTATGAGCAATTCTTCGTATTTGCATAAAGTTACGCGTTGCAGAGTTGTCATGATAAAATTATCGTTTTGCATTTTACCGCTTATCTGCATTAAGATCGTTAATTCTTTCGTGCTAATTATTATCGTGGCATTCAAAATTCTCAATAAACCCATGATTAATTGATAATTAAATATGTAAAAAATAAAATAAGTGGACTTTATCGCGGAGCACAATAACTCACAATATAACGAGAATAAAAAGATACATTTTTTTGCAGAAAGAAGTTTCTCCGAACAGATAAATTTCTCGATGAAGATAACGATTAATGCGTCTTTTTAATTAAAGCGTTAAACAGAATTAAAGGCTCATCGTCGAAATATCGAGCGAGACATCGTTAGCAATTGAGAAATATTACTTTTGTCTAAGCGGTCGTGACTTTAAATGGTGCAGAGGTCGAGGACAATATTGTTAGCTGAATTTGTTGTTCGACTCAATTTAATACAATTAAATATACGCGATTATTTTAAAGCTTGCCGTTATAAATAAATATATGCATAAACTTTGCTGACAAAAATATCACTAATGTCTAATTTTTTAACAGAATATTAATGCAAAAGATATCAATACAATCTTGATCGGCGCATTTAAATTTTAAATTATCAACAAGCTTTTCTGCTTGTAAAGATATATTCCCTACCTTGTCGCGTTATAAGTAATTTTAAAATGTACAAAATGTACAAATGTACAAAGAACAAAATGGCTGGTTATATAAGATGAAAAGATTTATGTGTATACGCTTGCTGCGTACACAAATCATGACTAGTTAACTCTTTGTTTTCTAAAAGTTCGCTCTTCAAAAAAGATAAGCGGGGAGAATAAAGAAGAGTACGGAAGTATTTATATAATTTCTTATAATTTAACATTTAATATAAAAGACGGTGGAGATAAGAGAACAAAAGACAATCTAGTATTATTATTTTAACGACATTGTAATGATCGTCAACCGTCACATTATTAAAATGCGCCGTGATAAATATCTTTAAAAAGATGTACATCAAGTTCTTCAAATGTACTATTGTATTATGTACTACATTTTTAATAAACTTTTAATCTAAGATATTTTATGAAGAATTTTATTCATTTCATTAAATAATTATATAAATAGATTTTAATTTTACACGCAGATACTTAATGTCTGTTTTTTATCTAACACAACTTTAAACCAGATTAATCTTTCTTTTTATGTTTTATCTTACCTTATCTTTACAAAGGTAGTTTGCAAAAATATACTCCAATATAATTTACGGCTAAACGAATTATCAGAGATTTATCGGTGAGGACTCACAGAGGTGGTATGCGATATGAGATTGCGCAATTTAAAAGTTTAACGGTGAAAGTACCAAATAATATATGCGGAGAAAGGATTAACCAATAAAGCTGAAATATAATCGTGGCAGTTGTGTTTTATTACAGTTATTAAAATATAAGCGATTCAGCAAAAAATATTCGCTGCTGAAACCAAATGACTGAATCGAATTCTTTTACGCGCCTAAGATATTGAGAAATAACCACTTTCTTAGCTACTTATGTTAAGGTTTAGATTTAGTAATATCAGCTTTTAATATCAGCTAAAAGTTGTATTTCACAACAAATGTATTTTGCAATATCTTTAATAGCTAACTTTCAGCAATGACAGAAAAGTTCGTACTAACTACTGATATATTTAGCTGATATTACTAAATCATTTCTTTGCGTGTAATTGGTGTTACTGAAACGATAACTGTACGTGATATTAGAGTGTTAAGGATTCCAGACACGAAACTGATAACCGGACGCATATTGACGAACGAAGCGAACGTTCGATACAGCGAGACGGTTTGACAAGGATAACGAGACCAATCTTTCGTCCCATAAATCATGTTTCAGCTTCGTACAGCTTGGATAAACGATCTTGAGAAGTCTTACCATTCGCTGTATCCATCTTGGTGTCACGATGATCAACAGTGAATATTGTGAGTTTCTCGTGCTTCTCGGCAATCTGTTCCCTCGTGAGATGAATGTATACTGTATCTTCACGGCTGTGTTGTAATTTTCACCGAGTTTGTGAAATTACTCAGTTGATCCTACGACACTTTCGGTAGAAAAAAAATATCGTTAAGAGTAAGAATACTTATTTTTTTTTTTTAATCCAGCAACTACGGTCCACAAAAGTTGATTCTAAGTTACACTCTGTATCAAATATTTAGAAACGACCATGCTCTGCGCATGTGCTAAATTATTCCGTGTTTCGAAACAGCGATGGGTAAATTCCACTACTTAGAAGATAGTTATGAAATGTAGAAACTTAGAAGTAGTCGAAAACCAAGGGGTTTCCATGCATCGCGCTGGATTTAACAGGTTTACCGTCACCTCATCGAAAACGTGTCTCGGCGGATCTCCGATACACGAGCGTTTCTCGATCGCGGTCGCGCGATCGAGAAAACGACGACGGTGCGCGACGGCGCATCGAACAACACTGCGCTCTCGCCGATACATCACGTCGCCGATCGCTCTCTTTCGAGACCAGAGTGTATGTGCTACCGCCACCATCGGCCGAAAGTCGTCTTCTCTTATCGTGAGGCATTTACTTGTTAGCCGTTTCGTTAAACGATCTAGATTTGCGGCATGATAGCGCTGAAACGAACTTTTCGAAATCACATCTCGTCGAAATTTTTCCGCGATTGAAGATCAATATCGATCGTTACGCGCGCTTTGCAATCATGAATGTAAAGACAAGTCATTCATAATGATCACCTAAATGGCAAAAAAATCTAAAGAACATTTGCAATCTCTTCCGATCTAGATCAGAATCAAGATGTCTTCGGGTTATCAGTGAACATTGAACTTATCATAAACGATATGTTCAATGTTTTTTATTAATTTCATAAAATTAGATAATCTTTGGATCCAGCTATTCAGATATCTTTTCGATAAGTTTTTTCTATTATTTATCGAATTTTTTGTAATTTTCTAATTTTTATCTACTATCTCATTTATATAAAATCTAATGTAAACAAAGAAAAGTTTCTAATCTGTATATCAATGTCTAAATGAAAAATTTTTCCTGAAATATTATTAATTTATTTACACAGACAAATATAGAGAAAATTCCTTAAGTTAAAGCACAGTAAGAGAAATAAAATGGAAACTTAATAAAACTTATCTTTATTGTATATACAATATTAAAATGGAGAAATAGACCAAGAAGTGAAAATAAATAAAGGAAAAACTATCTTTATTTAGTTAAGCGAATCTTGTGGTAATATTAATAATATTAATAATATTAATAATTAATAATAATTTCGTATAGAATGTTTCCGTGTTATTCACTTGTAGACTGTTTCTCTATTATTGTACTTATTATTATTGTATACGTTGTCTTAAAAAATTATGTTCCTTCATTATTATTTATGATTATTGTGATAAATATTACTACACATACCTCGATGGTCGAATCGAGAAGACGCTCGTTCCGGTAGGCAGAGAGATTCAAATCTTGAATAAGGTGATATTTTTCTCAAATTCTTAGTAGGTTTTTAATCGCTTAATGCGTAGCTTCGTGACATACACGGGCAGCGTTTACTTGCAGAATTGCGCAGCTTCGTGAACGTCACGAGCACCGCAATGATCTGTTCATTCAAATATTATAGTTCCGTTTATGTTTGATGTTAAATTATTTGATGTTAAATTATTTTTATTCAAATATTTTAAGTCCGTCTTTGTCATGTTCGATGTTAGATTGTTTTTATTCCTTTAAAGTTCATTGGATATAAACAAAGATAGAATGACACCCTAGTGATCGCGTGATGTTTCTGAACATAGCCTAGGAATTTAGGTCCAAATGCGTTGCAGAAAACTTATCGTTTTATTTGCTTACAACTCAATAATAAAATAACAAATAGAATATAGACCGGTAAAACAAATGATTAAGGATGCGCCGGTCAAAGCTAGATCTTCGTGCTAATGTTTCTTATGTGAATTTATATACATTTTTCAAGTTCGCCAAACTGCGCGCCGGATAAATTTTCGGTCTTGAAACATAGTCTTAAGATGAACAAGATTAGTAATATCACGATATTAAATTGATAATTAATTTAATAATAATGATAACAAGCATCTCAATTCCTTTTCCCCCCGAATACTATAAAGAATTTGTTGCGAAAAATAACATCTCAGCCAGGGATCAAACCTGTGATCTCTCGACTTCCCGGGGCGAGTGTCTTATTCATCTCGACCACTGAGGCATGTGGTGATATTCATCGCTAATTGGTGATGATATTTAGAATACCGCATGCTAGGCGCACGTGTTTTTAAATGACAAATAGAATATAGATCGGTATATGAAAACAAATAATTAAGAATGCGCTAAACCGATCAAAGCTAGATCTTCGAGCTAATGTTTCTTATATGAATTTATAATATTCGGGGAGAAAAAGGAATTGAAATGCTTGTTAGCATCATTATTATTAAATTAATTATCAATTTAAAATCGTGATATTACTAGTCTTGTTTATCTTAAGATAGTGTTTCAAAATCGAAAATTTATTCCACGCGCAGTTTGGTGAACTTGAGAAATGTATATAAATTCACATCTCAGTGGTCAAAATAGACACTCGCCCCGGAATTCGAGAGGTCTCAGGTTCGGTCCCCGCATTCTTAATTATCAATAATAAAAATCAATAATTTATTATGGCGCGCTCGAAAAACACGGCGCCGATGCGGCGATTGTTTATTTACAATATGATAATTTTCGATGGCAGAGTGAAAAACTTATTTTCAAGTCAGTAGAAATGTTACTTTGTTCACGCGCGTACATATGAAGTATATGAGGTATATGAAGTGATAAAATTGTAATAAAGATTTTACGGTAATTGATATAAAATTATTCAAAATATTTCTATCTTAGGTAAGATATTTTTTTTTATTTTCGTATATTTAGAAATTTATTTTCAAAAATTTTTATAGCGATGTATCATAAAGATGTCTGAATTAGAAGATTCTGAATTTGAGTATGCCAATTTAGCTGAAAACGGAAGTGACGATAGTGATGTAGAATCGGACTTGCGCGCGCGAAAGAATCTGAGGATGACGATCAAACAACTGATGGCAACAAATAAATACAAATGTTTCAAATCCAGTACCACCATGTTTCCAATTTTTGGGTGTCCCAGTACATTCAATGTGGATAATTTTGAAGTCTTGGATTATTTTCAATTATTTTTTGATAATGACTTAATAAATTTATTGATCACCGAATCTAATCGCTATGCAGAACAACAACCAAGAAGTTCATCCGATGTTTTGTCAATAACTACAGATAAAATGCAAATTTTTTTGTATCAATATTATTCAAGGAATAATTAGAAAACCAGAAGAAAGGATCTATACTGGACGACGAAAGAAATTTTTGCCACGCTGATATTTCCAAAATTAATGACTTTACGCCGATATTTACATAAAAAAGAATTTGTATTTTTCCAACAATGAAAAGTATGACCCTCACACTCATTCAAATCCTAAACTAAATAAAATCTGGCCGGTTTATGAAACTATAAATAAAAAATTTTCCACATTATACATACCTAAAAGAGACATAAGTATAGATGAAAGTTTGCTATTGTATAAAGATTGATTGGGATGGGTCTAATATACCTCTGTAACGAACTCGTTTTGGAATAAAAATCTACATGCTCTGCAAATCAAGAATAAGGTATTTTTTCGTTTATTATGTACCGGAAAAGAAACTATAATATCTGAAAAATATAAAGGTATAACTTCGCAGGTCATATTATTGTTAGCAGATTCTTTATTAGATATGGGATATTGTATAACCACCGATAATTATTATACGTCGTCACAATTAGCTGATTTTCTTATATCTAAAAAAACGCAATTTATACTGTACTCTGCGATCAAACAGAAAAGATTTGCTACGGGGATGTATTAACAAAAAAACTAAAAAAAAGGAGAATCACTTCAAAGAAAAAAAGTTATGATAAGTGGCATGACAAAAAAGAAATTTGTTTCTTGTCAACAGTACATAACCCAGAAAAAGTACTAACTGCGAAGAAAGATAAAGAAGGAAATGTAATAATGAAACCGAAATTAATTGTGGACTACAATAACACCATAGGAGGGATTGATCGATTGGACCAACATTTGCACGATTATCAAATTAGCAAAAAACGAGAAAAAAAATATTATAAAAAAATATTTATGCATTTAATTGACCTTGTTGTTTTCAACTCTTTTATTTTGTACAAGAAGAATGAAAGAACAACGGACAATTTAGATTTCCGTTCAAAATTAGTAGAAGAAATGATTGAGAAGTATCACTCTAGTACATATATCAAAAAGGCAGGACGATCAAAGCAATCCAGACCACTACGACTAACAGAGAGATTTCATTTTTCCGACTTTATACCCCCGAAAAAAAAGCTGTTCCATATAGAAATTGCGCGATAAGTTGCTCAAAAAAAGACAGCAAGGGCAAAAAAACAAGAAAGAAAACGAGGTATTAGTGCTGTGTTGGACTCTGTGCGGTACCTTGTTTTAAAATTTATCATACTCAGTTAAAATTTTAAGAAAATATTGTTTTTTTAGCATAAATAAGTTAAAATAAACTTAAGTTATATTATCTGAAAGAAAAAAATTGTTTTTTTTTTAATCCAAATTAATAAAAAAATTGTGCATTAAGGAGTTAAGATGCTTATTAGCATTATAGTTAAAATTGATGACCAATTTAATTTACGATATTACTATTCTACTTTCAGTTTAGGATTGCATTTCATATCCGACAATCATATCGGCGCGCAATTTATAGAACTGAAAAATATATCTAATTTATATAAAAATATTATTAAACACCAAGATCTGTTGTGACCGAATAAAGGTTTTTCTTTTCCTTATTTGTATTATTTTTGTCGGATTGAAGACAGACAATAAGAAAGTTCTTATATTGCGAGAAATAATATATGTATAATGCAGAGCATTATGCTCTGCATTATACATATATTTTCCGTAAAGAGGAAATGAAGAATTCATGAAAATTTATTCATGAAAATGAGGGAACGTTTGCAAGAATCTCAAGAAAGTGTGAATTTTTACCATGATGGTCTTTATTCTCTAAGGAGAATAATACAATACAATGTCGTAGAGGTTGACGTCATGTCGAGACTGATATTCAGACTCGAGAGTATCATTCATATACTTTTATTGATCGAGATATAAATCTCATTAAAGCGTCACTCGTATGCTCAAAATCGAGTAAACGCCCCGATTATCATGCAGCTATTTAAATAATTAATTAACATAATAACAATTAATATATATTAGAATTTTCTCTCATCCTAATCTTTCCATTCTCTCTCACGCACGCTCTTATGATTTTTCTTTCTCATCTTCAATAGCGACAGAATTAATTTCAAAATATTGGGTTTACATTTATTTTCAATTCACATGTCAATTTTAAAAGTTTTATACGATTTTATACGATAAACTATACAATATAAAATATAAAGGAGATTTTCGTTTCCTTTTGGAAAAACAAAATTATCGTGTATCATTCAAAATCATTATTTAATTTTGTAAAAATAATTATCAATAAATATATCAACAATTAATATCTCACGATTCAATTATCATTACGTAAATAAATACGTAGAATTAAAATTAGATGGCAGACTAGGTATCCCAATCGTTCGCTTATCAAAGTATGTGTACGCGAATCTCAACCAACTAATTTTTGCGAATCTTTTGCGAGCGTGGCGAACGAAGGCGATACTCGTGCAATGACGAATTCCGCTTCGACGGATCTAAAAATCTTTCTTCTTCTCTTTACCCACCAGGATATTGCCGTAACTGATCTCTTGTCCAGGGACGGCGGGCTGCAAATAATGCGGTTCCACATCGATCTTTTCCTTCACGTCCGAGTCTAGCACCAGGGAGTGATGCGGTCCGTGATGAAGATGCTGCTGCTGTTGCTGTTGATGTTGATGCTGATGCTCGTGCTGGTGCTGATGATGATGCTCGTGTTGAATCTCCTTGTTTTCTTGGCTGTATTTCTTAAACATTTCCTTCAGTTTTTCCAAGTCGAAGTCTTCCTCATATTTAGAGAATTCCTTTATACGTGATTCATCCAATTTCTGTGATTCCTTCAATTTCTTAACGAGTTGGTGGAACCGCTCATTTGTTTGCGTTCCATTGTATTCCCTCGTTGTGTTCTTCGAGGCGTTTAAGTTCGGATCCAGCAGTAAATCGGGCGTCTCGTGTGCCACATTAACGTTCTTATCCAAATTCTCATCCGTTAGGGACTGGAGTAGGGTGTTATAGTCCGGCTTGATCTTCGAAGTCTCCATGCAGGAACTGCAGGAACAGTTTGTGATGATCTGCACCTTCTTTTGCATAGTCACTGGATTACTCTGTTCATCTTTGCAATCTAGCGTAACCTGAGAATAAGGAACAATTTCCAATAATTTCTAATGTAAAAAAAACCAAACATTTTGCAATATTTTTGCAAAAAACTTTGTTAATTTGTACATCTATATGTAATAAATTATTGTTAAACTTACTAACTCAAAAAATTAAGAGACGAAAAAGAATAAAACTGTGTCACAAATCGCATACACTTTCAAAAATACGATTACTAAAATGCAACTTTGTTATGACTTTATCGATGCTAAATATTCAGAACCGGACTCAGTACCGATCAGCTTGATTTTGTTGTTATAACATATAAACATAATGTGTGTGCGCACGTAAAAATTAGGAATATAGTAAACCATGAATATAAATTCTACATATTTATTTAAGTAAATGTGTGGGCGAAAAAAAAACAGAAACATATAATTAAAAATGTTTTGCACTTCGTAAGCAAACGATGTAAAATGGATTTCGTAAAAATAGTAAATTCATGTAAAACCTCGCTTCGCGTTGTAAAGAATATGAGTGAACGCAATGGATTCCGCCGCCCCTATGGGAAAGTTGTAAACCCATGTTGAACATCGTTTTCCACACAAAGCGAGGTTCACTTCTATGTGTCAAACCTATGTGTCTAATTTTTTGGTAGTAGAGCCCGTAGTAAGAACGGAACCTACTGCATCACGCATACACTTTTCTAAGGTGTGTGGAATGAATCTTATTTTGTGTTGTAAAACTCAAAGTGTAAAATTAAACACACGTTTATATTATCAACTTTTCTTGTTAATAATTTTTTAACAAGTAACAAGCGACGTATAAAACTTGTTAAATGTCACTCAGGACCGTGACAACATGTTGTCAAACTGATCGGAGTTGCGTCTGTTAATTATTCTGAACATTTACCCTATTCTTACATATAATATATGAACAATTTATATTACAAAAAAATAACAGGAAAAAAGTTTTTTAAGATAAAACATATCATGAGCTTTAAAAACTCACGATCTTTACATTGATAAACTCACAGTATGCCAAACGCTGTCCAGAGGTTGACAAGAGTCGCAGTAAGGTCTTATGAGATCACCAGGTGCAGAGGGTTCACTATGAGGGACCATATATGAGAAACAAGCGCCAACGCAGACGTTATTGTCTAATTCTTGCGAAGAACACTGAGGCCATGTCACTACTTGCTTTATAGGTGTCGTTTTGCACCAACTGTGCTTATCAGGATACAATACAATGTTGTGGACCTAACGAAAATTTGAGTTTTTTTATGTGTTTAATTCAATATACATATAAGAAAAAATATCAGATTGAATATCATACAAAATTATTGTTTAACAGAAATTTTGATTAAGGAAAATTTATTCGATAAATGGATTGGACAACTTTATGATGTTAACGAAGACGAACCTTATGTTCACGATGAGCACTGAGCAGAGCAGAATGCATCATTAATAAGAGTGTCATTGCGGACAGCCGCCATATCGTCCCCATGATTCCTGAAACAGCATAAAGAAATCAAATATTTAAATTTTTTTCAATTTAATTGAACAATGCGAATAAAATAATTAAAATATTCAGAAAGTCGAGCGATATGATTTTTTTTACAACTAAAAATACAAAAGATTTGTACGATGATTGTGAAATTGTTTTTAGCAGGAAAAATGGAGCAACAAAGAAAAGAAAGAATCGGTCTTCAATAAATTTTAATCTCTTTCATAAAAGATAGAAGCACTGCAGTTTACAACGAGCATGTTAGATATCTGAAAGATTATTTTCTCGGATGATAATGCGATGTCATCCAAAGTCGTTGAGATAGCGTGCTCTCAACGACGGGCTCTCGGGTTCACTGACTGAAATTGCATCACAGAGATTTATCAGTTTACGATACTTGTCTTGTTTATTTCTTCTTACTTTCACACTCGTAATATTCGTAAACTTCATAAATTAATATATTCAATGTGTCGATAGCAAGAAACATATACACACAGATCTTAAAATCGTTGAGAGACGTTTATAATAACTGGTTATAATATTTCTCAAAGTAATTTTGGAGCATATAAGTATGACGGAAAGACANCCCCCCCCCCCCCCCGAATAAAATGCTTTTGCTACCGAGAAGTTAATTAAACGGCTCGCGTGCGACCTCCAAGGCTCCAAGTATCCGTAAAAAGACGCGTTGAAAGTTATGGTCCGCTCGTTTCGGCGCCAAACGAAGAAACGGGTTTTCGTTATTGGATGACGGTGTGATGCGTTTCATTCATAGATCGTTAAGGCTGATCTCCGATCTCAATGTGGCATGCTCGAATTTTAACTTTCCGAGATTTCGAGATAAAGTGCGTGTTTTCTCAAAGCGTGTAGGTGAGGGAATTCGTAGATGTCCCCGTCATAAATAGCGGCGGATTTAAGGCACTAGCCATGGAAACACGATGCACTCCTTCCGGCGATGTATATATTTTTTAAAGTCAAAGAGTATGTGACGCCTGAAAGATATAAGATTAAAGAACGTGTTCTCCATTTAAAACAACAAAATAAAAACAATAAAGATCAAAATTTCACATAAAAGAAGTTTGCTGATGTAAGAGAAAAGTGGAAGAAAGTTTATATAAATCTCGTTTATATGCATCTTGTGTTTCCTTTGACAATTTAAACATAAAAAAAGTTACATAAATAATGGTAATCATCAAAAGAGATGAGAAAGGATAAATAAAAATAACAGTATAATAAAATCTGCGACAAACATACGTTTGAACGTATAAATTTTTTATCTATCTAATACCAAAAAGTTTCAAACTTTAAATACATTTGTTGTGACGTTTCGATTTATTAAGGGCTAAATCTTTCGCGAGCCAACAACGACATTGATACGAATGTCGAACCGTGAGGACGCGGTTCCAATTACGCGGCTACCCCGTTGTTTTTTCGGCTGCACCGAAAAAAAGAAGCATCGAAATCGAGAGATGTTGCATAGGTACTCGTGCCGTCTTCCGAAGGATTCACGTCCTCGTCGGGAACGGGGACTCGCGAGCTGAATTCCTGACAACGGCAAGAATCTTGTCCCTCGCCGGACAATTGGTCGCCGGCATTTCCAGAGACAGGATTGATTTTTCGTCTCCTGCTGTCGTGCCCACAATGCATTTCGATTTCGCTCCTATCTCTCCGCCTCTCTTCGTCGCCTCATTTTCTGCTCGTTCTCCTCCGCCTCCTTTTCCTTCTATTCCACGACTTCCACTACACCCATCCAGTCCTATGAACGCGTTCACAGGAAGGATCTTTTTCTTCGTTCCGCAATGCAACCCTTCGTTCTCCTTTATTCTCACGTAGAATCTCTTCGATCTTCCGTTTTTTATTTCAAGTTCTAAGAAGCACGGTGCAGACAGGGCTGCAGGCCGATTTCGTGAATTTGAAAGAAGCCTGTCGATCGGAATGTCAGAAATAATCGAAAAGAAAGTACAAAATGGAAACTAGCGAGTAACTTTTTCAACATTTTTTTATACACAGAGGGAACGGTTTTTCTGAAATATTTAAAAACATAGCTAGATACAGATCTGAAAAGTAATTTTGTTGGATCATCGAAATAAAATCATATAATCAAATAATTATGTAGAATGCTCAAGCAATAATGAGCAATGTTACAAAGTTGTGACATTCTAACAATCTTAATTTAAACATCCTACATAATTATTTTGATGGTCCAAATAAAATAATTTTCAGATTTGTATCTAACTACATTTTTGAAAATGCTTTGAAAATGCTTCAAAACTGTTTTTTTTTTCATGTACGTTAACGATATTGTTATAATTGTTGTTAGACAATTGATTTTTTCTTTCTTTCGATAATACCGTTATCATATTACAAGGCTAAATCCTATTCTCAGGACCTTGTTTACAAGATGCAACTTAAGAAATCTGAAGAAACGTATCACATTTCAAAAATTAGGCCTCTTGAGTAATTCTTGTTGAATCACCCTGTACGCTTCGAAGCCGCAGAGGTGTGGGGCAACACGGCGCGGCTGCCCGTCTCATTTCTACGAGCGGAGATTTGAATGACCGAATAGGATGGAGCAGGGACGTACTCGAATAAGACAACGACTAACAATGATCATCAGCATCTTCAACGTTTCCGAAACTACAAGATTGTCACCTTTAGTTTTATAAATAAACTACATTTTAGAAATAATTCATATAATTTACGTAATATGAATATATATATAGTAAAATATCAATATATGTTAAAATAA
Organism: Cephalotes varians; assembly: GCA_037157785.1. Taxonomy (NCBI): domain Eukaryota; kingdom Metazoa; phylum Arthropoda; class Insecta; order Hymenoptera; family Formicidae; genus Cephalotes; species Cephalotes varians. The sequence continues at coordinate 1,157,549 of JANQDE010000040.1, read as the reverse complement.
AATTAGCTTTCTGACGTCGCTACAAAAATCAATTTTTATATCATTCTGTGTGAAATATTTAATTTTATTATAATATAAATACTCGATTACTATTTTTACTTCGTAATATTGATCAATCTTTTCCAAACAGTTACAGTTGACGCTATTAATTAATTAAATGTTCCTTTACACTTATCAAATTACATTCATGTTTCTAAGAAATTTATATTATAAATTTAATTATATAGATTATTACATTTAATCGATGTTTCTTTATAACTCGAAAGTAATCTTTTCTTCTTTGCAACCTTTTCAAATTTGCATATTACGACGCTCTGCGTTTCAAATTTGTATATTACATCGTTTTAAGATACACACTTCTGAAATTTTATATTTCACAATGTAGAATGACTACGGCCCTGCAATGGCCACAGCCAGAAGTCCAAAGCTCTTTGTTGCTGCGCCACCTTCTCTTCTCGCCTCTGGGTCCGTGTCGGTGGCACGGAGGACCTCCGGTCCACCTCCTTCTTCGCCTCCATCTCGGTCCCGTGCCTTCGATTTGCTCGTGTCCTCTGAGCCCCGAGATACCGGGAGAGAATGAAGAGAGCAAGAGAAAGAGAGAGAGGGAGAGAAGGAACGGAAAAGAGAGGAAGAGAGAGAGTGAGAGAGAAATATACGACGAGAGGGAATGGAAAGGCAATAAGATAGAAGCGAAGAAAGAAGGATGAAGCGAGAGAAAGGGTCTTGCGCCCAGCCGCGAGATTAATTTGATTTTCAAGCAAATTTGACGCGCCCCCAAGCCTAGGCGGTGCCGGTACAAAGAGTGCCGCGCTTGTCCGCCCATGTGTGTGCCCCATCGAAATCTCCGACGGTTTTCCATCGATCCTCCCGATCGTTGATTCTTTTTCATTTATCCTCCGTCGACAGCATATCGCTCGACGAGATGGCGCGTTCGTTATGAAAGCGCGATGCGTATCACACGCGTTTTAGCGTTAGTTATTAAACTGTAGAGAATATTGAAAGACGGCGTGATATTTAGCTATACATATGGGTGGTCTCGCAACGCGAAAGCCAACGTAATTTCTTCATTTTCACGCATGTTTTTTAATGACAATCTTTATTTTTTAATAAAAATAATATCGCGTGATACTTATTTGTTTTCTCTTATTCTAATAATTACGTGGAAAGTAAAAGAAGAAATAACTATGTTTTTATAAAAATACAATACCATTGTTAAATACATATACCTGCAAAACATGATCATTTGATATATATGTATAATTATATAGTTATGTTAAGTTATATAATTATATAATTATGTTTTACGTTACGAGGAGCAGAAGGAATAAAAAAAGAAGAAATTCATTTGTCAGCGAAAAGTATTCTGCGGTCATATGTTCTTGCACGTCGATCAAAACCATACTAGGTTCCTGTATCATCAATTCTCTCTCCACGCAACTACCTTCGCCAGTATTCTCTCATCGACGATCGTAAACAACATAAGATCGCGCGTACATAATTCTACATGTGAGATCGCGCGATTGCTAATAATCGCTGTTTTTCTCGTAATGAAATCATTCAGCAGAAGAAAATAATATTATTTCTGTCTCTTCTGATACCAAGCTGCATACGCGCCGATTAATAATTCGAGTATATTTCGCTGGGACAGAAAGGGATCTGGTCGTCGCGAAGTTCAATCTCCCGAACTTAATGATCCGGTGTATGGCCGAGCGATCCGGAGATGACGGCGAGTGATATATCTATAATTAGGTGTCTCGGGCTTTAATCTCCCATTGGTTTTAATGAAAATCTCCACCCCCTCCCCTTTTGACATACCCTAATTTCACATTTCGTTGGGACGCCAGCCATGGTTCAGCATTTTTTTCTATTTTTCTTCTCTCTTTTTTTAATCTTTAAGATATTGGGTACCGTGGGCGAACTAATAGACGGCCCGAGGGTACAGAGTGAGCTTGAAGAATAGAGAAGGAATAAGGAAATAAAAAAGGAGCCGGTTGCGCGAGGGTGCGGATCGCGCGAGAATGCCCGAAGAAAAGAAAGAGAAGGCGAGGTAAGGCCCGTAGGGTACGAGAGGGAGAACGGATGGATACGAGGGAGACGGACGGCGCCGAAAAAAGGAGTTTGCCAACAGCACTGGGGGATGCCCCGAAAACACGCTGAACGTGTGGCGCCATTTCGGCTCCTTTTTTTTCTTTATCTTCTTCGTCGTCGCTGATCCCTCCGCGATTCCTCGTGCTTTTGTTTCTTCGCCCATACTAATTCTTCGCGAGCTGCACGGCGTGCCCGGAACGCGTGTGGGGAACGAACTGGAGTCCGTGAGAAGGGGACAAGGGGATGGGGACGAGCCAGGCGGAAGAGGATTTACACGAGCTTTGGTCCATTCTCTCGTGATAAAGTAGCTTGTCGATTCAAAATATGTCGATTTTCCTTTACTCCTTTTTCACGAAAAAATTGCATACAAAATATTTCTTACAAAAAGTAAGAAATCTGAAGAAAATCTCTTGCTCCAATTATTGGCATTAAAACAATTTTCCTCTTTTATAAAAATTCTATATGTACTTTCGAAAGATACGTTTTCTCTAAAACACTTTTTCTTATTTCACATTGAGCTCTAGCTTTATCGAATTGTGGAAGGAGGAAATGAAGGTGGAGGTGGTAGGCAACGAGGTAGCCGCGTACGCGCAGCACACGCGACTCGTGTGCGCGATACTATAGAGGGTCCTCGGCATGGTGTAGTGGCCCCCGTGAGCGCGGACCACATACCTGCAAACGAATGCTCTTAAAAGGGAGGGCAGAGCCAAAGAACAGGTCGTTAAAATGTAATGACATTGTTGTTTTTAATGCTCGCCTCTTTAAAACGATCCCTTTCGTCTTCCTCGAGCCTGCCAACTACTTCTGGCGCTACCAGCCCCCTTCGACCCGTTGCCCGCCCAAAATCCCTTTAGCACTCTTCCTCCTTTCCTTGTTTACGAAAAACAAGGAGGAACTAATTGCGAATTATTCATCCTTTTTCTATCGGCGCTGTCGTTCAGAAATATTCAGTTATATGCATCGATTTTTCTGCGAAAGCATTTTTTTAAGTTTCTTACACTTAAAAGAATATTGTGGAATGTACAATAATTTACCAGTAGCCTTCAATAAAGCTTTATCTCAATATATCTGAGTTTTGCGATATTAATAATAACATAACGACAATAAAGACATACGTAATTAAGATGCGACAATGTTTCTGAAGAAAAACAGGAAAATATAAAGAAGAGAAAAAGATAAATTAAACAATATTTTCAAGATCTAATCATAGTTTCAGCAAAGATTTTTATTTGATGCCAAAAATAAAGATATTTAATACATTATATGTTTTATTTGTCAGATAATATTATGACGCTCGACAATCGACGAAGCCTATTCGGAATCTCGAACGTCAATATTCTCACCTTGTCGAACACTTATAAGATCGACCAATTAAGTCAGACGGTAGCTGTGAGCTGTGAACTAATCGTGGACAGTCTCCGTTAGAAAGGAAACCGATTATGGGTTCGCTACCGCGCAACAGTTTAGCTTGAAACTTAACTGTTGTGTCTAAGAAGAGCTATCATTAAGTCCGGAATAGGGGTCCGGGCATTAGGATTAGTGGCCAAAACGTTTTGGATAGGCTTCTGCTCGAGTTCGTCCCCGGGCCTCTCGCCTACCAAGCGGAATCGCGATCATCGTAATTCGATCAGCTGGTGTTGGGTTCCTCATTCGTCGAAGTGGAGATACGAGAGATTGTACCGCGCTCTCGGAATACACATATTAGCTCGATGAAGAAAGGCGGAAAATTTTAAGCCGGACCATCTAGTCGACCCGTACCTAGCGATCCTTTTCTCTAAATCGTTAACAATAGAATCGAGCGCTGGAAATCTTTGAAGTTTTCACAATCTCTCATTAATATATTCAAAATTCCGGAGCGATGAGAGTGCGTCTGTCGTCGCGTGCACGTACGGGCGTCGGAGCATTCGCGTATATATGCATACGCACGCGGAACATACACCCATTCACTCTTTCATGTACACATATGCATACAAGTGCGCATGCACACAAATACGCTACGAATGCGTTTCGAATTTCGCAAGAGACAGACGAACTCTCGCTTCACTCGAGAGTCAACGATTTTCAGAGCAGCTGGAGAGCAAGCCTGAGTCGCCGACAAGAAGAGTCGCTATTTCAAAATATTTAACGCGAATTGAGCTCGCTTGCGGAGGCTCGCGCGTCGCGATCTGGCTCCAAGTGCGCCAGCAAACTCGGGAAGCCTTGGTTTTTCCCTCAAAGGGACTGTCACTCACCTCGGTGTACACGTCACCTTCGTTGTCGCTGTTTCGCGAACTGCGCAAAACTGCCGCTGGTCTTCTCGCGTGAGCACGCAGAGCAACAGGTATTCTAGTCGCCGCTCGAGCGACTAAGACTCTCGCGTCTCTCGCGAGCGGACGGAGAGAAAGGAAGAGAGAAATCGCAACCTCCGGACTCTTCGTCTGATGAGTGCGCGGAACCGTTCGGGGGAGTGCGTACGAGAACTTCAACCTTTTGGAGTACTTCGAGGCTTTCGATATTACAAAGCTGAGAGCCGAACCGAGCTAAGCTGAACACGAAACTGTGCTGCCGATCTCTCGTGTTCCGTTCTCCTCCTCCTCCCGCTTACCCCCCCGTCTCCTTCTCTTCTTCTTCCTCCACCTCCACCAGCGGGATCTCTCCTTCAGCTCCTCCTTCTACTCGCGGTACGCGTTCGGTTCCCGTTCCGCGCCGCGTTCCCGTTCCGTTCTCCTTCCTCGTCGATCTCGCGCCTCGACATCGACGTTCTCCGCAGGTGCGACAGAGCGGAGAGAAAGGATGACGGAGCCAGCGAGGCGAATGCGAGGAGGGGAAGGGATCAACCGTGAGCAAGGGAAAGAGATCTCCCGACTACCACCTCTCTACAAAACGCGTCGCGCGTACTGTAAAAAGCATATCGCCCGAGGCGTTACATCGCGAACCAGTAAAACTTGTCGTACGCCGACATCGCTCATCGATCGTAGCCGAGAGAGACCGAGCTGCGTGCGATTGCCGATCTCGAGGCGATGTGCGGCGCGAAGGTGATGAAGAGGAGGATTCAGGGATGGACGCCGCGACGCGCGCCTCCGCCGACGTTAACGAGATCACTAGGGCTGCCGCTGGCCCGCAAGAATTCGGGGAGCCGGGCAATTGGAGCTGCCTCCCTCTCCTTCCCTTACAGTCTCTCATGATCTCAGTCCTCGGTTCCCTCGACAGCCATCTAAGCGAAGTTTATTAGACGGCATTTTCCCTCTACTTGTTTAAATGTACGAATGTGTCATATCTTGCCAGGTACGCATAAAATAACCCTATAACCCTAAATATAAATGTGCTAACTTTAAATTAACTCATGAAAAATTAAATCACGAATTAACAATCAAATAATAAAAAAAAAATAAAAAAAAAGATTTGTACTGGAGACAATGCAAGTTCTCTCGAACTTTGCGTTTTTCCTGCCGCTTAGAGTCGTTTGATCCGCTTTATCGCCGGTCCCAGAGTCTCTCTCACGTACTGCAGCAGGTCTTTACATTTCTGTTCCGTATTCGTGTCTTCAGAACTACCCCAAATGATCAGACCGTCGGCGTCGAGATTGGCGATCGTGTTGAACGTGTTCTCCGTATCTTTCTGTGCAGACAAGTTCTCGGGATCGATACCATGTCTCGGCTGACGCAAACATTTCAAGGAGCTCGGAAGGACTCACCTTACTCAAGAAGTAATCTCTGTGATCCTGATACTTGAACCAGTAATAGGGAAGAATTTGTTGTTTGCGCGGACTTTTTTCTGCTACACGTAGCGCCTCCGATACTCTGCCCTTCACAAAGCCCACCCGATTCTCCTCTCTGATTTTCTGCCTCAAGTACACGGAAGGCAAGTGCACGTCCTCGAGCGTGAAGAGCCAAGACATTCTACGGAAATTATTGCCTGCGATTAGCACCGACATGCTCGGTCCCTTCTTTATCGTTTCGCGCGATTAGATAACGCGCCGGTAACAAAACCGCAGGATGTTTTTTAATATCCTATTATCCTCGACATTGACCTACTTCGGTTTAAACATCATAATCTTAATACGCTATCCATAATCGCCTTGTATCCCGGGTGATGTCATTATCGCAAATCAGCCGGTTGAATTAAACATTACGCTCATAAATTCTTTTGCCCGGCGGCGAAGCGATAACACGACCCCGATGTCAAGCTGAGAAGATCGCGAGATCATCTCGAGATTAGTACATTCCGTGTAAAATGTAACGACGCGCTTACACATACGTGCTTACTATTAAATTATACGCACGCTATCGGATGTTGGATTATTGATCCTCGTCGGTTGTATTACTCACCCGTCGTTCTCTACCATAGTCTGACGATTGCAATGTACGGCGGGCTGACCAGGAGTCTGATTGAAGCAATGCGGATAACCATAATAACCCCAAGTGGCTTCAGGCCGAAGCTTCTTTGCCATATTCAGGGTCTTTTCCATGAATATTCTGCCGTATTTTTCGAAGCGACGCTTCGCTTCCTTTTTGATGGCTTCGTCGCTCCAATCGGGATGTCTCTCACGTTCCAGCTTTATGGACAGGGTTTTGTAGGGCTCGAGAGAGGCCCAATTTTGTCGGAAGATTGGCCGCCAGCTTTCGAAATCTATCGCGCCAATACCGCTAAATGACCCGTCAGGGACTTGCTTGATCAACTGCTTCTGAAACAACTCAAGATGTTTTTTCAGATCACCCTCTTGAGGAACGCCACCGTTTCTTTTTGTCACGGTTCCTGAAAATACAAAGGCTAATTAAATCGATGATCGAATCAACGTAAAAATTCTGACAATATTTAAAAAATATTTTAAAAATATCTGATTAGGATTATTAACAGATATCTGATTCAAAAATACGTCTTTTATGGATAACTTTGTTGAATAATTTTGTTTGGCAATAAAATGCACTTTTAACTTACCAGTTTTATCGGTCAATATTGCCGGAAACATTCCAGGATCATAAAGGATCGCGATCTCTTCACCGCGAAATTGATCCATCTTATTTTGACGAATTCCAAAATTTTTCAGATTGAATGTCACATTATATCGATTACACATAAAGCTGGGCACGTTCCAATAAACATCGAATTGTTGCGGGTTGCCTGTCTTGGGGGTCGTTGTGCCGAAGCTAAACAGAAACACACGAGGTGACTCGTAAGCGTGGACAATGACACCCATTAGATAAGATATTTTCGGTCTCCGAATCCTCTCGGATGCCTCGCGTTTATATATATATAGGATCTCTAGGATTGGATTAGCAACCCTCGTAGCAGTAATTATGTAGCAATATATTTAGGTCTAAGAAGACACGACAGAACATTTAAAAATCTACATAATTTACTTGCAAAGATGCAAGTGAATTTAATAGGCATTTTAATATAAAAAAAATTATGAGATATTTAAAAATTAATAAAAAAAATCATTTCTGATAAAAGGTGAATTGCTTAAAAACTAATAAAATTAAAGTATATTCAATTATATATATCTAACAGATATGCGAAAAGGTTGACGAATATTATTTAAACGAAATTAAACTATTTCTTATTGAATTTTGCGATTTTTAGGGAGAAATATAAATAACAATATAAAAATAATATGATATTCTTCAAACGAGATACCCGAAAATAGTAGCAGTCGCGGCGGGCGCGAATACAAAGATCAGAGAATATCGGATTGGTAGCATCGTGGTAGCCTGGAGTTTCCGCATTTGGAGTTTCGCAGCAGAATACTACAGACTTCGGTCGATAATGAACTTCTCGTTGATGAATTACAAACTGACGTTTCGAACGTCTCGGGAATTTTGCGGTACCGTCACTAATTAAATGAATTGATAAGGTGCTGTCAAACAATTGGGGTCTGCGCGAGAACAGAGTCCCTTCCACAGACGTTTACGTTGTTAGTACACTAAGTGTGCGACTGAATTCCGCTCGATTTCAGACCAGTATTTATTCCGCATCGTGTGTCTCGTGTCTTCCCCACCTACTCTTGTTCGTTCACGCCTCGTAGTGTTATCTGGCTCCGGGTATTGTTCGATGATTCGACATTTCCGCTTTTTGCACATATCCCTCCCCTCGTTTTTCCCTTTTCTTGCTTATTATTATGCCGCAATACAAAGGGCACGTTAGCGCCCGCGAGAACTATTGCAGTCGATGAGCGTCATCGACATTATCATTAACGCGATTCAGGATCGATGCGAGTAAAGTATCAGATCAAGAACTTCCTGGATGAAACACGATATATTCTCCCACGAAAGAAACATTCTTTCTCTCTGTTTCCATGATAAAAAACTTTCTGTCACTTTAAAGCGATCAGAGTTAACAAATAGTTAACAAGTGGTCATGATCACACGGCCACCTCCCACAAGAGGAATTTCTTCGAGGTTTTCTTATAGTCGCAAGAAATATTCTACATAAGAGCATTGATAATGAGAAAAGTGTAACTTTAATAAATAATATACGCTAAGATGTTTTTATAACGATTTACTGTCATGATATATAAAAGTATCTTCATCATCATCGAAAACAATTCGTATGTCGCAGAAATTTTAATGGAAACGATGACTTGAAAAATTGATAAAACGTGCTTCTTTTTAATTTTACGTCATAACAATTTTCTTTTGATAGCGGTGTTAACTAAAAGGACAGATAAAAATCTAAATTATACAAAAATTGTAAGATCAATTACAAGATTACTTGGATTGCTTATAAGTTATTCAATTGATTAATATCGTATATATGAAGTGTTACCATATTCAAATATAATATTATTTATAGATATTATTTATGCAATCAGCACACGAAAATATCGACGAAGATATGATGATTTTGTCAGACCATGTATCTAATTATTGGCTTTTTCAAAAAACCTTGCCACACTCGCAGGTATTACAGTCTCAAGGATAACCCTGACTCAGTTCTTCTGGTCGACGTTTAGCCCCGTTGCATTAACTAAGGGCCGACGTTTATATCAGTTAGTTCTACTTAGTTTTTACTAAGAATTTGAATATATTTAAATGCAAATTTTGCGCTGCTAGAAAAAACGACTGTAAACAAGCAATAGTTATGCTCGACCTATATCTGTCGATCGTTAACGATATCATTTAATCGACCGTTTATATAATACGTTTGTATACGTTCGTTCAAGGCAGAACGGCATCTGTGTCCTCCTGTCTGCTCAACATCATTGATCGAACAATCGTCTATACATACATCGGGTCTACAAACTTATCGAAGGACCGTCGTTATTCGGACGTCGCCTTCCTATCTAAAAGCGAAATGTAAATTTTAACCGGTTAATCGCTACGGGTACATCACCAGGTTTTTTCTCTTATCTTCGGAAAGACCTTGCACGTCGACGGTGCGCTAGACTATAATGCCATGGTTTATTCGCGATGTTCACGATAGTGATAAAAAGAACTGTTGCGCGATCTTTGTGCCTTGAGACATATAAAATGTGAAATATTATTTTTTACTACCGTAAAAATTTATATACTCATGTGACGTTTATTATTTTATTATTTTGCGAATCTATGCAAACTTCATAAGGTAGAACTTAATTCAGAATCGTCGGAATAGCTGTAATTTTCTGAAAAAGCCGATTAGATATGCGAAAACATGTGAAAAAACTAATCTCGAGCAATATCAAAAAGAAAAACACCTATTGATTATATCAAATATATTTCTTTAACCTTGTTTTAAGAAATTAATAGCTCTAAAAAGAAAATTTATATATATATATATATATATATATACACATATATATGGAAGAATATATTTGATGTTGTAATCAAATGGATGTTTTCTTTTTGATAGTGCTCAAGACTGGTTTCTTCATATGTGTCTCACATATTTTGCATATTTAATTGGAGCTAGAAACAAACTTGGATTATATAATTCGTAACGACTGTTATATAGGTCGTTAATAATTAACAGTGAAAAACGCTGTTTAAAACAAATAATTTATTTATTCATGTGAATGTGGATGTGTAAAATTAATAGGGACAAGATAAAAATTAGAAATAGAAGTAGAAATAGAAGAAAGTAAAAAAACAATTATGTTGAATGAATGTCATTTTATTTTTAATCCGTCTGTCAATTGTACGTCTAATTAGCCGAGGAGGTGTAAAGGAAAAACGGATAAAGAGTTATCTGGTGTCTAAAGACTTACATGATGGAAAATCGAAAATTCTCAAATGATCACGGGATAATTTCCCGCATAATCGCTAGTAATTGCATACTGTTTATCTACATTTGCTCAAGTTACGCAGATACGTATATACACGTGCTGTACAATGCACAATTTTCATAGTAGTCCCGATTGTATAATCCAATCTAGAACCTTCAAAGGCGCCAATGACGAAAACAAGATCGATTTTCGAGGAATTGAATTATTAGATTGCCGATTTTCTACAAAGAATCTCAAATTCTTTTTAATCACCGCAATACGTTTTCATATTTCTATTGGTAAGAAAGATTAAGGTTACCCTTATCCTTGTCTAACAACGCAGTCTTTATTGCGTTGCTATATGTTCGCTGATACTTAATCACTATTTCTTAATCTCTCGCGAGATCGCACATGCAAAAGTTGTCCTCTCTTTTTCTTTCTCTAAACAGCAATTTTTTGAACTAGAAGTCTACTGGAGCACAAGACCGATTTTGCTAGGTGTCATACTGGGGCAACGCCAATTATATAAATAGTATTGAAGATTGCCATCGCCAATCCCGAATTTGAGGGGTTCTAAAAATTCCTTGTTGTCCATAAGATCCAGTGCATTAAACACATCAAAACCCAACTGCAAATAAAGATCATGTGTTACGTTCTGTTTTTGTTCAAAAAAATATAGTAAATACAGAAAATAAACTTACGTCGCGCGCTGATATTAAGGCATCCATCATTAGTTCGAGCCACGGCGTTGTGGTAGATACATTGTAGAAACTATATGCAGCCTTGAGGGTCTTGTGTGTCTGATGATGCATAATAGAGCTCGGTAATGTATAATAACTCACCATATCGGTGATTTTCCCTTCCTTCTCCACAACGAAGCTATTAATAATGCCAGCTTGTGGCAGAAACCAATGTTCAAACTCTTCGACAGAGAATACCGGAGCGAGATCAAACTTCTCCAAATACTATAATACAAATATTGAAGACATTGAAAATATTAAGAATGAATTACCATGATCGAATGTGTCGAAAAGTTCCTTTATAGACACTTTATACTTACTTCCGTCAATATCTTATGCGCTTGTGGTATATCTGTGTAAACCAACTTTCTAAAACCTGGTACTTTTGTATTCTCTGGCAGTTTATATAGCTTTAAAGTCCTCTGCATCGTCATGTTGCGAGTGAGATGAGAGAATTTGATGTCGATTAACTTCTTTGGATTTAACGATCGATGCCAGTACCTAAATACATACATATTGATTCATTTAAAATTAGTTGAGTGAAATAGATACTCGCGTACTTTTCTATACTAACCTGCATGTTGCGATAGGTTTTGGTAAAACGACTCCGGCAGTGTACACAGCTTGAAAGATACCCTTCAGATTTACTCTCCTCGTAATTTCGCGTATCAATACAGGTGCTACTCTCTTCGATCTTAACTTTTTATGCACACACAGAAAATTGATTTCCACCATTTTCTGAGTACTAAAAATATTTTTAATATATTATATATATATTAAATATCTATATATATATAATGTAGGACAATTACGCAAGCGTATTTACTGATACTTACTGATTATAGACACGTAGAGTGGCTGGAATAGCGGAAATAAAACCGACTAGACGTCCGCTCTTGCTCACTCGCACACCACAATGCCATTCTTTGCACCAGCCAGGAGGTTGTAGTGCCCATTTCAAAAAGTTGGGAGGATAATCGAATCTGAACATTGCGTCGTCGTCTTCGACATAATTCTCTGAGAGTAATGTGTACAGTTCCGATAAGACCAGAGGATCATCAAGGTTCAAAGTATCCCACTGAAAATCGGCAGGTAACGAATACGGCTGTGCTCTAATGGATGTCTTATCAGGCTCAATTGGCTCATTGCGTACAATTTTTTCATCTGAAAGTCAGTAACATGAGTTTAGAAAAAAAAATAACGTAAAATTTTCTACATAAGTTTACCCATTTTTGGTACAGGCTGTGTACTCCAAAATTGATAAGGCTTTTGCATTGCTTCCTCCTGAGTTTTGGCAGGTTTTTGTTGCATATTAAATACTTCCATTGCCATCTGGATATCCTTTATAGAGATATTGCACGCGCTAGGCATTTCTTTCTCCTCCTTGTTATTGTTATGATTTTCACTAGCTGCATGCGCCGCCTCTTTCTTTTTTTTCCGAGCTTCTCTCTTTTTGGAGCTACAATAAAATAGCAAGTTTCTTAACATAAGAACTTTCAATGCTAAATATAGTTAAAGGATACGTTTAATAACTTTGGATATTCAAGATTCAATTATGATGTTGTACGTAACAAAAATATCAAAATCTATGTACATAACAAACAATAAAATTTATATTAAAAAATATAGAAAAAATATATAAAATATTTTCATTAGCTGCCCTATATCTTTTTTTTCTAAGCTTCTCTCTTCTTGGAGCTACAGTAAAGTAGCAAGTTTCTTATCAAATAAATTTCAATGTTAAACTATGTTTAACCCATTTGCATCACGACTCTAACTACGCAACTGAGTTCGGACATCAGCGGCGTTAAACCGATAGTTGGCCTCTATTACCATGCATATCGATAGTTCTATTATTTTCGATTTTACTTAGAAATTACATGTAATAATTAAAACAAAACAGTATTATAATTTCTACAGTGAATGAACTGCGGATTATTCTCACGGATGCAAATGGATTAATAACTTTGGGTATTCAAAATTCAATTATGATGTTGTACATAACAGCAATATAAAAGTCAATATATGCTAATAAGAAAATAACAAAATAAATATTTTAAAAAAACATAAAAAAATACATAAAATTCAATTTCGTCTATTTATACGTGCGCAAAAATAGTGACAATTAAAAAGCGTAGGGCTGCAGCTCTCCGCTTATTGATTAGGTATCTGTCGACGAAACAAATGACATCAGAATGGAATGATTACGAGCCACTGACAGGAGCGAGCGGCGTGAAGCGAAAAAAATCCGAATAGAAACCAAATCGTAATGGACTCTGAAGGATCGGCGTTCCACGTCGAATCGCAAATCGATCGGGAAATCGTTCAGGGGGAAAAATTACGCGGCGCGAATCGTCCACCGGGTGTCCGTACGAATATAGGTTAAGACGGCGGCCGCGGAGCGAGCCTCGTCGCGATCGCACCGCAAACGGATCCGCGATCCCCGCGGCGGAAGGAGACGCTCGTCCGCGGCGTACCTCTTGTTTCGCGCGTCTTTCTCGTGGCCCTCATCCTTCTTGGTCTCTCGCTCCGCGGCCTGACTCTTCTCCTCCATTTTAATATGGATTTTCGTCGCGCGTGCAGTGACGCTGCTGGAAAAGGTGTCCAGATGGAGGGACCATTTCCGCGCACGCGCAGTGGCGCATCGGCAGCGCGCGTCGGGCGTCATCTGTGCCCACGCACGAAAAGTTGGTCGTCCAATTTTTTTGCTAGAAAATCTGGAAGGAATTATTTAACAATTATTTAATTATTTCGCGGAGCGTAAAGGATTCATCGTCTCTTGCTCTCTGCCTCTTGCCTCTTCTCGCAAGAAAAATTGATCGAGACACGAATATCAAATCGTTTGTTACTTTCAAAAGCGCATTGCGCATAAATGGCGTCATATGTGCCTCCCCCTCCCCGCTATAAAAAGTTAGTTATCTCATTTTTTTATTAAAAAATCTATTTATTAAAATTTATTAAAAAATGAAATATTTAAGATATTTCGCATGTAAAGAGAAAAATATTTCATACATAATTATATAAAATTATATATAATTATATACAAAATATGTCCACATATATATAATTTTTTCGAGGGGGAGCATAAAGATTTATCTGCCTCTTGCTCTTCTCTCAAGAAAAATTGATGAAGATGTAAATATCAAATCTTGCGCTTATTATTTTCGGAAGGGCATTGCGCATAAATGAAAAATGGTCGTTTATTTAATTAAAACACGTACGAAAATTTTAAATTAATTAGTATAGTTAAATGAACGTATATTGAAATTGTCAGGTCTCGTTGCGTAATGTTAATACCACGTGATATGTGGTTTGTGTTGGTAACACAGTGTCCATCATATCACATGTCGGTTACGATACACACCAAAGTTTATCGTACAAATCTACTCTACAAATTACAACAATTTCTATCTCGAATTTACGTTACAATTCGTCGTGCTGTAACTCTAACTTTCTGTTCTCGCCGCGAACGAGGCACGTTAGTAAGCGTATTCGCTAATTATATTTTCGCCGTTAACTTATATTAGGCGCGCAAATTAATTCGGTGCTCCTTGCACATTAAAACTTTTGTGCGTGAATATTGAATTTTGCAATCAATGTCAATGATTGATCAGAGCCAATTCACGCGGGAAGAACGATTTTGCTGAGGGATTTAAAATTTTGCTGGATACAGGTCTGAAAATAATTTTGTTGGACCATCAAAATAATTTTGTTGGAAATACCTTAAAAATAATGAGCAATGCTGCAAAAATTTTGATATTCTAGCAACTAATTTGAGAGTTCTGCATAATTATTTTAATAATTCAACTTTATTATTTTATAATTACTTTTCCGATCCGTATAAGTTAAAATTTCAGATCTTTCAGCAAAACCGTTCTTTCCTCCCTTTTCCCCACTTTTCATCAATAATGAATTTGCGGAAATTGATTGAAGGTAAAGGCATCGAATCAATTAATTATTTGCGTATCCTATAAGCTTCCAAGTATATTTAAATATTGACCGTTTCGCGCCGAGCGAAACTAACGCGAGTGGCGAGCGACTCGCGCATGCGCGCCATACTTCGCGCGACTTCGCGCCGGGAACGGCCGTTGCGAAATCGTTCCGCGTTATTCGCGATTTTTGCCCGGCAAAAATGCGTTACGCGCGCTAGGTAGTAGATATCGAAAGTATCGCGTACGGGCGTCGGACGTCGTCGTGACGCGTGAACGCGTTCGAGCGATTAACCGCGCTTCCGCGACCGTAATTCCGTCATTCATTCGTACCCGATTCTCGATCATCGCGCCATATTGCGGTCCTCTTTTACGGTCAAAGACGATCGAACCGAAATTGATCGCGCGATTCGCGGCAATGCCTGTAAAGCGCAGCGAATGGACACGGCCGATCTATGGCGAACTTATTAAGGTAACTTAATTAAGGTGGCGGACATCTCGGTATCTACGACATTAAGGCCCGCATCAATTGCGTTTGAGCGAAAAGCCACGTTATTGCATGCAGTACATCACCTTGCTATAATGCAAATCGCACCCTTCAAAAATGACACAACTCAAAAAAATTAAGTTTTTTTAAGTGTATAGTTAATCGAATAATGTTTATATAACTTATCTCATTCATGTTAATAATATAACTTATGCCCGGTAAAAAATTTTTTATATGAGAATATATATAAACATATATACTTATATATAAAATATGTCCTTATATGTTTATATATTCTTCTTTTTTTATATTGTTTGATACAAGAAAAATAATGATTAAAAAACAAAAAATAATTAAAGAATAATTTTTGCATTGTTTCTTTTACAAAAAGTCAAGTTTGAAGAAATAAGAAAAAATTGTTCTTACATAATTATATATAATTATATATGAGCAATTTTTTTTCTTATTTTTTTGACTTTTTGTATAAGAAACAATGCAAAAATTATTCTTTTAATTATTTTTTGTGTTCTCATTATTATACTATTATTTTTCTTGTACCAAACAGTAATTTTACAAAATAAAAAGATATAAATATATATGGACATGTTTCATAAATAATTATATATATTTATATATATTTGTATATATTGTTATATACAAAATTTTTTACCAGATAATAACTTAAAAATCATTTTTTTTGAGTTGTCACTTTTGAAGAGCGCGATATGTGACTTCTTTTTTCGAGTAAATCACGCGATTGAGACTATGGATGCTTTCCATTTGGTGACACAAGTCGATACAGATATCTTATTGAATATCAAGAAAAATAGAACGAAAGATAGAACATTTGTGTCAACTTATATCACTAAATAGAGAGCACCCTATATTTTACACGAAAATAAGCACATAATATTAATAATGCTAAGAAAAATATTGAACAAGTTTCATATTATGCATAGGGATGAGATCAAACAATTTTCAATAAACACTAACAGTAACAATATATAATGCTATAATTTTAATACGGTTGTAATTTCCTACTCTATAACGTAACACACGTGTTAGATAACAATTATGTAACAGTTACAGTGTTGAATAGGAAATTATAACACTGATATTATATTGCTTGATGTTTACTGGGTTAATATGTAATAATTAATATATTCAACACTCTATCAAAAATCCGAGTCAAATATAATCAAGCTTTATTTTCTAGAATTCAAGTAATATTCATAAGAAATAATATTTCATAATATTATCATATTTCATAATATTATCATATATTTCATAATAATATTACATTGTACTGGCAAAATAATTTAGACTAGTTAGTTTCGAATTTTAGAATGAGTATCTGCAAGATTCGAAATTTATAAATTTTTATTGTAAAGAATCTTTTACAAGTAATACTTTACAAATTAAGTTGTCAGTATAAAAAATATAATATAAAAATATAAAATATTTTTATTTTAAATATTTTGTGTTATACTTCTTACTATTTATAAAAGTGTTTTAAATTATAATAATATATTAAAATAATTGTCGCTTTATGCAATATTTTGATTTGAAGGAAATAAAATTTTTAAAGTACTCATAAAAGATTTTAATAAAGTACTTATAAAGGATTTGAAAATATTTGATTCAGATTTAAGTCTTGGAAGTAATACGTGTGTTTCTCATGGTTTCATAAAGAATGTGAATCTATTTTGTCTAGGTTTGAATCTACTTGAAAATACTGCTTTTATTTTTTGAAATAATTATAAAGAGTTTGAAACTACACCAACATATTCAAATCTAGTGAAATACTTAATTCGTCAATTACAGTCGTAATGTGCTAATTCCGTTGCTTCGGTAACGTTACATATCGGACAAAAACTGTATGCATAAATATAGTAGTATTATGTCAGTAATACGACAGTTCCATCAAATAATTTCCGTGCAACCGTAGTATTGGTCAAATTTCCATAGATCGATAAATTATGTACATGAGTTAATCGAAATGTCATAATAATTTGCAGGACGATATTCTATCTTTGCCGGTCACTGCTTAATTGTCTTGATTAGAAATAATTGAGAAAGAATTGTCTTGATGCGAAATAGCTGTAGTTAATATTGTTACTTTTATAAGATTATATGCATCAATCAATTGAAACGTGTGTTAGTAATTGACAGCCAATAATTGGTTAATATTATGTAGATATATATATATAATACATAATATGTATAGTTAATAGCTGTGTAGTTATTATGTAATTCACAAAATTATATGTACACAAATTAATTGAAACAACTAAAATAATAGTAATAATTGACATGATAGTGATTGTCAATAATTGCGTTATTCTGTCGCGATCATTATTTAGTTGTTTTGCAGATGAAAAGCATAAAATAACTGTAATTATTGTGAAAATTATATGTACATGAATTAATCAAAATATGATAGTAACTGCCACAGTGATTGCAATATTTTGTCTTGGCCTTGATCACTGTCCCATTATCATGAAAATGAAAAGTATGAACAATTGATATTGTGATCATTACGTTTATCAAATATGCATGAATTAATCGAGATACACAAGATAATAATTAACAATGATTGCGATATTCTATGTTGGCAATCACTGTTTTGCAGATTAATCTGAAATAGCTATAGTTGGTGGTATAGTCGTTGTATCTGTAAAATTATGTGTGCATGAGTTAATTCGAAATACGCGTAGTGATTAACATAATAATTAACAGTGATTGCGATATTCTGTGTTG
This sequence comes from Cephalotes varians, assembly GCA_037157785.1. NCBI lineage: Eukaryota > Metazoa > Arthropoda > Insecta > Hymenoptera > Formicidae > Cephalotes > Cephalotes varians. Next base: position 1,139,384 of record JANQDE010000040.1, on the reverse strand, counting down.
GCCGCGTTGGATCTGTGTTGGCCTGTGTTGGATCACTATCCATATAGCACGTGATATTATTGCAGAAATATTGCAGTAATATTGCAATATACTGGAACATAATAATAATATATATATAATAATATTAGGTATTCCGTTAATTTTAAAGACTCATTACAGAATTGCTTTCACTATAGAATTGCTATAAAAAGACAAACATTTTTTTTATCACAAAATTCACTTATTGCTAGAAAAGTTGTAACTAGCAATGAAAATAATTTGAATAAAATATAATTTAACGTCTCTCTAAAATAATTTTTTTTTTTGCAAAAATTACTCAAAATTAACCGGAACAACATTACTAGCATATTGCAATATTACTGCAATATTTCTTAATATTGGGGAGATATACGCGCTGTACGTATGTGAATATACATATGTATTTTTTTGTAAATTTATAGTGCAAAGTAGTTAATATTGCAATTGTTATTTTTATAACATTGCATGCATGAATTAATTAAATGTGGTGACCTTAATATTTTGTAGTGCTAATATATACATACCATGCAGCCATTTAATTAATATTGCAATCGTTATTTCTACAATATTACATGCATGAATTCATTGAGAGATGCAATAGCAATTAATAGCCTTAATACATACACATTACATATATAGTCAATAACTAATGATGTGGTTAGGCTTATATGTACATGAATTAATCCGAATATGCGATAATAATTGATAATAATCGCGATATTTTGTATTAGACATCACTGTTTAATTGTTCTATAGATTAGAAGTACGAAATAGTCAGAATTGTGATAATTAGAATAATAATAGTAATAGTAAAAGTTGTAATTGTAGAGTTTTCGCATTTATAAGAGAACTGCACGAATTGAGGTATTTAAGTAATTAGCAGTAGTAATAGTAGTTAATAGTATAATTGCAACGGCTATATATTATTATTTATTTATTTGAATTTTAATAAAATAAAATTAATTAATTAGAACAAAAATACATGCAATATCGGCAAACATTTACTGCGACTAATGAAAAATCCGCCACTAAAACAAATAACATGAATCAAATTCTCGCATTTACGATTTTTGTCATTCCCTCAAGATCTCATAAGTGAATTTACTGAACTACATAAATGAATTACGAGTAATCCGCATACGCATATCGTATTTCACGAAGTTCCGCATCGGAAAATAATTGCCGTAAAATTTCTTCGCGTTTTTTATATGATACATTTTGCATAAATTGATATTTTGAAAGTAATTGATTAGCGCGCGAAATCGCGATTTAACGCGTTTCCGCACAATTCACACTTGCGAGGTATGCCGAACAGCAATGAATGGATAAATGCCAATCCGCCATAGCGAATCAATTAAGGCGAGTAACACTAATTAGTCGTTATTGCCCGACATTCGACGAGTAAATTTGTGAAATTCAGTTATATCAATTCAAAATCAAACTGTTATCGATCAAAAATGAACAACGATGTAATAACGTGTGATCGTTATGGCGTGTTAATTGACGCGCGCATAATTAACCGCATTTTCTCGATCGCGCAATAGTACATTTCAATTCCGTTTGTGTCGAGGTCAGCGATGTCAATGGCTATAATGTTTACATAATGCCAGCCGTATTGATCACGAGCGCGTATTTTTAATTAATAACATACGATAAATAAACACGTAATATAATTTATGCATAATTTATCACAAATAACACAGAATATTTTAAAATATTTTTATGATGTGGAAAATTATGTATAAAAATAAAGAACTAATCTTGTTTGTTCTCTCAATGAAACATGTATAATCTGTGAATAAATGCATAGTATGATTACAGTCCATCAACCTCGAACGTATCAAAGGTGACACGCGTACGAAAGGGTTTGTTAGTACGATATTGCAATTAAATGCGGTTTTCACTCACATCCATATGACTCGATGGACTTGAGGCCAGAGCATTTCAAGCAGAAATTAACACCGATGGAACGGCTGATGATGAGAGTTGTTGCGGTGGCGCTACGTTTTCGGTGAGTAAATTTATTCAATTTATTTTATTATTTGCGGGGAGTTGGTATTGTTCGACGAAATTGCGATATTTCAACAACCCGGAATTTAATCCGCTTTACAAAGCCGCGAAACCTGTAAATCAAAATTAATGAAATGAGCAAAATAAAAATCTCTCGCATTTATTTAAATTTATCTGGATGAATAAAGTGCATGCGGACGTGAAAGAGTGGGCGATTCTTTGATAGAGGCAACGAAAGGACGTGACAAGTATAATTTTCTTTATTTCATTACCAACAGTATTCTTACATGCCGAAACAATGTATAGTATCTATATCGTAATATATTTATGTAATCGTTAATAATTATAGTAGCGTTAAAGAGTCTGTAGTAGGCGAGTTTTGTAGATGTGTGAATAATTTTTATCGATAATTCGAATTCGCTTCTGGCGCATCAAACTGCGGTGCTACGCGTTTACCACAGCGTTTGGTAAATTTACGCTGAAAGTTTCGGCGCAGCGAATTTTAACGGTTGCTTTGATCAATTACGCCCTTAATTGTGCAACAAACATTTCACATTCAACATATTAACCGCCAGTCACACGTGATATAAAGTAATTTTATCCGATCGATTTTCCTCTTGATTAAATTAAACATATGCACGCCAAATATTTTGATATCAAGAGGGAAATCAGTTTAATTAAATTATTATTTTTTTTTTACATCTTGATATACTCTGGCTACGCTTTATTACTACACTCTCTAAATTAATCGCTTTCAATACAATTTATTTAATTTTTGATTTCGCGAAAGAGTCGTCGAGCAATTAGGTCGTCGTGATAAACTACATGTTCGTGTGACTAGTGGTCGACTTTATTGCGTAGTGTCTAGATTGTCGTCTCGCCGGAAACGAATTCGGATCTATCGATTTTCTTCGAGTCTCCTTCGACCGCGTACTCTTTGTGTCTTAAGTTCCTTCTACTTCGAGGCATAGCGACTACCGATACTACGACGAGAAAACAATTCCTTTTGCCATCACGGGGGACCCGATTAGTTCGGAGTCCCCGATTAATAACGTTTCGGACAGCGCGGAACGGCGCCAAGTTTTTCGACCGCTCTTTCGACGGATCTCATTCCTCTGAATCTCTTCTGGAATTACTCCCGAACAATTCCTTACGGACGCTTTATCCCCGAAACGAACATCTCGTTTCTCCGGCGTGCACAAGCGTTCAATCGACGTACAACGTATGTCAAAAATTATGATTTTTATTAAAGTTTAGTTGGCGACGAAGATGTCAAACGAGAGTACGAAAAATAGAGGAGTGGCGTTCTCTTTCCAAATAATTGGACGATAATCGCCGCCGGGATCAGTACGCAAAAAATCGGAGCACACGGAATTAGTTTTCCTACGATTCCGCGGAAGTTCGTCAGAAAGTTTGGTCGGAATTAGACGGCGGCGTCGATTATTTAGGCGAGCGTGATGCTACAGAAGAAATCACAGAAAAGAACATTCGATCGAGAGAGATCGGCGAGTCACCGTTTGGCGCGACGACACCGTCGCGACGTGCGATCCGCGCGCGCGGTTTCCGCGTTGTCCGCTTCGCGTGCGCGATTAGTAATGTTACTACTCCCTCAGCAATGATATGCATAGAAGAGCGAGGCGGGAAGCCAGAGCAAGCTGGATCCGTAGAGTCGCGTCGCCGCATCGACCCCATTTCTGCCGGGCCGTTTGCGCTTCGATTTCGACTTGGCGCGCCGTTTGCGGGAATAGATTGCGTTGGTGACGTTGGTGGGCGACTCGATATTGCAGTAGCTCAGGTCGCAGCAACTTATACAAATCTGAAACGAAATAACCGAATTTATTTCACCCGGCTCCGTCGGTATTTCTCTCTTGTGTTCTTTTTTTTCTTTTGCATTTTCGTTTCCCCGATCTTTTGTCTTTCGCCTCGTTTGAATTGCTCGAGAAACCTCCCTCCGGGTACACGACAAAATTCGCTATTTCGCACCTGCTGCGTGTCCACGGGAATGCAACCGACTGACGCTGGCCCGCATTCCTCGCTGCTGGCGCAACTCTTGCTTACCTGAAACGGAAGGAAGTGGAGGTAACGCGTGAACGCGACGACGAAGATTCTATAGGAATTTTTCGATCTTGCGACCGGAAGCAATGATTAATCCAATCACGCAGAATATAATGTATAAATACACGGAAAAAACGATTTTGCTGAAGTATCTAAAAATTCAGCTAGATACAGATCTGAAAATAATTTTGTTGAACGATAATTCAAAATAATTATGTAGGACACTCAAATTATTTGCTAAAATGTCAACACTTTTGCAGCGCTTATCATATATGAGCTTCCTGTATAATTATTTTGATGGTCCAATTTATTTTTAAATATCTATAATACCTATATATCCGGTAAAAAATTTTTTATATAAGAATATATATAAAATATATATATAAACACATATAAACATATGTAATTATATATGAAACGTCTATATATGTTCATATTCTTCTTTCTTTTATAAAATTAGTATTTGAAACAAGAATAATAATAAAAGAAAAAGACATAAATAGATAGGCTAATAAGCGAGCAAGAAAAAGATATAGTATTAATAAATCTTACTTAGTCATCATCAGCTATCAATTGTAATAATTTTAAACTTATGTAGTGTAAATAAATTTAACAGTCATATTAATTGTAAATTCGAAAAATTCACGTTTTCTAAAAAATAACTGTTGAACTAATCATAAATCTTGTATTAACATTTCAAAAATTATCTTGAGTTTGTAATGGTTTTTGAGGTTCAAAAATAAAACTATTAAGAAAGCGAGTAAAAAATAGAAATAAAAAGTAATGTTTAAATAAACTAAAGATGAATGAGGAAATTGGATAACTTATAGTAAAGCAGGGATGTAATCGATTGAGACTTCTACAGCAAACGAGCGGTATCGGCGTTCATGAATAATAATAATAATAATAATAATAATAATAATAATAATAATAATAATAATAATAATAATAATAATAATAATAATAATAATAATAATAATAATAACAACAATAATGATGATGATGATGATGATAATGAGAAAACATAAAAAATAATTAATAGAATTTTTACATTTTTTGTTTTTTTCAAATTAAAAAAATAAGAAAAATTGTTCATACATAATTATATATAACGATCTATATATAATTATACAATATGAGCAATTTTTTTTATTTCTTCAAACTTGATATTTTAAGATAAAGAAAACAATGTAAAAATTATTTTCATTATTTTATTATGTTTTTTATCATTTTTTTTTGTTTCAAACAGTAATTTTACTAAAAAAAGAAGGATATATGAACATATATGGACATATTTTGTATACAATTATATATGTTTATATATATTTATCTATTCTTATGTGAAAAATTTTTAGATATTATCAGCAAAATCGTTTTTTCCGTGTATTTTTAAAACAACATTAATAAAAACGAAATAACACGCAGTGAAAAATACACGAAAATAACGAGCACAGCGCAGATAAAAATTTTTATTTAACTCTCTCTCTCTCACTCTCCCTCCCTTTCTCTCTCTCTCTCTCTCTCTCTCTCTCTCTCTCTCTCTCTCTCTCTCTCTCTCTCGCTCACTCTCTCATAATGTTAATTTCTAATTGGAAAGTTGGAAATAACTTATTAACATTAGATAGTTAGTCTTGTCGTTGGTAATCCGCGACATTAGATTATCGCGCATTATTGTCGTCAAGCGTCGGAGCGTGGAAAGTTCTATCAAAGTTCATCCGCTGGTACATCGACTGGACTCGAGAAGCGCTTAAGCTCGAGAGGGCTATCCATCTCGTCCAGGCTCGAATCCGTTCTCGTAACTTCATTCATTAATAGCCCGAAAATCGATTATCCTCCTAATGTAAGTCAATTAGCCACATACGATAACCTTTAATTGATTTTATTTGACCGTGTGTGTACTAGGGTTGGGCGGTAATGAAATTTACTTCGATCGTGACAGTCGATTTGCTATTGTCCATTCGTGTTTTTTTCCCCCCCTCAATGTTTTCGTTGCGATATCGTTTCGAAAAACGCGATTGCGTTTGACAAGATAGCGCTCACTCTCCGATATTGTGATAACTACTAAATTTGTGGATAACAAAATGTGCACAAAAAACATTTTTGCATAGCGTATTAGAATTTATAAGCAAGTTTTAAAAAATTTGCTATATATAAAAAAATAAATCTTTTAACATCGTCTAATTTTATATAAAATATTTTTCATGTCTTTTTTTTTATAATCCCTGTGATATTCAGCTTTGAAATGAAATACGTCGAGTTAAAGGCGAGGAATCGCCTTCTAGCGATAAAAAGAAATATACATATATATAAAATCTATATAAAATATAGATATTTTTTTATACTTGTATATGTATATGTGAACTACTCAACGATACTCAAAATTTATGAATATTGGGGAGAGATAAAGTTACAAGCGGATTCTTGCAAGTGGAGCAAATGAAAAAAGGTCTTACCAAGACACTATTCCCCCGGCTATCCAGAATGTGCAGCGATCGACAAAAATCACGGCCTCCCACCGGACACGGTGTATCTATCGCCCATTCGTTGCACATCTGCAAGAATAGAAATAGCAGCATTCCCTATGCGAGATCTCCGTATAAAAATCAGAGTCCTTATATTGCCAATATCGACCACGTATTTCTCAATACATGAGAAAGCCGAAGATAAAGCAAAAAATACGAGTCTTTATTGTCGTGACATTACATGAATGTAAAAAGAATAAATTTAATAAATAAAACTGAAAATGTATAAAATAAAATTTTTATTGTTTTCAATGTTTAGTTATGTATGTTTAGTTATAATATATACCAATATTCTTTTTAATTGGAAAGACCTTGAAAAGAATTTTTCAATATATGAAAAACTAATTTATTAACATTTATTAATTTATTAACATATTAAACAATAAATACAATAAGACAAGGTCAACGAATGAATCAAAATTAGAAAGGAAAAGCCAATAAGAGTCAATTTACTCTTAATTGTATACTGTCTTGAACACAAACGTGCTTACTTGAGGCTCTGGATTACTTTGAATTTTAATTATGATTTACACTCTGTTCTCGGATCTCAGACTCATTTTATATAATCATCTATTTTTACTTGTTTTTATCACTGAATTTCTTTGATTATCTTTCTGATTCTAATTTTTACAACTTTGACTCAATTATTTTCTTGTGTAATCTCAAATTTCTCACCATGACTGCAACTTGTCAATATTTTTGGGCGTTATACCTTTTGTAAACACTTAATCGTTAAAAATCGTTTTTTATTTTTAACATATTGCATAACCCATGACGTAGCAAAATCAATTAGTTTTTATATTAATGTTTAAGGCACTGAAGAGGATCGTGGTCAAAATGTTTGCAAATCTATTGTCTTCTTAATTGAATAATAAATATTGATTGACTGCGCATTGAAAGCCGCATTGGCTCTTATTGATTGTGTTTTTCCTTTCTAATTTTAATTTATACTATATGTATATATGTATATTGCATATATATGTATATTGTATATCATTCTTTCAAAATTCTATCAATATGCTGCAAATATTTACGAATTAATGGGTGATACGATAAATTGCTGCACATTTCTGCGAAGAAAAAGATGAACGGAATTGGAGATAAGACCGTTACTGCCAAAGGAATGGAGCGAAATGCAATAAGGGGAGTTTAGAATAAATCGAAATAGATGGAACGATATCTACAGGGTTCTATAACATTGCGGTTGGACCAGGCACGATAGAGTCATTACGGGACTCTTAAGGGAACGTTTAATGGCATCGTCGATACCTGGTTATCGCTGACGTTGACGCAAGTATAGCACGTTAGACCTGCAACAGAAAGAGCGTCGAGCTGAGTAACTGCATCACTGGGACAATCGAGATGGAACGGGACAAAGACACGAGCGTTAATTGCACCGCCGTGCCGTAGAGATACGGAAATTCTATTTGGAGAGAAAGAAAATTAAAGGGAACATACATTCAGGGATTAAACGAGTTTAGCCGAGTCTAGATGTTCAGAAGTTAACAACAAGCCAAGCCACTAAAGTTCAAACAAGCTGACTCAGCCAGAAAAGGACTTTGTGACGACTTTACCAGAACGATGTCTCGGAACAATGCATCTTATGGCAGAAGCTAAATTCGTTAATGCAAAGTTACAACGGTGATTTTACTGTAGCGACAGAGGAAGAGCTTTCGCGGTAGTAAAATGCGCGTTGTACACGACGAGTACTGGGATGTCATTGACAGGAAGAGTTGCGGTACATGTGCGAAGAGAGAGTTGGTAGAGAGGATAAGCGTAGCTTGGAGATTAGTGGCATTCGATTGCAGGATCGGCGAGCTGGGATAAACTCGAGTTAGCCAAGTAAATCATGGTTTTCGTTCGACTCTTCTCTCTCTCTCTCTCTCTCTCTCTCTCTCTCTCTCTCTCTCTCTCTCTCTCTCTCTCTCTCTCTCTCTCTCTCTCTTTCTCTCTCTCTTTCTCGTACTCCTCTTCTTCGTACTGGCTCTCTATCTATTTTCTACCGAACGTTTCTGTTCATTTTTCGACGGTCCAGCGCTGATACTCACGATAGATGTCTTCCTCGTCCGCGCTGACGCCCTTCAGGCCCTCCCGCCGTTTCGTCTCCTCCTTTTCGTTTCCGTTTCCGTTTTCGGAGAGGACGTTTCTGCCGCAAGTTTCCGCAGCCAGAAGCAGCCCGACCATCATCCACGTGATCATTCCTCACATCTCTGGAACGACAGAAATGGGGTCGCGCGTTACTTACATACAAGTGACCTCGAAAGGGCATTAGAGAACGCCAATTACTCGAAGGGCGAGGAGCATTAGGATGGTAGTCGGTGCGAGAAAAGCGACCGGACGCGAATTTTAATTCTGATCGATCGTGCCGCGACGCGAGGATCGCGTCCCTCGGGAAAGAGGTGGCAAAGTGGCTCTACAGTTGCAAATGTTCGCATTCTCGCCGCGTGAAATGTGACTGTCTGATTCCTCTCTTTCCTCTCACGCTGATATTGGATCTTTATATCGAACGAACAAAGTGATCGAATGATTTGGGAGGAGAAAGAAAATACAGAATCCGAATTTATATCAGAGCTGGAAAAATCATGATTCTTTTTAAAAAAAATCGGATTTTTTAAATTTAAATCAGATTTTTTGTATTTATAGATTTTATAGATTTGTTCGAGTTAATTATGTTTAGTAATAAGAAAATAATTAAATTTTATTACAAAATAATAAATAAGTGTACAAAATAATAAGTGTTGTTTTTTTTACTAAGCTTACTAAACTTTAATTTATTGTAAATAATCAGTGATTTTAAACACTATAGGATTCAAAATAGTCAAGTGAAAATCGTTAATTTTACATTAATTTTTATTAATAACTTCTTTTATTAATAACTTCTCTAACTAATCTTATGAATAAAATAAAATTTATTTTTTAATAAATATATTTAAATATTTAAATTTGTATACATAATTTTTTATTCACAAAGATGCGCGCGCGTGCGCATACACTTAAATATAAAAACTAACTTAACTATCTTTTCGTTTCCTAATGCACCTCTAAGTTTCAGGAAACAAGAACCGAAAAAAGAAACAAAGAAATTGCAGTATGTAGCAATCTCGGAAACACCAATATATACTTATACACAAAATATGTCCATATACGTTCATATATCCTTGTTTCTTTTGTAAAATTACTGCACAGCACAGTATTGGGCAAAATTAAATCATAATGAAAATTAACAATTAAAATTTTAATCAAATTCGCGAATATCAAATGATTTTTTTTACCAAAAAATCATTTGATTTAAATCGCGATTCGAAGCACTGATTTTAATCAATTGATTTAAATCATTTCAGCCCTGCATATTATATTAATAATATTAATAATAAATTATATTAATTATATTAATAATAAATTTTATATTCTTTAAAAACTATTTCTATAACATTGATTTTTCTAAAATTGATTTTCTAAATAGACTCTAATTTTTAATTTAAAGGCGCTCTGAGTAAACGTTGTTTGAAAACGCTCTTCGGAGGCAGCTCAGCGGTGAATTCGATATTCGGATTAGGAATTACGAGAGGAGTTGTGCGAGACATAACGTCGACAACGAATGTGGCCGATTTAAAGCGTCGTTTCGTCGACAGCGGATGCCTGCCGTTTACGTATGTGTCGTCTACCAACGGATAGTCTGTCTCGGGTGGATGTACATACGTACCGGTACGGGGATGTCGATCAGAGCCCGATTCTAGGACACGGGCGACCTATCGGCCGATGTCAGTTCCGTGCGTCGTATTAGGGTCTCCACGAGTCAATGGATCGAACGTTGGACCTTTCGAGGTAGATAAGGTCGTGTCGTGGCTTTCCTCCCGACAGAGGGGAGGGGGAGCGAGTCCGCCGCAAGAAACGCTTTTCGCGATGACAGGCACCCTCTAATCGAAGTAATTAATTCTGAATTGCATAATCAAGGTCCGACAACCACTTTCCAATTTCAATGTAATCAGCAAACTTCGCGAAATCATTACTATTTTTTTGCTCATCAAAAACGTTATGAAAATTATTGTGTTAAGTTTCCACGCAAGCTTTAGTTTATTGCTGTAACATGGAAAGAACGATTTTACTGAGGTATCTAAAAATTTAATTAGATATAGATCTAAAAATAATTTTATTAGATCATAATAATTCAAAATAATTAGTAGAATTACGTTCAAGCTGGTTAAACTATCAAAACTTTTGCAGCATTATTCATTATGCGTTTTACATAATTATTTTGCTATTCCAACAAAATTTTCAGATCTGTATCTAGTTGAATTTTTAGATGTTTCAGCAAAATTGTTCTTTCTGTGTATTCTCGAAATTTTTTCTTACATATATAATACAATATATAGAAAAATATACGTTGTACTATTTAATAATATAATAATAATAATACAAGATTTAGTAGTTCTGCATAGAGGTTAAATGCAAATTTAAATATAATTAATGAAAACAGATTATATCTTTTGGTTAACAGAAACTCTTTGAGATAATCATTACGCTTCACAAAACATGAAACTCTTATTAATAATATTGTATAATGATTGCTAGTTTATGCAATGATTATATATACCAATAAGTTTGAATTCAAGTTTGATCGTGCGTTTAATCGCTTAAATTTAAATTCATTCTTGTAAAAGGGCTTATGTCTCACACTCTTTTGCTAATGTTCCCATATCCTTGCTACTTCCACTTCTATACTCTCGAGTTTGAACTCTCTTAACGGAGTTGTTAATTATACACTTACTAACTTTGCTTTTATCCGTACTCCACTTATTCGTGAAGTTTGGTGCTTGGCGATGTATATAATACACTGTATTTTTCTTCCTTCTTCGCGACATCACGACGGAATATAACTTTGTGGCAAAACGACATTTTTATGTGTACCGTACCGAAAGAGTCCGCCAGAGTTTATCTTTTCGATGTGTTTTACCTCGTTTTAATTAGTTCGAGTAGCTAACGGAAAATTGTGCAAAATGTGCGCGAGACTTCGAGAATCAGACTTCGTGTAATATGCAATACACTTGATTCATTTAAGCGGTACTTTAATTAGCAATCAGGAAGTACTCAACATCTCGCTTGCTGAAAGTAATACCGTGAAGTAACCGTTGAAATAATGAAAGATTTATGCTTGCTTTAAACGACGCATTTCAAATTGGCTACTCGATCTTCTGCCGCTGAAATCTCAAAGTTTAATTATTCATAATAGATGGAAGTGAGTGATTTTACGAAATCCTTTGACGCTATAATTTGGATTACAGCTTTGTAAATATGTACTGACTTATCGGCTGATGTATTTCTGCGCGTCGCCTCGAATCCTTGCATAAGTTTTCCCTGTTTATGCAAAATAACCATGCATTAAGATAAGAAAACCATTTTATGTAAAATGGCTCGCGAGGAAATATACGTCATGAAACACCTGTCGCGCGTAAAACTTTTTCGCGAGCTTGGCATAGCACGTGGGTGACAAAGCCCTGCCATTTATTGGCCACGTCTGACAATGCGAACACCTTTCCTCTCTTATATCGATGTACAATGGCATTGTGCCGTCTGATATATATCGGCCATATTTTCGCGGCTGTGATTCACGCTTTAGAACGAGTTGTTGTTTAGAATTAGAATAATTAGCTCCATACGAAATGAATTGTCTATAGAGTTTCTATCGATCGAATTGTTGATGATCGTGCGTTACTTTCAGTTAGGCCCGTAAACGGGACGTTGATCGAGTAGTTATGTATATCGCCGTGCGCTATGCGCGCGTCTGGCTTTTGATCGAGTATAAACGCATTTGGCGTATCGGATTACGAAGGAAGCCCTATCATTCTAGAAAGCGCAGCTTCCATTCTACGCGAACTGAGTTCCAAACGGCTTAAAACTCATAATACCGCGCATTGTAAATTATCGGGGAATAAACGGGGAATAAATAAAAGTATCGCGTTAATCCCATTACGTCCATTGACTTCCAAGCTGTCGAGCAAATCCTCATCGAACAATCATCACATGTATTTAATTACCGGTGAAACCAATTTAAATAGATCAATCGCGACGAAATGACGTTTCATCTCATCTCGCGCGAAAGCTATCGACGGGGAATACTTTTTTCCGCAAAAACAAATGCCAATTTAATTTCGCATCAATCATGATGGCTCCCACGTCCTCGAACTCCGATTAAGTTAAAGGGGAACTATTTTCCAAGAGATAATTTTTGAAGGCTTTCGAGAGGCGGTTGAAAATTCTGTTCGATGAATAAACAGTTGAAAAATTAAAAATAAAGTTAATAAAGTTATTTTATCATTTTATCAATAATTAACATTTTGAAAGCAATTTGTAATATAAATCCAATGGTTAAAAGCGTTATGTTCGCCCAGTAATGTGGAATAATTATAATTTTCAATGATTTACGCACACATGTTAATTTCTAGATATAATATCAAATTGGTATCTAGATATAATATCAAATTTATATGAAGCTTTTCATTTTAGGAAAATGTGCAGAACGTAGCTGAAATTATTTTAGTGAAATCTATTTAATTCCTATCGAAATTATCCAGATATGATCTTTTTTTACATGAAATGGACATTTTCGATATAATAGCGTATAATGCGCGAGAAACGATTGGGCGGTTTCAATTAGTGCTGAATAAATGTAATGTGGATAAAGTTTTGCGTGCAAGAAACACGAAAGACACGGAACCGGACGAAAACGTAATTACCGCGTCGATAATATATGCGCGCAAGAACGATATTTAAATTATTCGACGACAAGCAAAGCCGCTTGAATACGATCGGATTTTCCGATTAGCAGACCGACTAAAGCTACATCCGCGCTTTCTCTATTAACGGAGGGTAATAGCCGACGCACATTTTCGGTATGTTTTCTAAACATTCGGTAGCGACAGATCCGGATAATTGTGAACTCGTGCCGCGTCCAAAATCCCGCTGCACCTTCGGATGTGGGCGAATGTAGGCTCAACGGATGAATAGATTCACGCTGTGCCGCGCAAACGCGCCGCAAATTGAAGAAAAACAGATCGATAGTAATCTAGTGCTAAATTTTGTACCCCTTTTAACGTGTTATGATAATATTGTCTTAGGTGCACGTGCGTTTTGTACAGTGCGAGCGCTATACAACCGATATCCGAGAGATCCTCTTTAATCCGAAAGCGTTACAAAACCGAGTGAATTTCCATAGTTTCGATGCCGAGCGTAGTCCTTGACACATTTTATACATATACATACATCCGACGGCAGATGGAGTGTGACTTTATTATACATGCGCGTCACTATACAATTTGCCTTTCGCCACTGTTTATTTGTCTTTACCTTTATGCATCTGTTTAGGATGGCAATTATACTCGTCAAGTGGACTCCTGGGGGATGCTCGCGACACGGACAGCGGAGGACAAAGGGGGTAAGTTACAAAGTGTGTTTGCACGTTGGTACTGGCGAATTTCACACCAGCGCGCGCGCATTTGTTCACCGCGAATTCGTCAAAGCGCTTCGCCATCGTTTATCCGCGCGTCCGACCGCGTGCGGTTTTTCTATTTTTCTGCGAGAATGACCGACGTTGCGATTCTTCGATTTTGCGACGTTCCGGGTCGTGAGTCGACCGGATTTCTCCTGTTATTTATTCGATGAGAGTTGAGGATGTTTCGCCGAGTTTCGTGGTAATCCTGGCTGTATCGTGCCGCGGAGACGCTCGGGAGGGCAAAACGAGGGTGAAACGAGGGTTAAAGCGCGGGAAAGGGATTCGGACCAGCGAACGCTACGATACGGTGGGGCGATAAACATATGGTATATTTCCGAGAGATACATACTGAAGAAATATGCTTACTGCGCGAAAACATACGAATTGTATAAATTGCCCCTTATGGAGAGAAAACGAATGTTTCCGCTTGCGTTTCTGTCCAGTAAAAATGTCTCTCTTAAAAAATCAGCGTGTTCTTTTTTCTTCTCACATCTTTCTTCCGATATCTCATTGTTATATCATTTTGATATAGCGCGCTGATTTATTCATCACAACTGAAATTTCTGTGTCGGGTGATTACAGATATGATTATAGATCGAGAGATCGGGCTGATAATTTCCGACATTTTCGCGAGAACGCAAAATGTGTGCGATTAGCTGAAAAGAATTCCTCCCGAAATTTTTCCACTAATTGGTGATTGGCTCTTATAAAATTTTAACGAACGTTTAGAGCCCAGCAATTAAGCTAACGAGATCCTTTCCTGCGAAATGTTGGATTTAGGGGATTCCGCAAATGATCATACGATGTTGGGAAACCGCGATTCTCTTTTAATCCGGTCTGAAAACGTGTGAAAGTGAAGGTAGAGCGGATGGATAGAGCGCGGATGGTGAGGTTTAAAGTAAAAGCCGAAAGTGTGCGAGGTCGCGCTGGCAACGCTCATACTGGATGGAAAAAGGTATTA
>JANQDE010000040.1:900070-1124319 GCA_037157785.1 Cephalotes varians | reverse complement strand
GGGGGGGGAGGAGGAGCGGAAAAGTATGCGGTTGGCGGGTGAGGACGCGTTGCTTTATTAAATATGGACGCTCACGACCCGTGCAGGGTTATCCTAGGCATCTTGCACGTGTGCGTCCGCCCGTTCGTGTACGTGCACATCCGTGCGCGTGCACGTATGCGAGTGCGAGGGTAGCGAGGGCGAAACGTGACGGAACGTATCCTTCCTTCCTTCCGAATCCCGTAATTCGCCCGGTGGAGAAATTTGTACGTCGCCTCCCACGGTTTTATCGTGTTTCTTACACGGCCACTCATCTCCGTAAGTGCTCGACGGTGGTGGCTCGAGAGATGACGGGGACGAGAACGTCCGGAACGGGTCGATGATAAAGCTACCGTCCCTCCTTCTTCTCCTCTTTCCCATGCCGTCCCTTCGATTCTTGCCGAAGCCCGCGATAGTTTCGAAAGAACCGCTTTCTGAGCAACCGCTCGAGTAACTACAGCGAAATCACTTTACAACGGGAACTCTCCATCGAACCTTAAAATTAAATTTGTCATACCTGATTTTCGTTATATCGAATTTCCCGACTATATTTTTACGGACGGTGACCAGGAATTCAATCGAATCTCGTAGCAAGAATTTCATCCTCCTGATGTTTCTCAAGCTTTCGGTACGGTCGCGTACATGGCAGCACACGAGTATTGGTTCTCGACGAGGAAAATCGTTGTATCGTTAGGCGGACGTCCCGAGATGTTTTTGTATTCCCTCATTACGCGAACTGCCTTCGGGCATTCCAAGAACGCGGGATGCTCGTTCTTTTGCGAATCTATCCTAAACAATCGTTCAAGAATTCGAAAGCGGAGCGCACGGAACGCGCGTGCTGATTGCACGATGCGATCACGGCTCGCGAGCTGGGAAATGGAGCGCTGTAAATTGTGTGTGAACAGCAATTCAGGTCTAAAATGCCGGAAATGCAGTCGATTTATTTGTGAAAAATATGCGCGCATCGCTGCAATCTAACTTGCTTGCCTAACATTATAGCTCAGCAAAAATATTCATTGTTGAAATATAATGTTAGTAAATTAGTAACACGGAAAGAACGGTTTTCCTGAAATATTTAAAAATTTAGCTGGCTATAGATTTGAAAATAATTTCACAAATTTTAGTTTCCATTTATTCTCATTGAATGAAAAATATTCGATTATAGAAAAATTAATTTAATTAAAGGCATTATTATAAGTTAATATACGATACGAAAAGATTTTACTGAAGTATCTACAAATTTAGCTAGATACAGATCTGAAAATAATTTTGTTCAAGCATAATGAGCAATGCTGCAAAAAATTTTGACATTCTAGCAACCAGTTTTACATAATTATTTTGGTGGTCCAAACAAAACTATTTTCAGATCTGTATGTAGCTAAGTTTTTAGACACTTCAGGAAATCGTTCTTTCTGTGTATATTACTTTATAATAACACCATTAATTTTTCTGTGCTTTTTGTTCGATGAGAAAAAGAGACATTAAAATCTGCAATTACGCCTTTTACAAAGATCTACAAAACTTTGCTGCACTGTAAACTGAAGTCTGATGACTTTTCAAGTTTGATGGTGTGTGTAGATCGAAATTAACTTTTGTTTCTTACACTTGAAGTAAAAGTATCCCCTTGGGGGAAAAATAATCTCTTCGTCTTCAATCGATCGAAGTCACGTGAATCAGCGAATTGAAATAAACGTGGAGAGATCATTTGTCTATTTTCTTCTTTGTTGCATCCTTTATGGTTTCATTTTATTTTTTTTTTATTACTTCTTTTTACGCGAGAAGCAAAGCATTAAACGCGCTAAGAACTACAAACGAGACGTCGTATCGATTCTCAATGCCGTCACTTCTTTGAACAGAACCGCACAAAAGGCGGAAGAATCAAAATGCTAAAGTGCTCCTCGCTTCGATCGAGAATGCCTCCGTTTGAAGAATAGGGAAGAAATTTAAAATAAATAGCTCCTTTCAGAAAATAGAAAGCACAAAATATATAAATTCTATTTTATACATATATATAATACATATATGTTTTAACATAAACACACGTCAAATAATCTTTCTGAAGTTATACAACGAATAAAATTATATACATCGAGCCTGTAAAATTCCAAGTCGATTCTCGATCGAGTCTGTGATGGCTCTGAAAGAACGAGGCGATAAATTATATTTTATGGCTAGTCAAATATAATGAATAAAGATGCACGTCGCGCACACAGGTTAATTTACTACCGGCGAGTATTTCGAGTGTAGCTTTTCAACTCTGTCTTTATATTTTTATGGAAATAACGGTCAAGTGTCATCGTATCACTAACGACGGTAATTATCGATCGCTACTCGCTATCCCATGCCGACTCAAAGACTAAAGAGCGACGTCGACCGAAGGCAAAACTTGCTCCCGTTTTGTGCCCTTTGTTAGGTCGGAACAATCTGCAAAAAGCGCGATATCGGCGATGAAAGATTAATGCTCGCAATTATGAACTTGGGCCACTGTAAATTAAACAAAAAGCTAGACGCCGACAGGGTAGATATCTGTTACGCTGAAAGTAATTTACAGAGTGCACAGGTTTGCCATTGCTCGCAGTTACTCGCGGCCATAGTGACTATCATCGTGGCACGATGCTTATGACAGTATCAACGCGCCGCAGTTTGCGCGAAGCGAAACGACGATAATTATCGGAAAAAGTTCGTATCGTCTGGATTTGGCGAAAAAGGGACGAGTAGTAATGGGCGCAACGTTGCAGCCATCCAACGGTTGCTGAGAGGATATCGCACGGTGGTGGCGCCGGTGCCTGAAACCCACTTTCAGTTTAACGCGATTGTGCAAAATCAATTACCGCGGAGTTCGCGTAATATACGAGCGAAGTTTACCGCCGAAAGTGTCCTCCTCGCCTGGCCTCAGCGGCTTCGGCCGAAGTTGTCGTGCCCGGCACGATCCCAAACCTCGGGACCCTAACTTACGAAATTATAGTCGCCCGCTCACAGATTCTGCGGACCGCCACGAAACAGCCGTGGAAACGGCCACGGCGTCAGGCATCCGCGGTGACGGCGATTCTGCGATTTCGCATTGGGTCGTCTCTCTATCGTTAATGCCCCGGTACACCCGCAAATTCTCTTTATTGCAGCACTTGGCCGATACGCGCCACCAGACTACGAGAACGCAGAACGGGGGAAAACGATTCTGGTAGCTCGCTTAAACGAGGTGAACAATCGAACCGCGACGTCCCACCGATTTTTAAAGAGACTCGGCTGTAACGACAATTCCTGTCTTCTAACCCGTTTTAATCCTAAAAATCGAATAAATGGTAATATTGGCTACGCCGCCCGTGCGGTTATTGAGAATATAATAGAGACCTTCTCGCGCTCTCGCCCCTACGCCCTCCGGATATCGCGGGATTCATGTAACGCGAATATAAAAGCTCGAACAGGGAGATGAGCGGAGAGCTCGGAGCACAAAACGGCCGTAACACCGACCGAGGGGGATGGTCGGCAATCCATTTCGTAATTTAATTACGAGGCCGTTACAAATTTGCCTTCCCTTCAGCGAATATTTTTTTTTTTAAATCCGAGCATATTGCATGGATAGAGAGATCGCTTTTACTAATCAAGATTCGAACTTTCACGACAGTTAAATTTATAGAGGTATAAGAGTTATAAAAGCAGTACCGGTGGAAAAAATGATTTTCGCGTCGAAATAAAGTCTTCTCTTTGTCGAACAAACGTCCGCAATTGTACTCATCTCAATTTTAAACCTTCTGAAGCTCATAAAAAGATAGGAGATGTGCTATGCCAAGGGAATGGACCATAATCCACTTCGGCTTTTCATTACAAGTCTGTTAAAAACCTCGCTTTCGCACTCACCTTCGGGATTCTTTTGTAAGGCGCCGTAACATATATTATACGACATACCGCATTTGAATGTAAAATTTAAATTACGTCGGCGTAATTAACAATGGTTTGACTAAGGACGATTGCGAAAAAATACAATTTTTTTCAGTTTTCAATTTCGTCTTTGTTGTTAAATTAAGATCTTTGTTTGTCAAACACGAACATACAGAGTTGTTATTTTCGGATTCTGTATATTTCTTTTTGTTAGACTTGGATTGTCGTTCTATCGCCAGTTGGATGTCCGGCATTCGATTTTAAAATTTAATTATGGATCTGGTGCTAGTTCGCATTCATTCGCATTCGTTCTCGCATGTTTTTTCTTTCTTTGAAAATCCGATAGGTTGAACAATAGGACCGATCTATTTTTGTAAACAAAGTGTTTGCTTTTCCAAGCAACGAATTTATGTAACAATAATAACTATGCTTGTGAAGAATAATTAACGTATCAATATCGACATTATTTCGTTGAGTTAAAATCATTTGTTTATTCAGCACTGAATCGCTGTCATTCTGGCATTTTCGGATTGTCTTTTCCTCATAAAAGATTGAAAATGTCATTCTGTCCCGGTGGAATGCAATCTGTTTCGAAATTTAATTACGAATCTGTTACAACTTCGCTTTCGCTGCCACGAGCATTTTCCGAAAGTCCGGTATATCGCGTTTATTTTTACAGACAACATATGAATTTTTACAGCTTGTCATGAATCATGTATTATGTACAAAATAACATTAAGCAAAGAAATAACATTTTAGAATAATGATTCTAAACCATACCATATAAAATCAAAATCTTTGTCTCGTTGGAAAATACGCTGGATTAATATCACTCTCAGTATTAAATTTCTCATTATTTATAAAAGATTAAAGATATTGTTTTGTACCAGAGTTGGTTGGCGATTCATTACGTAATTTAATTATGAGCTCGCTTTAAAAGGCTTTTGTTACCCGTGTAATGGAACTGTAAATAAATGAGCTAAGTTTCCTATTTTTGTTGTACACGACTCCTTATTCTTGCTGACCGAAATCTTTCATCGCTCGTCGTCTAACGTACGTCGTCGTTAAATTTATCACTAGTTTTTTTGTCACCTTTCTGTTACTTATATAAAGGATTGAAAATACCATTCTGCGGCAGCGCGTAGTACTGTTAAAGCCGAGGAAAATTTATCGCAACTACAAGTCGCAGGTCGCAGAACAGCCATCCCAGCCAGTGGTGCCAGGGGTGTTACTTTATTTCACGTAGGCGCGCGTGTAGGTAAGGTTTCCTTGCACACGTTCAAGACGCGTGTAGACAGCGAACGTCGTGGCCACGGAGTCCCCATAAATTTGGCCGCGGGATTTCGCCAGGCCCAGGGAAAAGGGATCGGTCCTCTTACCGATGGTAGCCTTAGCGAAATTATGTTATTTGATTTAGAGGACTGATAGTCGGCTGGGGAGATCGGCTGCGCCGCTGCTGGCCGGAAGTCGATGAAGTAAATTAAACGGGCGGCAGGAAGAGAGAGGGTAAATGCGCGATAGTGGTTGTTTCAGGATCCTCTCTCTCTCTCTCTCTCTCTGTCCCTGTCTCTCACCTCGATAATTCTGTCGGAGAAAATGGGAAAGAAAAGGAACGAATTCCCAGCCGATAATTCGAGCACGGTAGTAGATCTCAGGAAAGAAGGAACCGATTTAGGAGAAGAGACCATAGGAAAAGGCGCTGATATCATCTCGAGAACGACGCTTTTAATTGATTGCGGAAATAGTATTCCGTCTTCCGTGTTTTTCTCGCCTGTATTTATAGAGAATCCAAGGAGGCAAAGGATTGCTTTTTCAGTTTTGAAAGTTCGCGCGATATAATTTTTTCCTGCGCGCATCTTTCTTCTTTCGCAACTTTTATAATTGTCGAGAACTTCGTTTACATGCGACCAAAAGAGACAGACGGAAGAAAAAAAAAAGAGAGACAGAGAGGGAATACGGATTTGTCTTTTGCGATTTATTCTCGAAGGATAAAACTTGCCGGACGAACTTTCGAATAACTTACGGTCGTCTCTGATAAAATATGCTTTCTGGAGATGAAATATGCGTTGGAAATCCCGCCGCTTACCATCTCCTCAGCAACGAAACGTCCGAAACTTTTTATTTCCTTATGAGCTTTTTATGAATGCTGCAACATTGGCCAGATCAGCGACGTTGTTTTCCGGAACAACGACATCGTTGCTCCGTGTCTGATGAGATGGAAAAGAGCGTGCGGAGAGCAACGGAGAAGCGTCTCGCGAAGACCGACGCTTTACGATCGTGTCAGCAATTTCGCTATCGACGTGAAACCGCGAAAATGCATTTGTGATGCCATACACGGCTACAAACGCCCGCGTGACGTGTACGCGATCGTCAAAGTACCGCGTTAGGAAAACGGGGTTGAACATAGGAAGAGGGTGTGAGAGGGCAGATTGCCTTTGACGCGAGCAATAAAGTAACACTGTACGCCTTGCGGCGCGGTGAACTACAACCCCTCCCTTTCTACAACTCGTGTCTGGATCTCGTCACCACTTACACGTGAGGGTGGATGAAACAGAGTTAACCGCATCCGTGTGTGCACATAGTAATATAATGTACCGTACAGGGCGCAACTTATCGCGCCTGAAACACACGCACGTATGCTCGTTTCCTCTCTCGTTCCGTTCTCTTGTTCACTGTGCGAACTAGTCAGCCAACCATCCCGATTATTATCTCGAGTATAACTTAAGGGGCAATCAGATGCGGCTGTAATTTTAGGAACGCTTTTTGAAAACTGATAATTAGCCGATAACCTTTTTCCGAGAGAACTTTGGTCTGGCGGCCACTTAATTGTACGTTATGCTATTTGTAATTCACGTTTCCGACCCTTTACATCTCTGTAGTTCGTTCTCCTCACATCCCCCCATCGTCTCTTCCCATCCTAGCTCTATTCACGAATAACTAACCTTTGTTTCTATTCGCCGACCAAGTTAGAATCCATAGAGTTATTGTTCCGTTGTTTGAATAAATATTCCTAATTTCGCATTTGCAAACCCCTGCGTTTTACGTAAAATGTTTCCAACTTCATACATCTCTCGCTGAGTTAAGAATATGTAACTCTCGCTGAGTTAAGAATATGTAACTCGAGTTTAATTTTCTGAGTCTGCGAAACGTTTCAGCACGGATCGCGCAAACCGCAGGAGAAGAAGCACTTATCTTACGCCGTGGATTTTTCCCTTGTTCTTTTTTGCCCCGAGCACGTAGAGGCCCGTGGAAGAGCGTAGTTACTCTACCCTTATATAAATGCTAATATAAATGCTGTGTATCGCCTCTCTCCTGGACGCGAACGATGTATCTTTGGTAAAATTACAACCCCGCTGTGTCCTCTTCGTTCGCCGGAACTCATATAGAAAAATTTCCGCGAAGGATTTGCGTGCGAGGAATTTGTTGAACTCTGCGTCCGTGATGATAAGTCGATGATATACCAGATAGAATCAAATTTTCATGCAACCTCCTGATACGTGCTTTGAAAAATGTCGGTATCGTTCCCCCGCGTTTTGAGCCCGATATGCCTCGCGTCGCCACGACGACGCCGACCGTTGATTCTGGGATGTCTGAAAAATATGTTGACTCGTCCCTCAGCTATGTGGAATTTGCCTTCGCCACGTTTACCCCGTCTTTTACCCCCCGTTCGCTCATGCTCGCGACACCTCTCTCTTCCGTTGAATCTCGCTCCGTTCGGATTTCACTTCCGAGCCACTCGCGCGCGCGGAATCTCTCACCGGCGCGCCCATATAAATGCTAATGTTATACATCGACGTGGCATACGACCCGACTCGAAGAAGTTCTACAAATTTTGAGTCGGATGTAATCCATCTCACGGTATTGCGCGCAGCGGTATGATCTGTGAAGATTGATCGGCCCCGACCTACCGGGATGGTTCCATCTGGCTTTAATTAACGGGCAGGATGAAAGAATGCGATCTCAGAACTCTGATTCAGCTTAAACGAGGATATTTAAACGAGTGAAAAAATGAGGAATCAAGGTGTATTACGCGATTTTACTGGGATTATTAAAAGAAGAAAAAAAAGATAGTTAAAAACTATCTTTTTCCTTATGAGCTTTTTATGAATGCTGCAACATTAACTAATGTACCATGCTTCGCTAATGTACCATTAAAATTAAAGACTTAAAAATGGATGCCTTGTATTTTTTATACAATAGAAGCGGCCGCTTTGGAAAAATCCTGAAAAATGGGTCGGGCGAATCTCGAGGTCATACTCTTCAAGTGTATCGACAGCGCTGCCAACGTCACCGCCAAACGCAATTTCAAAGCGAGGTGGAAAAACTTTTTTCGAATTATACGAAACAATTGGTGCACGTTAAACTAAATGCGTTTTTAAACTTACTGAATAAATTAAATCAGATTCGTTTCCTCAGTCATTAATATACTGACGGTAATGTACACTGGCCCGAGGTTTTCGAATTTTTTTATCGCCTTTTTTTTTTTATCGCGGTTAGTTGAACTTTTTCCGGAAGTTTTGGCGTGAAAGCTATCGTTAAGCACGATCCGCGATGTGTACGAGTTGCCGCACGATCGGTCGATTCGATGCCAACCGCGTGTTGGATTTCGCACGAGATGCGCTGGCTTAGGCGGTACGCGTGCATCCATTACCAGCCTCCATGATCCTCATCGATGGTCCATGCTTGAAAAATGACCGGCGATAAAATTTCCCGAGCGTAAAGCGATAGTGCGAAAAAAGAAGAGAAGGGAGAGAAAAAAAGAAAAAGAAGGAAGAAACGTGCATCATAAGTAGTCGCGGTAGTGACGGTTCAAGTTAAAAATCTCGTTCGCGAAAAATTTCTCCTGGAAAGTTTTCTCCCACCAACTTTCCTCGACGTGTTTGGCATGCTAGATAGACGAGACGTATCGATCTCTCTATTTTTGATTCGGTTGAAAAGATTCGTCGAGGTCGAGCTACGAATCCTCGCGCGCCTTACGTTCTTTATTCTATGACATCGTTTGTTTTCCACGAGGAGAAACTAATTTTGTTCCCCGAAATAATAGTACTTAAAACTACGCGTATATATCAAAGCGAACGTTTCCGCAGCATAATGCAACTCGGCGTTGCGCATTGCTACTTACTTGGAATATCCCAAACGCTGTGCCGAGGTGTTCATTTGTCCGCACGACCGTCGTCACGATCATTACTCTCTCTAGCTGCTCTCTCTCTCTCTTTCTCTTTCTCTCTCTCTCCTCCCTTCCTTCCACTTGCAAGCAATTTCTCTCCCCGTCTTTCCTCCTTTTATCGTCGTTTCTCTTCTTTGTCGTCCCTTTTTCTCGGCACCCTTTCCCTTTTCCGCAGTCTCGAGTCCGCTTTTTGCCACAAATACGTGTATTACCTGCTTTTAGCTATCAAGAGTAAAGAACCGCGTCCGGAAAGTGCCGTAGCAGTCTGCGCTATGCATCAGACACGCATATACAAGTGCACGCGTGCGAGGCGCGCGCGCATCTATGCTTGGCTCGCCGCAAATCTCCCGCGGATCTCATCCACGAAATGGTACGGCTCTCCTCTCCGCAGCGAGAGTAAGCGTGTCGCAGATTCGACCCACTTTGGAAGACGCAATTCCTCGCGGTTCGACCTCGTCTTGCCTACTCGGTCGATCGATAATTCCGATCTCGTCGATCGGTGGTGCGCCGATATCGTTAACACATTCTGCTATAAATTCGTCGTGGATGTCACACGTGCCGATCGTCGTGACGTCGGGTTTTCTCTGGTACCAATGCTATTTCCGGATGTCATGCTCGATCTTGAAACAGTCTTCAATCAGCTAATAACGACGTGGTGCACGTAGACCTCGAGGCCGATCTCAATCGAGGCCGATGACAATCTCTTTCCCGCACTTCTAGACCGCGCTGTTGCGTGCCGCGCTCGTGCCACGCTCGTGCTACTGATCGGATCACCCCGAGCGAAGAGATGACCTCGTACGTGATTGGGGATGCTGGTCGCGACACGAGTGGACCATGTGCCGCGCGCGCTAGTGGTACAGCTGCTACGTGTGCGTTTCCCAAACACGCAGAAGGGCGCACGTTCGAGCGAACGGGCGCGTTTTCGTGTGCGTTCACGAAGACACGCAAGCACCGCGTCGACGCGTTCCATGCGCCGTCGGTGGAGGTTGTGGACCACCCGCGGTCCAGGCTGCCACGCAGTATACTGAGCGATGGTGCTGAGAGCCCGGGAGAACCCGCGGGAGCCTGTTCGTGGGTGAACGAAGCTCTCCGAAAATCTGCGAAGATCCTCGATTCGATACACTCGGGGTCGCGCCACCAGCGCACCGAAGGACACGGATGGACCACCGAGACTACCTGTCGGACCAACAGCATCACCACCATCGAAAGAAGAGCGCGGAATTTCTCGCTTCTCGTGAATGGACTCGTTCGTTCCTCGCGTCGATAAGATTGGCGCAATCGTTCTTTTCTTTTTTTTTTCTTTTCTCTTCCTCATTTTTTCTCTCTTTTTTTTTATTTTTCTCTTTTATCTTTGCCGAGCGCAATGAGATTACGTATTCCGAAGAGACAGAAAATCAAAAACAGATATCGTTGGAATATATACGAACGAGAACGTACCAAATTGACGATCCCTCTAAATTCGAAATCACGAGGATTACGCTGTCCGATGTCGTCGTAACACCACGGTCACGGGGCGTTAAACTCGCATTGAAACAGCGGTGCATCGATTTTGGATTATGGATGTTGCACGGTGAATACTTCGCAATGGACGACATGCCACGGAAAAACTCTCGTAGAAAAGAGAGCATCGTCCGTAAATAAAATATTTTATAAGCCGCTCTTATTGCCCTATCTAACTACGAAATTCGTGAAACATCCATACTGGACGAACGTTATTATATTTATTCTATGTGATAGGAAAGGATAATCCTTGTATATATAAAGTATAATCTGGGGTACCATTGCGTCCCAGATTATTCTGCTTCTTCTCGATATTCCGTACTTGGTATTGCATCTAGAATCAACATCCGTTTATCAATGTCTCATGTCTAAATGTTTGACATGTCTCATACAATTTTTCTTATTTATATTACTCGCGCAAATGCATTAACATATTCTATACATATTTTTCCTTACGTTCCTCGCAGGGAAAACCGTCTGAATATTTTTCCATCCGCCCTTTCCTTTGTCCCGCTATTTTTTATTACAAGAGGCAACGTACTCTTAGATGGCTCGAGTTATGGGATTAAATTCGACATATATATATATATATATATATTCGTAACCTTCTCTTTATTTGTACGATTTCGATTTCGCTATCCAGAATCAGATCTTTTCGTCGATCGGCGTGACTTTCAGCCATTTCAGTAGCAATCGGGAGAAGAGTCGTTGTTACGGAATACAATCTGGAAATATAGATTCAAGATGCTGGCTCGCATACCATATTTCTTTGAAGTGGGAACTATTATTTAGAACGAGGTGCATCGATCAGAAAATTGGACGAAATTGTTACCCGATAAATGTTAAGACTTATTCTACGCTTACTCAATTGGAAAGTCAATGGAAATGTATTGATTTGCTTTAATATACCGAAGAATCTTCTTTTCTTTCACCGATATTAGCATTAATATTGGAACACGTCATTAATTTTGCAATATCTCTTCTCTACTATCTATGGAATATAGATTTTTCGTGTGCGTAATTTAAGAATTTAATCATACAAATCGAGTATTGAACAATGTAATTGTGTGACGTTTAATTTAATGGTATAAGATGCACCATTCAATTTAATGGTATAAGATGTTAGGATAAAGTCGATGAAAAGTTAGTTTCAATAAAATTCAGAGTAATAAAATTCTTTTCGCTTACCCTCTGACAGTTTGTACTCAATAAGGAAGAATTCTTGGTGAAACCGATGTAAATCTTCCCCGGAATTCGTTGAGCGCGAAGGTGTCTGGCTGAGATTTTTGTACGAGAGGTTGATGGGAATTAAACATTAGCCAGTTTGATTAGATTCTCTTAGGACATTCTTCGTGTAATCTTTTTTAGTCGTGTTTCGCAAAAATGGAACTGAGTGGTCGGTTCCAACTTTTTTTTTGGTTTCGCGATGAACCTGTCCGGACAGTCTTTTACTTCGCATAATGAACTTATGGAGAACTTACCGGAGAAGATTGTTAAAGATACTTTATCTTTTTTATTTTTTTAACCGGTGGTACTTGTCATCCACGAGCATTTTCTTAGCATAATTGCCGTGATGAGGTAGAATTTTTAATAATAAAAAGGAAGAACTTTATAAAGAAGAATTTGCTATTCTTTTAAAAAATGTATTTTAAGGATGAAAAATTTTTTTAAAATGCAGATAGAGAGAGGAAAATAAGAATATGTGAATTATGAAGATTTACATATAGACACCAAGAAATTGGGATGATATTTTTACATTACTTTGATGTTGACGCAGAGCAGACGTAGTATTGATCGAGGGATCCAAATTTCTTAGACGCCACCCTCGCGCATCTCTGACCGCGTTTATACGCGAAAGGGTCGATCTTAGATAGAAAGGGAGAGTGAAAGAAGGGAGGAAAAAGGTGCTTCACGGTGTTTATCGCGCGAGATAGGCGATGTGGTTACTTTGCAAATCGAACAGTTTTTGAATCGCCGATGCGAGCCGAATTAGCCCGAGCACCCTCTAGTGTGCCTGGCAATCGATTCGAAATAAACCAGAGGTTTCGCACTCGACCTTCCCCCTTCCCTCTTTCTCTCTCTCTCTCCTTCTCCCTTTCTGCCTTCCCTTCTCTCTCTCTCTCTCTCTCTCTCTCTCTCTCTCTCTCTCTCTCTCTCTCTTTCTCATCTGAAAGATCTGTAGCTTCCTCCCATGAGATTGGCACATCGTCCCATATTTAATCAAGAGTATCGCACGAACCTGATACAAAGTCCAGGCTCACGTCTAATTCGGAAGCTGACATTACGCGTGAACTGCTTTGGGATTTCCGAAATTAGTCACGTGAGAACTAGAATAGAGATACAAATTTGAGCAAGAGATAATGCATAAGAAGAGTGTTGCGAACTGTTTGCTTGCTAATCTCTTTCTCATGATTAGAAGAATTAATTCCATTGTAAATTCCCGAGAAAAAATTATATATGGACATATTTTTTTATATAATTATATATAATTCTATATAATTTTATATAATTGTATATGAAACATTTTTTCTCGGGTTTTCAAGCAAGTTTCCATTAATTTTTGCGAAATTTTAGATCTCCATCTTTATTTTGATTAAAATTTCATTAAAAGTTCACTCTTTTTATTAGGATTCTCTGTCCACTTCTTCGCGTGGGTTTCACGTCCAACAGACTTTTGATGACTTCCTGATTGTTGAAAGAGAGTTCATGTGGAGATCCTCGACCCAGCTCTTAGAGAAGAACTAGTAGAGAGATCGACGAAGGACTATTGTTGTTTTTCTTCTTTTTACTCCTTTGTACAACTCTCTTTTGTCGAGAGAGTAGATGTACTCTTTGACCTCTGGGAGGTTGCGAGTCGTCTCGTTTGTTCAAGGGCTGCTTCTTATCCTCGCCTCACCGCATCGAAGCAAACTTTCCCTCGGGATTCGAAACCGCTGTATGAATCGTGTCGACTGTAATTACTGTGCTGAAAGTATTAGTTGGATTCTTTCGACGAAGTTTCTCGAGCAACAGACATGCTCTCTCTCTCCCATGGGACTATAAGCGCAAACGTTTGTTTCCATCTCACGATTTACCAGATATATGTTGCAGAAAACAATGGCAGCGTATAGTGCTACTTTATAACGTCCGTTACATGCTACTTCTCTGCAGCAAAAATTTTCAGACTAGACGAGAGAATGGTGATCATTCTTACTTGACATTCTCAAGGCGTGCAATAAAATAGCTTGATAGATGGCCGCAATAAAAATGGAAATTTTAACAAAACTGAAGATAAAATTAATAGAATTATAATTATTCTCAATTTATGTACATATAATATATATAGATATATGATATATATTTTTTTACAATAGATTTATTAATTTTTTACAAAAAATTATTTTAATAACACATAATTGTTTAATAAGATGTGATAACTAATATTATCGTGATATGGTTGGCATGAACCAAAGGATCAGTTATCTCTTGTCGATATTTCTTTAATAAAATGATTAATGTTCTTGTTACAATTACAATAGAACAATTTAAGAAGCTATATCAGAATTTTCTGATTGCATATTTTTATTTGTAAAAATTGTTTGTGCAGTAGATTGCAATTAAAATGAAGTTCTGATTCCTGCCAATTGCCGCGCTGGCAAGCTATTTCTGCAGCGCGCCGTTAACATGGAGATCTACACGATGGTAAAAGATGAAACTATACCGGATGCTGGTAGTCTCAGATCTCAAACAGAATCGTATAAACGCTTAAACCCATTCAAGCAATGGTTGCAGAATTATAATTGACGACTAGATGGCGTTCCTAATCTTTTAACAGCTCTTTAGTTGCGCAAAGTGAGATATGAAAGTACATTTCATCGCGATTCCGGTTTGTCAAACGGATCTCCATATCGAGATTAGGAACGCAGCACTTTAAAGGATTATGTATATAATCTGTCGATGAGACATCATCTTTTCGTTGAAAGTTTAAAGATACCTTTTTTTCAAAAAAATGATTAGTATTCGATGAACCGAACAAAAGTAGTCGCAACCGTTGATTGCTAAGAAATTTCTTTTAACATTTGCTCAAACGTGATGTATACATACATATAGTGAGAATTTCTGATCACGGTGGAAACGATCAATCATTACGCGATGATTATATATAATGATAAGCTGTCATGTATGTAGCCTAAGAATATTCAATGCCAAGACTCTTAGAGTGGGCGGTTCCATTTGATGTGAAAATGTATATCCTCGTTGCAATAAATAACGTTTCGTGCTTCCTAATTACGCTATGATCTATATCTAACAGATAGGACTTTTTTACAACGTGTTAAATTAATTCTTCCGACACGTTCAAAAATTTGTCAAATATTCTAAATACTCAAATATCATAAATAAAACAAAAAAATAATAATAAGAACGTCAAGCGCTACAAACATTTTTTGAAAAAATATCTGTAGATAAATCAAGAAATGTTATTATTTTTAACATTTCTTGATCAATCTCAAAAGCCAAACAAACAGAACCAATGGCGGCGTTTACCGCAGTGAACCGTCAGTCGCGATTCAGCATCCATAAATCAATTAATTTTAGCTAGTTCGATATGTGTTGGGACTAATTTAAATTCTTTCGGGAGGCTTTGGGATCGTCGGGACAAAGAGGTTGAAAGCTCGTCCACCCGATGTCGAGCGACACTTAACCGATTGGTGGGGACCGATCGGTGACTTACGGAGTCTTGGGAGAACTTTTCGGTGTCGCGAAAGAGACGAACGAGGAGGGTGGTGGTTCGGGGATGAAGGAAAGCAGCAGACGCCAACTTAAGTATTTCTGATCGAATTCCAAATGGCCGGTTCGTCGTCCGGTCGATCGGTCGGGAGAAGAATTCAAACCATGACGAGCAAATGGACGAATCGCTCGTCGGTCGATCGCAGGATGAAGAGGGAAGAGGAGGAGGAGGAGGAAGAGAATAGGAGAGAAGGCGAAATAAGCGTCGGTGAAAACCGCGACGCAAAAAGCCAACCGCGACTCGCGTTGGCGCTAGCCAACCGTCCGGGAGCTGATCGGTCTGCGGGTCGATCAATGAACTCTTTAGATTCGAACCGTCGCTTCTTTTCGGTAACGTTCATGATCGAATGACTCGTATGCCGTAGATTTAACGGAGAAACGCGATCTTTACTCTTTCTTTAACAATAAAATGCTCTGCAAGATCATTCATTTAGGTTCACTATGATTCAAGCGATCACGTTTGTTTCGTTAAAGCGGTCGCATTTCTGACGCATTTCTTCACCTTGTCATTTGATTCATTTATTAAACACTTCATCGTTGTTTGAATTTGACGTAAATATTCGTTCTCATTTCATGGTACATATCGTGTTACGTTTGAGAGTCAAGTAGAGATAATTCGTTTATTGTCACGGCTGCATTATTTAAATCCAATATAAATTCAGATCCACAAACTGTTGATGCTTCTTCTCATCGATTATAATATTAATGACATTGTGCGTTCGAGTGATAATGTACACGATATCGACACCCTTGTAACGGGACAACAAGGGATTCCTCGTTGTAACTTCTGTCGTATCTGAGTCATTTGCATAGGACGCAGCTGGACAAAAAAAAAAGTGCAATGGATATTATAATGCGAGAGAGGTATCGGAACGCGGTTGCACTCGTTATTAATGGCACGTGCATTGTGTTCACGCTAATTAAATCGATACTTTTTATTTTTACAATTATTCAATAAAAATTCAATCATCGTGCAACTAATAAGGAGACGAACGTTCGTATCGAAACGAAGAGGAAGAATGGCCATTTTGTGTCCCATCGGCTTGTAATGACCGCTACAAAGCGCATCGCGTGCAAGCTAATGAGAGTAATCACTTAATAAAGGCGGTCCGGCATCGCGTGACGCTCTACGCGCATAACCGAGAATCAATATTTGATTTTGAGGTTTCTCCGGCACACGTTTCCTCTTTTTATCCTTTTTCTCTTCGCGCACTATTGGACGAACGAGGGGAAAAGGAACCGGTACTCGAATGGGCGGCGTTTTATAGGAATAACGATCATTTTATTGTTCACCGAGCAATCGAGTTTTCCTTTCTTCTGAAACGCGCGCGATCACGCGAATACATAAATCATACGTAAATCACGAAGAAAGAATCGTCAGTGATCGTTTTTATTCCTGAAACAAAAATATAATTTGTATAAATTATACCACTAAATTTTAATAATTATTTTCATTGTGTTCAAAGATTGATACCGCGATTTTAAGTCGAGCGATTTTAAGTCAAGTTAATGGGTGGAGACAAAACTATACCTGTCCCAATTATACTGTTTCGTTCTTTGACGTGCATAATATCGATGCTATCCATTAATATATGACAGTGTCGCTGAAAACGTTTGACAACCCGTTGTCCCTGTTGTTCCGAGAAATCGGACGCGCATCGTTGCCCTGGCTTTTTCCAATTCTGTTTCCTGGCGGTCGACTCTCTTGTTCGTACGCGGTTTTTATTATTCCACAACGATGAGATCTGG
Source organism: Cephalotes varians (assembly GCA_037157785.1). Lineage (NCBI taxonomy): Eukaryota > Metazoa > Arthropoda > Insecta > Hymenoptera > Formicidae > Cephalotes > Cephalotes varians. The sequence goes on along the minus strand of JANQDE010000040.1, from coordinate 1,107,242 downwards.
TAACGATCAGTTCCCACATGGTGGAATTAGCATCGTGGCGTCATCAGTCACTCGTTTTGACACACCGAAAATAAATAGTCCGGCCGATTCGGCGGCGACGGAGCGAGAGAGGTAGGGAGAAAAAAAAAAGAAGAGGTAACAGGATTCGCAGTTTTCTCCGTCCCGTGGATCTCTCATCGCGAATTCCCGCTAGCTTCGTGATACGTACGACGAATGCTCGTGAAAGGCCGAACGGTGCGATGCGCGGATCGCGCGGTGCGAATTTTCCACGCGTGATCGCGCCTCTCCATCGATCAAATTCGGCGACGCTCAAGGAAACGGCATTGGCCGAGTTGATTTCGAGTGGTTGCGATCGAGTCCAGAAATCCATTTGTCATCCCGTGCGTCAGGGGCCCGAGACACGATCATTCGCTTCCGAGAGGAGACGGATCTTTTTTTACGAAAAGGTCGCGACCCCCTCGCTGTGACGAATTCTACGTTTCTCTTCAGAAACGGGTTTTAATCGACGATTTTTTCCGCCGTAGAATCGATAAGAACAGAAAAACGATCGGGGTGTGCAATCGATGAATTGTCAAGGTGTTTCAGCACTTCTGCAAATCGGCAAGAAATCCAAAAAATCAAATCAAATTCATAAGGCCCAATGTGATTCGAACATATAAAATAATAGATCTTTATTAGTTTTAGATTTTTTTTTTACTTTATTTCAATATATTCGTTCATGTAAAAGGAAAAGAAATTACGTAATCTCAACGGAAATATGTGCATCGTTGCTGAGGCATAAACGTGACCGCAAACAATAGTAAGAAAGAGGTAGTATAGGAAAAAAGGGATTCGAAAGGGGAATGAATACCAGGTGAAAATCAAATTTTCATCCAACCGGTCCGTACAAAATTCTAATTTGACGTCTGAAACTGACGACTGAAGGGGTAAAAGTGCGAGAAGGGGTGATTATTTCACCCCTTGGGAAAAGATTTTTACGTATAATGCGCGTACCCGAGGCAACGTGCATCGCGGGCGAAAGGGTGAGGCCTTTACCGCGGCACAGAGGGGTGAAATCGTAGAAAATGATAAACAGGATGAATCTTATTCAAATAGAGAGACAAGATCCTGGATTTAAGCGGGGAACCCCCTGGGTATCCACCGGGTGCCTACCAAGAACCGCGGACATATACCTGAGTCCTGGGAAAAAGGTACGGGACTTTCAACTTTTCTAGCGTTTTTTTACGAAGCATCGAGGGCTCAAATAAAGTGGCGGGATTTAAATAAAGAAGAGAATTCTATCGCTGCGTTAAAAGGCCCATCCGTTGTTTCCCTCGCGTGGCAAAAAAATACAAGATAAATAAAATCCGAGGAATATAATATAGCAGAAGAATATTCGTTAGTCTCTAAATTCAAAAACTTCCGTAATATTGTGTTTTGCGGAAGGATTAAACGATACAAACGTAAGTTCTTAAAATAGTAAAGCAAAATTTATTCTATATTTTTGACGGTTATTTTTTGTTAACATTTTAAATGCTTATGCATTATTATTGTTATAAGAAAATCAGAATATTTTTAGTAATTAATATTTGACATAATTGTTGCAATTCTGATATGCTTTGTCGTTGGTGTGTGTGTGTATATATATATATATATATATATATATATATATATATATAATATTATATATATATATATGTATATATATATATAAACTCGATCAATAATACCAGCGCGAAACCGACGCCGATGCAGGATCAGCGACTGCTCGCAGACAGTATCAAGATCTAGCGTCAAACTCGATCAAAAGCCGTGAGCTCGTAAACCAGACTCCGGCCCGAGATAGCGCTCGGGCCAGAAAGCGAGAGAAAAAGAGGAGAGAGTTTGTTAAAGAGAGAGAAGCATCGCGTCAGCGGCGAAAGAGGGGGAAGGGGGAACGGTGACGCGATCCGAAAATCTCTAGAGAAAATACAGCTGGTATTTTCTGATAGTCAGGTAACGGCGGGGTTCCATCATTCTGGAAGAAGTTGGTATCGCGGGAGGAAGAAAGGTGAATAGGCGAACGGGGGGTGGGGGATAAAAAGGGGGAGAGAGCGCACGAGATGTCATCTTGCACAAATTTTTTTTTTTTGTCGTAATCGCAAAGATCGCTCGCCGTTCAAGGGTTGCATGCTGCTTCAAAGGGTTCTCGCTCTGGAAGGGTACGACATCCCTTCCCTCTCGCCGTTGGCTCGCTCGCTTACGTTTCTCGACACTACCTGCCCAACTGTTTTCGGTTCTCGGGTTACTAAAGACGCGGAAATCCAGAAATCGCGAAGGGCCCGGGACCAGAAGAGCGAGACGAGAGACCCTTTTCGTGGGGTTGCGCAGGGATCGTGAATGGTCCCGCGGAAAGAACCACCTCCTCGTCCTTCCTCGCGACGGTCCTACTCCGTCAAGATCCCTTCCTCCGCGTGTTGCGGCTCCTCTCTTCTCTTCCACGGATGTATCGGGGTCCTTAACCCCTTTCTTCTGTCAGCTGCCGCGTAACAGCTGTACACCCTACCGCGATCTTAAAACCTGTGTTTCTAAGCACGATCGTGCGTGGGTATGTAACCGTTGTCGTTCTCGTAGCGTATCGTGTCATTGATATTGGTATTTACGTTCGCTAATGTTCTTTTCGAGAAACATACTTTACATGGCAATCTTGATCTTCGAAAGTGTAAGAAACATTTGTTAATCGTCACTTTATTTGATTAAAATTTTTATTTTATATATGTTTTAGTTTTATTTTTTGTTCAAACGAATAAAAAGCTAATGATTCTACATAATTTTATTCGTCAGCTTATTTTTTCGTGAGATGTGCATTTACTTGTTTAAGACATATAATTGTGATTAATTCAACTAGTTAAGTAATTTGATAACGTTCGAAGATTCGTTTTAAAATCGTATTATTCGTGATCAATCATTATTTAATGAATGAATTTTTATGAAGCTTCGTAGAGTCCTCAAATAATCTTTAATTCATGAAACGTCGACGATGAACACTCATATATTTCAAATGAATCAAACTAATATTTCATATTATATCTCATATATAAAAAAATTAATACCTATAATAGAACATATTAATTAATTTTTCTTAATTTTTTATTGATATTTCTTAAGTAACGTTTTTTTGTTCAAGTAACATTCAACAATCTTTATAACTTTTATAATGAATATAAGAAGAAATAAAAAGGTTCCAAGTAAGATATGTAGTTATATAAGTGTGTCATCGACAAATTCGAATAACTTGGATTTAGCGAGTTATTAACTCATTCGTAAAAATATGTTGATAATAATTTTACATGTTTGATTTAATATCAATTGTTTGTATTCTACGTCTTTCGTCGCGTTGGTGGGAGAAAGTAACAAAGGTAATACATGACTGTAACGGCTGTTCATTCCGATTCGGTCAGGCATGCGGGTAGGACGTTCGTCGCAAGCGCGCGGTCAAAGTCGCGCGTAGGTCGAGCGCGCCGTGCCTAAGCTTGCTCTCACGTTGAGCGAGCGCGACGAACAATAATAATAATAGGCAAAATACTTGTGATATTACAACGTGTTAAGTTATATAAAACGATTTCTTAGCTTCTAGTGTTAGTATGATTTACATATAACATATTAATTCTATTTTAGATCTTTTTTTGTAACGGTATTCTCTATATAATTTAATTATAACAAGACACGATATTATCTTCTTATTTTTTTTATTATAATAATATGTTACAATGTATATTGTACAGTGTATTGTATTAATTATACCGATTGAAATAATTGATTGGAGTAAATACTTTCAACTCGATATGATTACGTTTTTAATTGACTAATAGTTTCCTTTAGATTTTTTTTTAAATAAAATTTAGTAAATATTATATAGTAAAAAAGTTATATAATACGTTGGAATTATACCTTAAATTTAATAACTAAGTAATATTCGATAATTTTCTAAATTTTGTAATATTATATATCGGAATTATATTTCTTGATATATTTAAATAATGTATTCAAATTTTGATATAAACGGAATATTTTATATTGCACTATGAGAAATATGAAATTAGCAACACGATATAATTGATTCTTTAATAATATATTAATATTAATAACTTTATATTATATTATATTGACATTAATTTTTTAAATATTTTGTCGAATTGGATGTAATAATCTCTAAAATAATTGAAAATTGTGATATATTACAATTATATAGTAATATTTCTAATATCAATTATCTAACACATATCTAATATTAATTAAATTAAAATATCAATAAATATATGAAATATATTGAAATAAATAAAATAATATTTAATTTTTTTTTAAATGAAATAACATTATTTAATGCAATTAATATTACTAATATATATATATATATAATTCGTGTTAAACTGAAATGGCACATGTGAAATATGACTTGTGAAGTGCAGATGTATCGAAAGTATTCGTATCAGATTTCGTGGGTACTATAGACAGATAAATTTTCAGGCTACATATAATGCACCTTTATTTAATTGTCTACAAAGTTTTATAAATGTTATCATATATCAAGATTTTACTTTTTCTTAATAGAAGAAAAAGACATTATTTGTAAATTATCTTATTGTTAAACTTACTTTGCGGAGATTATCAAAATTGAATCTTTCCATAACTTGTATATACATCACAAAATTTTTGTTTTTAAAAAATACAACTCAAAATATCTTAAATTTAAATTTTTTAATTAAATCGTATATATGTTAAGTTTAAGATAAAATGATTTTCTATTATTTTTTAACAGAAATATTTAATTATTTAGCAAGTTTGTGTAATAATATACTTAACTTTTAATTTTGATTTTATTAAGTCTGATTTTATTAATTAATTTTAATTGATATGATTATTTGTTATTTTAGATATAAATCTAGATATAGATTTGGCAGTTGTGGAATACTGGAGGATCCAGTTCGGGCCAAGCAAAGCCAATCTTAAAGTAAATTTTACGTTTATTTTCTAATATTTTATGAGTAAAATTTAATAATTTTAAATGTGTTTTTTAAAATTATATTATAAATAAACTATATAATATAAAACAATTTATAATTTTCATATACTTTATTGTACATAAAATAATTGTATATAAATAATTGAGCACATTATATTTGAGATTAGGATCGACTTTGAAATAAACAAATACAAATATCAAAGAGGCTAAATGTCTTGCAGTATACACTGCGACGGATCTTGATGCCCAATTATAATATATAGTTATAATTATAAATAATTGTGACTTTAACATTTATAATATACTAAATATATTAAAATCTATATATATATATATATATAAACATTTATTTAACTTAAATTTCATATTTTTGTTACAGAGCCGAATGCGAAAATGTGGCCGGTCTTGAGTTGGCTGTGTTGGTGAGTAGAATTTAAGGTACAGACGATAATCTTTTCCCGCCGAAATTGTTATCTCTAAAATCAGTGCGATTCGTAGATTTTTGTATGTAGATACAAACCTTAACATCTAGCAAACATCTAGGAAACATCTAGCAAAAATGATATAAATATTACAAATCATTAAAAGTTTAAAAAACGAAATTTTTTTCTAAATATTTATAATATACTATTTTATTAAAATACTTTTTCTGATTTTATTTATAACAAATTATATAATTGCCATTCAATGAATAATTTGATAGAAATAAATAATCTTTTGCTTATTTTTCTTACTTATATATATAAATAATATTGAATAAAAATTTAATAAATTTTATTATGTAGAAGTTTTATAATTTATAAATAAATTGTGTCAGTTAAATTTTATAGCTTGCCAAAATTATATATATATATTGAGAGAGAAATATAAATTTCTAAAATAAGATACATAATATATTATAGATACATAATAGATACATAATATAATATATTATAAATATCATTTATGAATTATTGTTGAGATTTATATCATTTATCTGCTGGATAATTCTAGTTTTAATTTCTATTTGGACTTGTTTTAGCGTCGAAATTGACGCTTTTGTACAAGACAATCACATGAAATAGAAATCGCGCGCGATAAATAAATTTCGTGGATTTTAGTTTCTTGTTTTTTCTGTCTACTTTTCGATCTTTTAGTTTCTATATAATAATAGTTGTGTTGTATTAAAAAATTTAAGTATTTTGTAGACTTAAATTCGCAAAAGTTTGAAAATTGCGATTATTTTGAATGCATCAACTTCGATTTAGATTCTTGTTCTATTTTTTATTTGAATATATTCAATTTTCTTATCGCGATTATTTCGTTAATAGATATTTCATGAAACCAAATTGATTCCGATTCTTTAAATGTATTTTGATATTGTTATTTCCGTTAAATATTGTTATATTCGCAAAGGAATTGCGAAATTGAGCTTTGCAAAGAGAGTGCGAAGCAAGATGATTTTCGCAAAAATATTGCGAAATAATAAATAATATACATAAAATTTGTATTATATTAATAGAATTCGTGAATTTCGTATCAAACGCTATTGAATTTCGCTGCAAACATATTTTAAACTTAATTTATAAATGTTAATAATTTTTTATAAACAACAAAAGAAAAATTAGCGAATTTTACACTGTTGTAACTATTTCTTAAATAAAGTCATAAATTAAATCGTGCGAATCTCGCGTTGCAAGTTTGCATTTTGTGAAAAAAAAATAGTATAAAGTGAATAGGATGAACATAAAACTCGTTAAAATTAAATTAACAATTTTTTTTACGATAAATACTTGTTAATTATTAGCAATTCAAATTCGTGAATTATTAAATTAATAAATTTGGGTAATTTCGCATCGCGAGTGTGTTATATGTAAAGTGAACACTAAGGCGTTATCGACGATGCGGAACGCAGGGAGGTTCCTGAATTATTTCCGGATGCTATTGTGAATATAATTGCAGCGGATGAACATCGAGGGACATCGCGAAATGGTGAGTTCAATTTTATAATTAATCTGTGTTTTTAGCTACACTTTTTTGACAGTTTTGTAATTTGTATGTTATTATTTAATATGCATAAAATAAAAATTTTGTGATATATGATATTTTATAATATATGAAAATTGTATATTATTTAATATTTGTATATATTTACATATTTATAAAATAAAATATAGTGTAGCTAAAATGAGCAGATATTATACTGCATGAGTAACAATTGCAAATTTATAATCGCACTGATTCCCAAAGAAAATATACAAATAATTATGCATTATTAAACTGACAATTTTATATTTGAAATGCAAATATGCAAAATTAGCATTTTTACATTTTTTGTTGAATCCAATATTTATTATATTGTATACTGTTTTATTTTATGACACGTTTATGATATAAATATTTATAAAATGTTTATATATGTGTGCATATTAAATTATGTGATGAGAAAGAATAATATATGATTTCGCGCTTTATGAGAGAGATTTTACGATATTACATATTCTATATCAATATGATATTTTGCATATAAACATTTCGCGTCTTCTCATCCATCGCGTTTGAAAAATCTGAAGTCGGTTTTACGCCTCCGCGACGATCCCCCGTCCAAAACGTGACTCGCGTGAAATTCTTAAGATCTTACGACGCGCGACAAAAAAATCCTGTTTCGGGGATCGGCGATCGGCTTAGCGTCGTCTATGGAGCGAGCGAGCGTGAAAGGAACTGCTTTCAAAGGAGGAGTCATCGTAAAAATAGATTCAGATAATAGAAAGTACCGAATGCGTACGCGTGTCAGACTGAAGGGGGAATAAAGTACGAATCACGTAAGAATTCATAAGCGATACGAGTCATACGAAAGTATACCATGAGACGGGCTGAGATTACATCAATGTGTATGGCTCTACATTAAAAAAAAAGCTTTTGAAAGAAAAAAATAGGGACTTTGTCGAAAAATAGGAAGGATCGTCTTCTGTAATATCGTAAATTTACTATTCCCAACGCAGTTTCATTTTGCTGCACGTGTTAATCTTCAACTTTTTACTTTATTTTTTCAATGATGAAGTCATTCTCGCGTAGAACGTGATTTGTCATTGTATCAGTACAGGCAGTGTATGCTAAAAACACTTTTATCCTCGTAATTCCCGGAGGCTTTTGGAGAGCAAAACCCGCTCGATGAGATAGCGTCTCCTTGAGAAACAGCAGACTTCGAAGATCCCGTGGCCTCTATTAGATCTCTTCGACCATTCTCGAGACACAAACGCGCACATGGCCCCTCATTCGGGAGATTCGGTCCAACTTATCGGGCGTCCTGTAATTTTAGAATTACAAATATGTCGATTACAGTTCATTGAACCTACTATCCACGCTAAAAAGAAATTTTTGCAGACGTGTGAGTGTATCTTCCTATGTTTACTATCTTTTATGTATCCTAAATAATAAAATAACGGCATTTCCGAAAAGAAATTGAGATTTAATTTTTTTTTCAAAACAGTATTTAATAAACATTTTTTTCCGGGTAAATATTACACAATTTCCTTCGGCAAAACACGTGAAAACTTTTTGCATTTTTCTTCACGATTTGCAATTTCTTCTTGAATTAATTACTTTTGTGCTTATATCTTCTACAGCTACATCATTTACCTTACAATTAGTAATTATATGGAAAAAGGTTTTGTTGAGATATCTAAAAATTTAGCTAGATACAGATCTGCAAATAATTTTGTTTGAATCATAAAAATCATAAAAATAATTATGTAGAACTCTCATACTGGTTACTAGTCAAAACTTATTATTAATGCTTAAGCGATCTATATAATTATTTTGATAGTCCAACAAAATTATTTTTATAGCAATTTAAAACACGGCCAAATACGGTCAAAGTTAGGTGTCAGTGCTCAATAATAATTCTATTTTTATTTAATTATTAAAATTAAAAATTATAAAAATTATAAAATTATTTTTAGTTGTTTCCGTGTCCTGATCGTTGGGTTCCATAAGTCAAGAAATATTGTTGAAAGACAAATTAATTCGAAAGTGGAAACACATAATTTTCTTGGCTCTCACATTGACAAACCTAAGGGTGTCTTTTCTTATCGACTTTTTTACGCGTTGTCTCTCGCACCCTTGGAAACATGCGATCGAGCGCGTTACAGGTTGTGGGAAGTAGGGTAATTTTGGAGAGTGGGTTTTGGAGGCGACGACCCTCGTAATTTAATGCACAAGTTGCACTCGGAACACTCAAATCTCACTTCCGCTCGTCGAGCGAGAGATTCGGTTTCGGTAATTTGCGCCGGAACTTCCGCGATCCGGACAAATGTGACCCCCCCCCTCCCCCAGAACGATCGGTAAGGAAAAAAGGGAAAAAAAATGCCGAGGGTAAATCCTCGACTCTAGTAAATCTCGGGACACCTTAACGATCTGCGCGACGATTAATCATTCTCGCTTTTACACCACCGTGCACTGATCAATCGATTTTTCTTTCAAGATTTCTCCGTTTTTCGTATTCCGATAATTTTTTCTTTCCCTCTCACACCCTCCTTCGTTCCATCGCAATATTATTTGCCAGCGTACATCGAGAAGGGGTTTCTCTCCCGAATCCATCGATCAGTCGATGCTAGTAAAAGAGTTCCACGACGGCGTGAAAATCTTAATGATCGAACGGTACAAGAATCTTTTTAATAGTTCCTTTTTTTCGTGCGTTCCGAAAGACGGTATGGATCTATAAAATTCTCTCGAAGCAACAGACGTTAGAGCAGGTGCTACGTGAGAAGTCAGTTGCTCGAAGAGATGGGTTTTTACTCTTAAAATTAATTATTATTATAAATTATTGAAAAGTTCTTTATAAGTCACATTTTTGAGAAAATATAATTATATTTTTCTTAACCCTAAGTGTTTTATTTCATTTTGAGAACGTGCACTTGTGTGCTTAATTATTTTTAAGCTGCGACGAGTATATATTTAAGCTACATATTTTCCCTGCTGCACATTTCTTTTTTTTAAGCGAATTTTTTCTTTGTATGTTTTTTTGTTTTAAAATATTCTAAAATGTGTTAAAATTACAAATATGTTTTTTTTGTTTTTACCTAAATTTTACTTTAATAGCAAATGTAAATTTTTTACTACATGACGAATATACTCGACTTTAATCGAAAAAGAGTATACTCGACTTAAATCGAAAGGAGAGAGAGCAAGAAGAATGCAATTGTGCGTTCTACTTTTATTGAGGTATCTTGATTAAATCATTTGGTCTTATCATAAATTTATTTGAATCCTGTTTCCCAAATATTGTTTCCAAAACGTACTAATCGACGCTCGCTCGTAAAACGTTACCTGATGTCGCGCTAAATGACACGCCTGGTCTCATATTTCTCCTACACCCTCCGAAAAGCGGCGGAAAAAGTACAGGGTTAGAACGCGACTAGGAAAGAACTTTTTATCGCACCGGAAGTCCTCCTGATCCAACTAACTCTCGAAAAACGACAATCCGTCCGTAACCCTTCTTAGATCTTTTTTCTTTTCTCAAATACGTCCCACATTGTCGTGGGAACATCGGGAAAAGACGAGTGCGAGCGTTTTAGGCGAGGGGCACGGCGGCAAACCGCTATATTTAAATTTCATCTCTGACGAGGAAAGCTAAAAATGATAAAAGTAGACGCCTTGTGGTACAGGAAGCAGGATCTCACACTGCTGCTTCATTTCTAAATCGCTCTTAAAAAAATATAAAAATATAATAAAAAAAAAATAATAATCTCAATAAATCAAACATTATAATAATCAGTTGATAAATATATTCGAGACTGATAACAAATATGTTACAAAAGCGATTTTCAAGTGGATATTTATTTGATCGAACGCAAATTCAATAGTCACACTTTTTCGAGAATGGGTTCTAAATGAGGGAGGGGAGGGATATTTGCGCCGATCGCATAGAATGATAAAGAAACGCTGGTATTTTTGTGAACAGATTTCGTGATTAGAGAAAGCTTGGAATCTGATAAGATAAAAAAAATCTGTAAAAAGTAACAGAAACTCCGGTATTTCATGTTGTCACCGGTCTTCAGACGGTTAAGAATCGCCATTTTTGTCTTTGCATTTTATCGAACAGCCAATTTGTCGATAAAGAAAATCTATATTAATCCGTTGTATTTCGTATATCCAGCTAACGGATGGAAAAATATAAGTGAAGAATATTTTAAATCGTGATATGGAATAGCGATAAGGATCCCGCAAAAGAAATCGATCGATGGCGCGACGAGGATAATCGAAGTACCGATCTATCGTTGTCCGCGTGTATCCTACGCGAGAACCTTGGGGAAAGCCACAGCTGCATCCTTGCACCGCCCCGTAGAGAAGGTAAGGGACAAACGTATAATATGATCTAACAGGTCGTACCACCGTGGCTTCGTGCGAATCGCGCGATCTTGATCCACGGATATTCGCATAGTTCTCTTTGCACATTGGCGAACTGCCAGTCGATAAAAGCTGTCATGTTGCCATTTTACTTTTAAACTTGTCTTTTTGCGTCGTTCCTCTCTTCTAGTTATATCATGAAAGCTTTCTCCAGGTTAATATTATTTCCATCCAATTTTCATAAATTTGCATGGACTTTAGATGAAAATTTGCATTTAATTATTCGCGTATATTTTATCGCTTATCAAGTGTTTTCACCGGAGAACTGTGAAATATTTACTTGGGAATTAAAGCCAAATAATCGTGTTGAGTAATCGCGTCTACTAAAGTAATCAATAATAATGGACTTTATCGATTATTTGTATGCTTCGATCGCGCCGTTGCGAATTCATGATCGATCCGATGAAGGCCGTGTACGAGGTTGACCACCACTGCGGGCATTCAGCGATTCAGGGTCTGTTGGGCCCTTCTACGATAATTACACGGTACGAGCTGCGAGTCGGCCCAGGAATATATGTTCGATCGGCCGGTTTTTGAATTATTTGAAAAGAGACAGACCCTGGTATAACCGCGATATTATGGTATCGCGATTCCTCCTCCTCAGACCTTCGATCCCTTTTCTTCTTTCTTCCTTTATTTTTTCTCATTTCAGCGAATCGTCCGCCTCTCCTTTCTTTCCTTCCTCCCGTTTCGTTGGGCGGGTTAGAAAATCGCAAAATAAGTCGCGAATAAACACAATTTGCAAAAAAATCAGAAACGTAATAGATGATCATTCTCTTTCGATTGAAAAATCATCAAGAGGCTTTTAGCACGAATCTGATAGATACAATGATAAGGTTACGGTCAAAGTATAAGAGCAAAGGGCCGATCATGTACCTGCATAGTTACAGATAATTCATCAATTTCATAGTAAGATGTAATAGATATTAGAAATACATGTCATTGATTTATAGAGCGCTCGATTAGATTAGATTAGCGAGATACACCGATATCAGATGAAAATAAAATTTCGTGACCATCTTCTAGGCTGATACTTCGTAATGTTTATTACCCGAAAACGGCAAAAAATGATAACGAGATTATGATGTACAAATTATTTACGTGCAAGCGTATGATGTTATCACGGTCGTTACTAGCTTTCCATTTCTGCTATCGTTTTATAACACTTTACCATTAAAGGCATGATAATGATTTCATGACGACATTCTATTTAAAAACATTGAGATTGTCTGATTATGCCATATATCGTATTTTAAAATTTTGTGACTTATTTTGTTATTTGCGTGTTTTTTTTTTTTTTCAATACGCAGAATAACGCTAAAATAATTTTGTCAATTTTGTGTCATTAGGCAAAAAATATAGCCATGCCGTAATTCTTGTCGCTATAATTCCAAATAAACGTATGGTCGTTTGGCTTTGCAATTAGCTAATCTCCGATCTCGATCACGAAGAAGACTGAGATGCGATTTCGGGCCGCGATCGATTTTGACCCAACGTGCGTTATTACGTGCCCCAGAAAAACAATAGCTGCGAAACGAAACTACATCCGCTCGCGGTTGCGGATGTTATAATTTTGAATTGGCATAATTTTCTGCTGTTAAAGGGAGGCCAGTCCTCGGCTTTCCGAATGCGTATTTCGATGATACGAAGAAAGGTAAAAGGATGATCGGTAGATATTCAAAGTCGTGTAGAGAATATTGAATGAATCTTATATATATATATATATATATATATATATGTGTGTGTGTGTGTGTGTGTGTGTGTAAAATTGTATTAAAACATTATTTGTTAACTTGTCATATTTATAATTATGATATTTTTTTAATGTTAAAAATAATTAAAACCCCCCAAAATAATTAGAAGACGCGCATTTTACAAATATAGAACGCTCAAACCAATTGCTAGAATATCAAAATTTTTTGCAGCATTGCTCATTATTTTTAAAGTTCCAACAAAATTATTTTTCTGATCTGTATCCAGCTAAAATTTTAAATCTTTCAACAAAATCGTTCTTTCCGTGTAGTAATTCTCCAGAACAGAAAATCCATATAATTAATACAGTAGTTAGACAATTCTTAGCATCGAGGAAACAACGAAATACGCCATGGATATATTAATCAAATTGCTTGCTCATTCTGCAAATTCTTTATTTCGAAACGTGGGCGCGCTCGTGCTTTCATTGTGTTGCAGAAAAAATTCTCGAAGTATAGACGCGCGCATACAGATAATGAAACGAAAGAAGGGAGGTAATAAACGAGTGATAGAATAAGAGAGAAAGACGAGAGACAGGGAGAGAAAGAAAGGCCCGCGAGAAGGAAAGGGACAAGATATCGGCATTGGCAAAAGGCGCTGGGGCGGCGGAGATCGCAACAAATGACTGTGTTTAAACTTGAACGTGACAAAATTTAAAAATCTCGCCTGCGAGGTGCGGGGTAAGGCCCGCCGTGCCTCCAGGATCGGATTTACAGGGGTGGCGGAAGGGGAGAAAGCGGAAAGGGGACATTGGTCGGGGTGGCGGAGGATGAAGGTCCGTCTTGATCTCGCTCTCTCGCTCTTCCTCCGCCGCCTGTGTTCCTGCGCTCGCGTTTTACTCCACTCTCTGGGTTTCCTCGTCTCCTTCGCTCTCGTTCCTGCGCACGTGTTTGCACCGCGATACGAATTGTTTTGCTCTCGTTTACGCGAAATTGGCTGTAATTGCGTACGCGTGAGAGGCGGCGCGACGGAGGGGACCGGCCCAAAGCGCATTTTACAAATGTCGAGGCGGTGTTTAAGCTATCCTCTTCCATTTCTGGTCCCGTGTTCACGGTCGTGTTGCGACGGATGAACCTCCGGGAATATTTCGACCGTGTCGATGCATGGCTAATGTCTCGCCGCGACGTACAAATCGCTCTTGCGCTATAATCAAGAACAAGATCTTAAGAGAACGCATACGTCTTCTTCATTGGCACTTTAAATGCTAAATGTTGATGTCAACCAATCTACCTGCATGCTTCGTACATTATTAAAAATTATTTAAATTTTGATTTAAAAATAATTGAAATTTTTCTACTACCTTTGAAATAAATTATTTGCTTTCAAGTGCTAAGAAATTTTCTTCTCTTGCACGTAACATGGGCACATAAAACGATGGAAAAATCAGGAAAAGGTTTCGAATCGCAAGACACATACCGCAAAGACTTACAACAGTAGAAAATAATCCACAGTTCGTTTGGAAGCCTCTGCGCCGACGAAATGCCACGGTCGGGCAATTAATCATATTTCGAAAATCATTCCGGCCGCGCGGGGCTCCAGAGATCTGGCCGGAAAGATAGAGTCTCGAGAGCGCCTCGAAACTCCAGAGTCATAGGGAGTCACTATACAAGCGCGGGGTGCTTGACCGAACCAAACTCTTTCTCTTCAACAACTTTTTTTTCCGTCAATACATTCCGCTCCTACGGCGCAAGGGGAAGAAAAATTCGATTCAAACCCTTTCGTTGAAGTCGACGGATCGTCAGCCCACGGTTGTAAATTTTCTATCGTTCAAACGATAGATTCCTTTGTCAGATAGAGATAAAAGTAGGATTTGCCACATTCCTATAAATCTCTAATCACATTTTCAATTATTTTCATGCCGCTTGATATTGTTAGAATAAAATTCTTTTTTATATATTAATGCAATAGTCATAAATGTTTAAAAGATAATTTATATACAATAATCAATAATAGTTGTACGATAATTGGATATTTCTGGTAGTATTCCAACAATTCGCGAATGAAGTCTATTACTTTTAGCGCGGACCGGACGCGAAACTCGAGAAGATGCTACGAGTAATAAGAACAACGATCGGAAGAGAGAAAAGGGGAGCATTGGGAAGAGGAGGCGCGGGAAGGGGAGAAGGGGGAACAGAAAGAAAGAGGGACTTTCTGTTGTGCGTGATGTATTAGTTTTAAGGCATATGGAGAGCCGCGCGCTCGGCCATTACAATGCGTCGAGCTCTCGAGTTCGAGATATCTCGAATCGGAGCGCGTTCGATTCATTTAAGAGATAACATCTTTCGTTCGAAATATGAATATTATATTATAAGCGCGGTCGATGCTGGTTTCTCTCCTTTCCACCTCCCTCCCGTCTCACCGCGAGTTCCCCTTCCCCCTTTCTTCCTCTCCCTCGCGAGTCTTTATAAGTCCTTTGCTCCAGTCTGCTCCAACCGCTGCCATCTTCATCTTACTTTTTCTTTCTTTTCATCTTTCACGCTGCCAAAGCGAATGCCTGCATTATAAGAAGAACTGGGCTTCTCTCGCTGTTCCCTCCGAATCTAACGATCTTCGCAAACGGTCGAGTAATCGATCGACAGGAGAAAAGAATGCGGGAGCAATCCGACGTTTGACCCTCTCATTTCTTCGTAAGCGTGGTTGTGTATTGCGAAATGACACCATCCTGAAATTTGTTGAATTCTTTTTGTTTTAAATTTTAATATTAGCCTCTCTCGATAATTAGAGAAAACATACATGGTATATCGCAATAAATTAAGGACTTATAAAAAAAACAGAAACGAACGAATAGTAATTTAGGAGTAAGATTCCATTGGCAGCGTTTAATAATCATCGTGAAAAATTTGTCGACGTCTTCCACTCGGCGACGGTTGTCGAAGAAAATTATGACAAGGATAAACGTTATGATATAACGAGATAATGAATACAAGTTTGCATGTATCGGCGCGGACGGCGAAAAACGGCGCAAGAAGCGCATCGCGCTCAAGGCGCAAAGTGCCTAGAGAGAGAATCGCAGGATGTAGACGAGATAATAATAATAGACGATCCTGTATTACAAACTATAAACGTCAGTCCGAGTGTATGTGAGTTTCGATATTTTATTTTCCGCGGGGGTCGCGCGCGTGTGCGAGCGCAAGAAGAGCCCGACTCACGGTCCTGACTTTATTTTAAACGTAATGACTTTACCGCAGGCCTTTAAACGACATTCTGATCGTGCGCGTATTCCTTCTTATTGTTGCAAGAAGAGGCAGAGAGAGGGAGGAAGAAAGAAAGACAGAGGGAATGTTCCGCCGTAACTTCAGCAGTCGAGTCGCGCCGCGATGGGGGCACCGAGGGGGGAGCCTGAAAGTAGGCGGACGAGTTATTAGAATTTAGATTGAAAATTAGAGATTCTATATTTTCGAACATCCGCTTCATGCCGTGTCCGATACGCGATTGTAACGTACAAACGTTCCCTATTATTGCGCTCTAAGTGTTAACGAATTTTCGCATATGTTTTCCTGATTTTTAACTCTCACGTAAATTTTTCGTATGTTTCGTAAGTTTTGCATATGTCTATAAGTTATGGAATATACATATATTATACGTTCATCGGAAAAAATAATATGGAAAACAAATCAAAGCGTTCAATGATCAAGTCATATTTGAATTAAATATATTTTTTCAACGACTTTCTTGATTGCTAATAATATAACTTAAGGCGCGCGTAAGTCTGGGTCCTAATAAATTCGCCTTTATTTATTTATTATTAATGCGTTCCGCAGGTACGATAATTACTTTCCCTTCACATCCTAGAAATATATGTTGCCCCGAGCAGATCTCGGACTACCAACGACTCGTTCTCGATCTTCGCGCGCGAGACAGTCGGAACGGTCGAGGGGATCGGCATATACGCGCGGATAAATTGCTCTCGGGGTAAATTCTACGGTCGAGAAAATTTCGTTGGCCAAATCAAATACGCGGCCCGGTAATCATTGGAGCTTTATGGCGGTGCGCGCTTGATCGGATTGTGCGCGCGATTCTTGCGTATGTTCTCTCTTTCTCTCTCTCACCGGGCTATTAGTAGGAACGGGACCCAGGGCCCTATCTTTCGCATAGTGTGGTTTCACGTGTCCGTACAAAGCGCGCGATCGCGATCGCATGTGTGTCGGTAGGACTAAGTCCGATCCTCGTATGCATTATTTAGCACACGCACGAACACGCATACGAGTGCGGGAGCGCGCGTACTCGACGGAGTTCGTATTGTCCTCGTACGCGTGAGCATCGGTATTGGTGGAACGAGGGGGATGGAGTGATGGAGGGAAACGGGACCGAAAAAGGGTCCGCGTCGAGACGGGAGATCGGGCCCTCTCTCACTCTCTCTCTCTCTCTCCTCTCGCTCCTCTCGCACCCGCGGCACTCGTTCATTTTTTACTTTCAAAAATCATGACGATGCTCATTTTTCTGACTCGTGAAGAATTCTTCAAACTGACGTGTAACCAAACGTAGCTTTGGGTTTTAGGTGGGCGGGAGCGCGCGCGGGGTATGGGGGAGCGCGAGGTGGAAGAGGGAACACTGGGCCCTTCGGGGCCGGAGGCTCGAAATCCTCCACCTATGAGCACGATTACGAGATGTTACTTTTCTCGTCTCTTTCAGCATCCCTCTTCGCTTCATTCCTCGAAATGGCGAGCTTTTGTAGAGTTTCGCATTCTTGTATATCTTTTGTATATCACTTACACACGTTTATACATTTTACAAAATTGTATTAACGAATCTGAAATAAAAACTATTAGTTGATTAATGATATCGAAAAATTTGAAGACAGGGTTATAAGCTCCATCTTATCCTATTAGTTTCAGTGATGAGAATCTTTGTAAAACTGATGATTCCTTTAGCATCCATCTCTCTCTCTCTCTCTCTCTCTCTCCTTTTCTCTTCCTTCCCCCTAGTAATTCTTGCGGCATTACCGTAGTTATGATTATTTAGATTTATTCCTTTTGTTGCGGCTGTAGAATTGAGAGCGGTGCAGGGCCCATTGTCCGATTATTTGAATATCGAACGTACGCGGACGGATGGGAATCGATTCGTGGAGCCTAATGGGGATTACACGGGCAATCTGCCTTTGGGAAGGCTGAGGCCCTTCGTCTCTCTTTCTCCAGGTATCTCTCCTCCTGCCCATCGTTTCTTTGAATCCCTGCGAGACATCCCGCCTATCTGATGACGCGAGTGAAAGTTAACAAGCAATTTACGAAACTATCCTTCTATTCGCCTTCATTGTAAAAGTGTCGTTAAATATTAATTTATGTACTCTAATTATAAATGTCATCTATTTTGGATAAATGTTATGAATATGTTACTCAAACTTTGATTATTTTTTTATCTTTACTGAGGAATCGTTAAGTTGCCTGGTGAAATTTCTCATACGAGATGTCTGGACATGCCGTCGACAGCACGAAATATCACTCTAATATGATTAATATAAATTCGCGAGTTAACCTTGGATTTCGGGCACGACGAGATTCCGTCCGTTCGCGAGTATGAGAAATCACCCTTCGCATTCTCTCCTTTAGAAAAAGCAAGCCTCGTCGAAGCCACCTGACCGTGATGAATCACTTACGTGTCCGGTCTCTGTCCGTGCCTCTTCCCCTAAGCGCCTGCTTGCTCGCGCGCGATATTAAGCGGCGCTATATTTTGCGACGGAAATCGTCGCAAACTTCTACGTTCGCATATAAATAAAGTAACTCGCGTAACTCTCGCATATGCTCGAAGATTAATTATTCCGCGGAAATATAGCGGACCGGCGAAATGATGCTGATATAAATAAATAAAAGCTGGTACGCGTTGAATGCCTCGTTATCGTGTTTAAACAATGCTTGCCGAGATGATAAATAACCTGGAACAATGTTGGCCGCGCAGAAGTAGCTCGCAATTACGAGTCAATCAATGCATATTCATATTCGAACGAGCGTTCCTGGAATAGAAAAAACCCTCCCTCGTCTTTTTCTTCATCTTCTGCATTCTCTCTCGTATTCTCCCTGTTTGTGCCGCCGAGTCTGCTGCCCACGCACACTTGCGTATGTTGGGGGAAACACGTGGTGGAAGAAGGTGGAGTGGGCCAGTCGGTGGCCCCGGGAGCAGAAAAGAGATAGAGAGAGAAAAAGAATGAATATGAGGAAGAAGGGGATGCAAGAGGAAGGATTGAGAATCGACGAGCGATTTGAGAAACGCAGCGGAAAGATTCCATAACGTCTCACAAAGAGAGCAAGCCATCAGGAGAAATTAATAAGCGGTCACCACTGCTAGCCATGAAGGCAAAGAGGAAGATGAGAGAAAAGACAGACGTAGAAGAGAACCAACAACTCGGCAAGGAGAACGAGAAGGAGAGGAAAGCAAGAGAAAACAAGCTCCGCGATGACTTGTGTAATTGAAATTCCGAGTGTTCGATCTCTATTTTACGAAGTACGTTGACAAACATCTTCGACTCTCTAAACTTTTCAAAATTTATTTTACATATTATTTTACATAAAGATTTGATTTAATGTTACTTTAAAGAATCTATTCCCTTCCTACTAGAATATAGGGTAACGCGTTGCTTTGAGAGATGAAAGAAATAACAGTGAGCGACGAGTTGCGTCGATAAGCCCGTCAATCGTCGTATTTGGAATTTAAGTGGACGAGTATCGGACGGATGAGCGAGATGCGTTGGCGAGGGAGATCGGAGGCTGAAGGGGGTGCCAAGATGGAAGCGAGAGATCCATCGGAACGGACTCGACCGAGCAGTCCGAGGCCTGCGGGGTCCGAGGCATCCTTTAAAATTGGAATAATAATGTTCTTTCATCTCTCTGAACTCGAAACGATGACTCGACGGCTTTCAATATTGTGGGAACAAAAATCGGTTAGGAAGACGTCGGCTGGTTTCTCCTCCCTATTCGTCTTCTTCTTCTTCTTCTTCTTCTTCCTCTTCTTGATCCTCACCTCTCGACGAATAACGAAGCGACAGATAGAGTAGGAAGAATCTCATCGCGCGAAGGACGACGTTGCGGAGACCGCGTCAAAGTTGAAAGATAACCGGATAAAAGTCGCTTTTGTTCGAGTTTACAAAGATCGGTTACACGCTTGTATATGTGCGCGAGACGAAGATGAGGAAAAACAAGAAAACAGAATGTGCGGGATTGAATAAACCGAGATTCTTCGGACGAGATATGAATTTATTTACATCTGAAATTGGAGAACTGAATCTGACTTGATCTGTTTATTTTGAAAGCGATGTAAGTTCAGTTTTGAAACATCACAAATTTCAATGGAGCTTCGTGCGCTGCTTTGTTCCCGGATAAATTCCAAATTTGAATCTTGAGCGTCCTGGAGATATTTTTTTTTTTTTACAATGCGTCTTGTCACCATTACGCGGCGAAGAGTTGGAATAATCTGAATTAGAATCTGATTTGGACCTAATGAGCTGAATTACGATGACGTCCTGATAAATTCGCGATATGATAAATTATAATAAAGACAAACCGTATGATTCATTATCGACTCGTCGTTCGTTCAGCACTACATAATAGTAATTACAACGGCGAGCACGAGACAATTAAAAAACAAAACGCGATGGAGTCTTTCCTTCGCGGACCGGCGAAGGAAAGACGCGATTTATAATTAATAGGAGTGTATGGTTGAGCGATGAAGTAAGAAGGGGAAGAGAGGGGAGAGAAAGAGAGAGAGTGAGAGTGAGTGAGTGAGTGAGTGAGAGAGAGAGAGAGAGAGAGAGAGAGAGAGAGAGAGAGAGAGAGAGAGAGAGAGAAATCCACACAAAACACACACACACACACGCGCGCGCGCGCGCGCGCGCGCACACACACACACATAACGTAAACACAGAAGTGCACCAGAGGAGGAGAGAAGAGAAGAGGAAAAAATGACGCGAGTCATCCTACGGAGCATTAGATTGAGCTTGATTACAAGTAATTATTCCTGCGGTTCAGTTTCGTACGTCCTTATAACGTCCCGTAACGAGGCCGGCGATCTTTGATCACGATCGAGATGTATATCGTCAGTGCGCGACTACGTGCCGACCTTAAAGATCGATTATCGTATCCGCGCGTCTCGGTCTTCGCTCCTTTTGGGAAAGGTCACAATCGATCGCACGCGCGATCGGCACGAGTGTCTCGATCGAAACCGCCTCTTCTTCCTTTTCTTCATGATCGATTCTCATTCACTGCTCGTCCGCAATCGCCACGACCGGATCGCGCGAAGCGGCCTCTCTTTTTGCGACTGACACTTGGTATATACCCGATGGCGGATTCGCAAGAAGTGAACGTTTGCGGAAAAAAGATCGGCAATCGCCTTCGGTGATTTCGACATTCTATCTCCCTCCTCTCCGCCTAGTCCTCTCTTCGTTCGCATATCCCGAGGCGACGCACGATGAATAACGAACTTCTTTTCCACGCCTCCGAAATGCTGGTGATTAGCCATGAAATATCGATTTTCGGATACGAAGAAATTACCAGGCTACGCGTCCTCGGCGGCAGAAATGGAGCGCTAGGCGATTGTACTCGATACGTGCATCTCAGAGGCGCGAAACACCAACTCTCGAGTATTAATTATATGCCATGTAAATGATAGTTATTGAAAGTACCATAATGAGAAACATTTGCTGTTGACGTACAATGATATATTTCACTGATACTCACAGATGGCTTAATGTTTGTGTCATCCAATAGGAATTTTTTAAAGCTCTCGGCTGACGATGGAATTATCTGATACATAGCTTTAACATTAGGAAAATCAAATGTATGATTTTATCAAATGTATACAGATGTATAAATAGATAGATTATATTCTTACGTCATTATATTTTGTTATCTCTTATTATCTTAGATTATACACCGTAAAAAAAAATAATCAGAAAAAATAATTTTAAATAAAGGTAAATAGATACATGCAAATAAATGTTAAAAATACAAATGAAAATAAAATACATATCGATTACTGATAAAGAGATAATTGAAATCATATAAAATTCGTTAAGGAAAAGAAAGAATTTTTCGGTGATTGAGAAATTAAATAATTATTTTGTTATGTACAAGATAATACGATATTCTTTTAGATAGCGTTAAATAATTTTATAATAAAGAGTTAAATAGTTCTTATATTAAATGTTCTTTTTAGTTATCGAACAGTCGAAGAGGAAAGATCTCGAAACGCGATCTGCTGACGGGGTCGGCAGTTAGTCGGCGAAAAACGACGCGGTGAGAAACCGATTTGAGAACCAGTCGCGAACAATTAAACGTCGCGAAAGGAGCAAAACGGGAGTAAAGAACACGGAGGAGGAAGAGGAAGAAAAGGAGTGGAAGGCGGGTAGAGAGGAGCCGCGTTTTGTGGGAGAAGGTAGAGGAGGATGAGGAGTCGAGCGAAGAAGGGGGGGAAGAAAGGAGTCGAAGGGCGGCCAGTCGAAAGTCCGGGAGGGAGAAAAAAAGGATGAAAATCGCGGTTGTAAAATCCACGCGGGTTGCACCAAACGCAATTAACCGCTAAACCCGAATCCCCATAGGAGCTCGGGATGGCGCATATAGGAGAACTTGAAGAAGGGAACGAGGTAGCGGGAGGAGGATAGAAGAAAGAATTGTGGATGAGAAAGCAAGAAAGAAGGAAACAAGAGAAACGGGGAAAGAAAGAAGGAAGCGAGATGGATGAAGAGAAAGAAAGAAAGAAGGGAAGAGAGGGCGAAAAAGAGAAAGAGGGAATCTGGCCCTCTCCCGACGACTGCTTTCGGTTTGGCCAGCCTTGCCAGCCCTTAGGGCTCCAGACGGAACGCTTTTAAAATTTATTGACAATCATAAATTTCGAAAATAAAACCTTATATTCCCGCGTGCGCGCGCGAGTTTCGTCGGTGCGTACACTATCGCGAATTTTACACGCATGAGGGCCCGCTTGCATAGGTGTGCCAGGTTTGCGACTCTCGCGGAGGCTGCATACATGGCTGCAGAAAAGGTTTCGCAGACGCGAGCAGCCTCTTTGCTCTCTTTCCTCGTCCCTCCGCGGCTCACCGTGGCTCTCCGCGGCTCACCACCGTCGGGTAGCAGTCTGGAATCGTTTTCTCTCGAGTTGCTCGTTTTGCGGGGTGCTCGAAACAAAAGAATTCGTTACGAATTTGCCTCCCCCCCTCCCCCGATCCTTCTCTCGTGCCCTCTCTCTCGTCTCGAGCCGGTCAGACTCGCGCGTAATTCCGAACGCTCTCCGCGCGGTAGCACTCGCTATTTGCGCATTTTTGCTAAATGTACTGGAAAAACGAATTGCATTGTCACGCTATGGTTACGTTCGTATAGTAATAGAGTCCAAAACGAAATAATGTAGGAACAAATCAACAATTTTTCTTTTTCATGCAAATAATTATATGCCACATTATGTACTATCATTATATATTATCCTTATTAAATTCTTTTATTCTCGTATTTAATGTATTTTCATATTTAATATACTTTTTCATATCAATTTTTTCATATTTTATATATATTTTTTATATTATTTTATTTTATTTCATATCTCTTGTTTATCGTGTAAAGCGATTCCCAGTCATACATTCGATTACGCATCTCCCCATTATTTGTGTACGTCGTCGTGGAATGCGATATAATTTCTGCGTCCGCGATGAGTAGATATGGAATGACGTTCGCGTGGCACGTCTGGGGTCCGTCGATCGTCGTCAATACCAGCGAGAACGCAGTCCGTCCAACGTATCGACAAAGAAAAGAGTGCGCGGCGTTCTCTCGTGTTTGAGAATCGTCTCTCGGATTGTTACTCGCGGGCGTCGTTCTACGTGCCGGATAGATTTTTAAACAAATCGAATTCCAGGCCTGGCAGGACCGCTTGTAAATACCGCCGTTTCTCTTCGTAAGCAGAAGGCAGAGTCGTGGAGAACCGTGGCGAAGCGGGGCGAGACGAGACGGGACGAGACGCGGCGAGACGTGGCGAGGAGACAGCTCCGGAGATTGACGGAGGATGAAGGGGGTACGCGGAGGTTTATTATGCTAGCAAGCAAATTACGATCGAAATGACTCGCGCAGCCAAGCGAAGTGACTAATTGATTAGGTCCGTCGACGATACGCGCGCGCGCTCGGTCGCGTCGATCGAAACTGGTTCTGGTTTCTCTCTTTGTGTACTTCTGAAATGAGATTATACTTTCGTACGGTAGTTATTGTGTCGTATCACGAATTACGACGGTAATGCCGGAGAGAATGCGGGAGAGACTCCGGGATCAAGGCCGTAAAGGCATGCGGCCACGAAAACAACGAGGAAAATGAGTAGTTGCCTCGCTTGTATAGATTCCTGCTTAACGATCGCGAGACTTACCTACGATAGAGTCGGTCATAGAATTGGTCACAAAAAATTTTTATGTGTGTAATGGTCAGTTTCATCAACGTTGATTAGTTTCCGCTTTAATTTATCTCGTATGTACTCTTTTAGTTCTACATTCTAATTGTCGATACATCTCTAAAACTGCAAATGCGCGCTGTTTCTCGCTCAGAATGAATGATTCCTGAGAAGCAGGACGTTCTCTCTATATGGTAGCACTAATGTGTTCCAGCATATTGCATAAAAATCTGGCGTATCCCACTGCGAGAAATGCCGTCTTTTATCGTTCTTCATCGTCGGGTGTTCGTGATACGCAATTTCTGGTCATGTCAGAAATTACGTTAATCCATGAAAGATCTTAGAGTCGAAGGTGGGGGTCGCTGTTGAGCTGAGAAGTAGGATCACGGACGATGGCACGAAAAGAGAGGGCGAATTCATCATCGGTCCAAGTCAGGAATTATAACGGAGCGATTCATCACAAGAGGCCACCGATCCGTCATGCCGATCCACGCGTGCGAGGCGGTTTTTGAATATCCTGCGGACGTATATCTGTATATCTTGGTTAACCCGTGTAATATCCAGGGAGGTTTTTCAGCCACGACCTTGAGCGGTCCCTGAACGTGGTCACGAAGATCGTTGCTGGATATCTCGAAACGAGAATTCACTCCTCCGCGAAATATATGCGAGATACGTATCGTTTCTTGAATTTTTTATTGTTACACTTTATGATTGAATTTCGCAAAAATATATTTAACGAACATTTCTGCAAATATAATTAAATTTAAGTATTTAGATTTTTAGGAAATGGAAATTTATATGGAATCCATTTGGAATCCATTGACAATTTTGTAGAACAGAGATTTTCCGCAAGGACCTTGGCGAGCACAAAATTCCATTCGAATTTTAAAGGCGTACAGCAATAAAATTAAGAGATTAATTAGGTATAATACACAACGATGTGACAGAGTTAATGCGCATGTGACGGTATATAAATTAAATCATTACGATCGCCAAGGCTTGCGGTAGGTATCGAGTAAATAACGTTAAATATACTTCGGGTACAACGTTTAATTCGAAATTGCAGCAGTGAAATAATTGCGCGATCGACTCTCGGCCGTAAAAGAGCCGAGTGATATTTATCGCACTCTCCACGTCGAATCATCGTCGGTTTTCTTGTTCCTTCGCACATGACGACCGATTAAAACGAGCGACGTTATCCATCGCGAAGAAGGCGCGCAGCTCGTATACGCGTTTCGCGTTCGTACCAGGAAACGGAAGTGACGTCACGCACGTTTGTTGGAAGTGTTTATTTGTCCCGGGTGTATAACCGAGATCTGTCGTATTCTATGAACGACTCGTTGAAATCTCGCCGAGTCGATCTACTGACGAGTGACGACCGCTCGAGAGAACGTCAGCCCTTCGTTGGTTTTAAAACGTCTAAACGTCGCTATTTGCTTCTACTTCAAATGCACAGATTGTCATTACGATTAGAAAAGTATCTTATGTACGACATCTTACACGGATCTCCTTTAACTTCGACGATCAGACGCGGATGTTTGATTGAACGATTGTATCTATTTACCATTACATTTTACAGTCACACTAAATATATGTTTAAAAAAGATACCTACTGTATCGTCCAATTTACTAACGTCAAGTAATCTGACATGTTGCGATTTTTCAAGCATGCTAAGTGGATTTATCAGATTGCCGAATAGGTTCTTTGTCCGTATGAATTGATCTCGCGAGTATAATCGCCTTTTCGAATGCAGGGGAATGAACGCGTGTTACGGTGTCTCCCGCCTGTTGAATACTTTGAGAGGAGTCGCGTGACGTTTCAAACCAACGGAGATCCGTTCACGGAACGTACGTGCTTTTCTGAACAGTATTAAGTAGACCAACGTGAAAAAAACGTTCGCGCTATCGCTGGGGCAGTTTTGCAAAACTTTCGAAAGCTACGTGTCACCGAATCCGTAATATACGATAAATACTCTCGTATCCTTTCTCGGTATTAGTCTCGATAACGTTGGATGATCTAATATGATTTATCGTGCAATGATTTATCGTGCAATGATTTATTAATAGTGCGTGGCAATAGCATATCGTTGAATTTCCTGTTCCAAGAAGGCAGAGATCAGCGTGACGAAGGATCCGATATTCAATCGTCTCGTTCCAAGCTAATCTGATTTAGATAGCCTGTCAGTTTCTTCAATTAGATAACGAAAATTCATTGTGCTGTTTTTCGCACAGTTTGTGACATTTATAATTTGCGTGCTTTGAAAATTTAGAGAAAGTACACTTTCTTTCTTACCTGTGTTTGCCGTGTGGCAAGTGTATCTGACGTCACGATGCATTTTCTTCTTTTCCTCGTCCTCTTTAGAATAGCCGATGGCTTTCGTATTACCGACTTCTTCCTTCCTGTCTAATTGACCACGATTCGCGATCTTACATTCACGCGACAAAGAAGATCGGGGGACGGAAGGGGGAGACGGAAGGAAACGGAAGGGAGCGGTCTTTAGGCAGGGCGGGCGTAATTTTTGAAATTTCAAATCCGGATTTGCGTTGCAGATGCGGAGGGCCCGGGCAATGTCGCGGTCGCGGAGTATAATGTTTTCCTCTCAATTAAGCCTTAATTAAGTTAAAATTAACATCGTGGAGCTCTCCCGCCTTCCCCCACGTGCCCTCCGAGAGCACCCACCTCGAGTCTTCTCTCCAGCTTTGGGTGGCCTGAACGGCGGTACAGCCGTCGCCAAAATTCTCCGATCTAACTTGTTGCGCTGTGATTCTCTAAAGTTTAGATTATCATGAATCCAACTGCGATATACTTTTTTAAAAAGATGTATATAATATCATATATTTTCATTTATATTAAGTAGGAAAAATGAATTGAAAATGAATGACACAATTTAATAAGTGAAGAAAGCCTTTATCAAATCTTGGTGCCTAATAATATTTTTATGTAAATCTTACAATTCCCAATTCAAGCAATATATTATATTCTTAAAAAAAAGCTGTTTGTGGATAAATAACTATTCACTTGTGTAGAATAAACCTCTATTCAGAAAAATTAGTCTGTTATTACATTTTGCATCGATTAAATTTATAGCCAGTAGCTTTAATATCACGAATATTTTTTTCAATAGTATTGTTTTAGTTAGTCACTATTTAGTTAATCGCCATATTACATTAGTATATTACAATTATCATAAAATTAGAACGAAGATAGACATTTCCTTTTCTTTTTCTCTTTCTCTCTCTCTCTCTCTCTATCTATCTTTCTCTTTCCATTATTGTTCGCAAAGTTGGAACTCTTGTGCAAGGATGTACGAGCCGGTGGCTAGCACCACCGCGAAGGTGTCCACCATCACCGGCGCGTACGTGTGGTATGGGTTATACTGGGAATCGAAAGCCTTTCAGATAAACCAGCCTTCATTAGGGCGAGGATGATCGGACAACCCGATGCCCGGACGTTGCTGCTGCTGCTGCTGTTGCTGCTGCTGCCGTTGGTACTTCTGCCGTTGCTGATGCTTGCAGGGTCTGCCTATCGGTAGTGTGACCACGACAACAACGACGACGACATAGACGAGGATTGACCGTGGCATAAGACCGCTGGAGGGAGCGAGAGAGCGACGATGAGACGTATCCCCGTGTGTGTCCCGATTCTATGTCGTAAGTGCTCCCGTGCATTGGTACCCATCGTGGGTCCCGTGTCGCCGGGAGATTATGCTAAAGGGACACAAGTACAATCACGGGGGACCCTTACGTCTCGAATCGGGAAGAGTATCGCTGTCTCGCCGAGAAACTGTCAGGTGTCACAAATCGTTGAATCAGATATACCGAAATTTTGAAAACCATGTGGTCTAGAATGGATTATCGATAAAATGGCGCCAACGATATGAAGTCGATATTATTGCAGCAATATGCACGCAGCAGCTGCCGATGTATCCGTATGCAAAATCGTAGTTGACGGATCATTCATCATCCATCACTCGAGCAACACGGAATGTAATACCTGTTAAATCTAATTTAGTCTAATGAAATACAAATCGGAGGTACATTACAATGTAATTTACACATCAGAAGGCGTATCATTTACATTGGCCAACCCTAAACTGTATTCGATATCGAACCTAGAATAATCGAAGTCAATTTTATCGAGCTTCATACATAATCTGTACGAATATTTCAACGCAGAGTGACGGATCCTCTTTTGACAACTCGTTGATATTTTCCACATCGATGTGCATATGTATTGAAACAAAGGAGAGGCCGAGCTCCGGTCACGTGCGGTTGGACGTAGTACGATGAGTAATGGCGCGTACAACGAGTGGCGGTGGAGGAGAGGCCGAAGAGGGGCAAATCGGAGACTAGGGCAAACGATTTTCCCGCGAATGTCTCCGTTCTTCTTGACGACGCGAGCGAGATAGATTTCCAGAACGATTATACAGGGCACGGCGTACTGCGCGGGACAATTTCCTCCCGCGCCACTGTCCTCGTCGTCGTTGTCGTCGCAAAAAGGCAGTTTTGCCTCTCCGATTTTTATTCGATCCGCGCACGTAATTCTATTGTTTTCACGGACTATTAAGTTTCCGGTAATGGCTCGCTTCCGGTTAAGCGAGGAGGCAAGCAGTCCTCGTGAGCAAGCGAAGAACGATCTCCTCGAATGCAGGAAAGGGCGCGCCCGAGCCTAATTCGAGCTTTAAAAGATTAAGGCGAGGCGCATGCCCCCGGTACGACTTCTTCAACCTCCATTTCTATCGCGACCTCCCGTTCCACCTTTACCCTCGTGTTGCTCGCCGACCGTGCGGCTGGTCGGCTCGTTTATTCGGTAACGAACGCTTATTTCGCTTCCTTTCTCACGTCGTTTGTCGTGTTTCTCGTACGCGGCCACGTGAACGCTTCCTTTTTCCAGACGGTTAATATTTTTAATTCGCATTTTTCCATTCCCGATAGAGTGGAAGCATCAGTGAATGACCGGTCATTAGGCGGTAACCAGTGAATCTACATACAATTAAATATATACATATATTTTTTTTATTGTATTTAAATTGTATTAATTATATGTTAATCATGAAATTTTATATATATATATATATATATATATATAAATTAAAGTAAATATTTATTAAAATTGCTCATCCGTTGTCACTAATTTTAACATTTTTCTTTCATT
Organism: Cephalotes varians; assembly: GCA_037157785.1. Taxonomy (NCBI): domain Eukaryota; kingdom Metazoa; phylum Arthropoda; class Insecta; order Hymenoptera; family Formicidae; genus Cephalotes; species Cephalotes varians. The sequence goes on along the minus strand of JANQDE010000040.1, from coordinate 1,077,624 downwards.
ATTCTTTTATTGTTATAAATTAGTGAATCATAGAAAATATTATTTTTTAATACGTGTCAAAATATTACTTTTGTATATGTCAGAACATAAGTAAAATTAAATTAAATAAAGTAATAGTTTCATCAATGATATTATCGCTGAATGATACTTTGTTATATTATTTGTCAGTGACATCGTTGAAAATTTATTGAAACTATTCTTTCCTAATAATTTAAAGGACATCGATCCAATTCGATTAGTAATTCATATACAATTTTCCGGCTAACGCATAATTCGATTTATACTATCTTCATATTAGCTTGCAATTCAGTTTAACTGTGAAATATTAAAAAAAACGTTGCGTAATCAGTCATCTTATTTCTTATTAAGGATTTCACTTTTCTGTTAGCTGATTATCGCTTTGTTCAGAGTAGCGCACAGGCATTAACGTTAGCTATACAAATTTGCTTCTAGTTAATTTTTCTAAAAATATCAAACAAGAAAATAATATGAATTAATTACCATTAACCAATCATTGTTGATATATCGATTATAAGGAATTTGACAAGTCATATACAAAGCTAGATTTTTTGCAATACTGACACGAAGAAAATTTTATATTAAAAATTACTATGTACGACATTAACCGCGGATCATGAAGAAATTATAAAAATTTTTACTGTTTTTCACATATGAAACATAGTAAAAATATTCGGTTCGCGGTTACTGCGGTATGCAGTAATTTTTGATAGAAAATTTTCTCCGTGAAGATTAGCAATACATTACATGCGAAATAACGTCAAATCCTCGAAGCAGAGGAACGAGAGCGTGCACCAACGCACCGTTGTCTTCGCATCGAAGCGTGCACGTCGCGTTTTGTATACGTAAAAGCGCGAGCCGCAGAGAAGCGGGGGAGAGAGAAAGAGAAGAGATACCGAGATAGCGAGCGAGAAGGAGAAATTTGGTGGAGGTGAGGCACGCCGGAGAAGGAGAGGAGAGGTCCAGAGAGGGAGCGAGCGTCCTCGTGAGGCCCTCGAGGTTGGTCGGAGGTGACTCCGCCTCGCGTCCGCCTCCAGTGCCCGATTGGATGGCAAATTCTCCCGCCTCGAGGCTCATTTGTTTATTAATGTTGTAATCACCCGCGTGATCCTCTTTTGTCCCGCCGTTCCTCCGTCTCCGCCGTCCGCGCCGTCTCTTGTCCCGCGGAATGCGACCAGTTTCGTCTCGCTTCTTGCAAAGCTCCTCGTCCTTCGGGCGCGTCTCTCCCTCCCCGCACATGTGCGCGAGAGAGAATGAGAGAAAGAGAGAAAGAAAGGCGTTCTCTCACGAGAGAGCTCGTTCTTCTCGCCCTCTCGCCCTTCGTTTCTTCCACCCTTTCTTTCTTTCTCCTCCTTTCTCTCTTTCCTTTATCGAGAGACTTCCTCTCGATCCCCTTCATTTCTCGTGCAACTGTCTCTTTTTCTTTCTTTCTCGATCTCTTCCTCTCGCGTTCTCCGCAGCGTTATCGCTCACGGGGTCTCTCCTCGGTCCCGCTCATTTTCTTCCTCTCCCTCGGCGAAGGAGCTTCTTCTTTCTCGGTGGTTCTCGTATTCCGCGTTGTCCCTTTTCTTTTCTTCCTTCCGTCCTCTTATCCTCCCGCGGGTGGCTCCTTTTCCATCCGAGTTCACACCGGAGAGAGTATTTCTCCCCCTCAGCCACACCGCCTCCACTCCCTTCCTCTCCCTTTTCCTCGTTCTTTTTCGTCCCTGTCGATCGCGGTGTTCTGCGCTCTTCGAATTTAAACGCGGGTCGCACCGGTGTCTTGTATCGCCTTCGCAAATGAACGAGAGGCATGCCTTCGTTTTATTGCGGCGCGGCGATTGCTATTAAAAGCTTCGTTTTATTCACTTTCGTTAGTACGCGCGCGCTTTCGGCCGCGCGTGTTTTTGTCACGGGGATTAATAGCCCTGGTGTGACGTTGCGTCGCTCGCGGGTGCAAAGTGCGTACTATGCATCTCGATCGGGGATCGGCATATCCTTCGAGAGGGAGAAATGTAAAAAAAAAAAAAAGAGAGCGATGGAGACGCGTCGACTAAAATCGTCAGTGGGTCAGAGTCGAGTTCCTTCGATTTTCTTTTCATTTTTTTTTTTTTTAAACTTTCCACCGCGGAACGTACGCGCGCTTTCCGAAACGCGACGCGCTGTTTGTTTGAACTGTCGCGGTGCGTGACGGGGCAGGAAACGTTTCGGAAATCGACGTTCGTCCGCATTTACTCGCCGGCCTGACATTTGAAATCCAAGACACATCGTCGTCCAGGACGATATCTCGCGTCTCGCAACATGAGACCAACCTTACTCTATATAGATATCCAGTGGATATTCTTGGATGTCCATCGAAACGTTATCTTGAAATTTCCTCGATTATTTATTAACTTATTTATTATCAAAAATATTAATTTTAAAATAAATTTTTTTACCTATAATGTCTAAGACGAAAATGTATGATTTTTTAAAAAATATCCTGTATGAGCGTCACGTGTCATCGATGCAAATTAGATTGCGAGATTGGCAAATTTTAAGATTAAAAAGAGTTGCGTTTTTTATTTTTCTATAAGCGCCCAACTTCCACGATGCTCTTTTCAGCGTCGATCAATTAGCCAATCGGGGATTAATGGACGTGCGTGAAATTGGATTTCACGTGAAGATTCCTCGTCTTTGAATCAAAGGAAAAATAGGCGTTTCGCCATGATGATGCGGAACACGATGCGGAAGATGTGCTCAAACTCGTGTGTTTTCGATTTGTTGAGATTCGAGACGCGAAAGCATGTTGGCGCGTCGCGATCGATCGTTTCTCGTCGGGCGTCCTTCGATCGATTTTTGCGATTTGAAGATGCGATTAACGTCATCCGCGAATTCATAGTCGTCCGAGCGTCTATTATCGCCGTGTCAGCGCGGCGGGAGCATCGTCGAGTCGACGGCATTCTTCGGGTCTTGCCGCCGGTTATTACCCGGCGTGTAATCCATTGTGTTCTTTCTTTTTCATTGAAGGTAATGAGCCACGGAGGCACGTGGTCATTAACACATTGGAATCGTAATTAACTAAAAAGGCGCGCGAGCGGCTGTTCGAATTCCGCGATCTTGTGAGTTAATGAATCAACGATTTTATTCAAATGAACCACGTGCCCTCTTGACACGAAGAATAAAATTAGAAATCGCTTGTCTTTTCTAGAAACTTAAACGGGAGAGATTTTAGAGAATTTGAAGAGAAGTTGTTCGAAAACGAACAGCTGAGATTGCTTCTCCTGACCAATAAATAGCTTGGTTTTCATTGTTAGCAGACAACTAATTGTCTCGCTTGGGATATTACATTTCATAAGCTGTTTTAAACGGCATTTAAGACAAATCACATATAGTGAGATATTATTATTATTTATAATGGTTTATTATTTATAATATAGTATAATGGTATACATAGTAATGATGATACACACTTCCAATCGATTGTTAATTACACTCTTGAGTGTATTCTATTATACATTCCCCAAGCGCACAGGGATTACAAAATGTCACTGCTACCGCATATCACAGAAACGCGTATTCGTCGATGAAGTTTCCGTCTCTTTGCGCGGCGACGACGTGTCCCAAATGTAGAATTCCACGGCGCGAGGAAAGGCGTGGCCGCGTCGCGCTTCGTTGTTATTCCGAAATGACGAATCATAATGTATAATGCCCGTGCCTTTTTCGCCGTGGACGTGTTGGTGCATGTAGGTGCACCTGTCCATGAAGTCGCGCTTCGTGGTAAGCGATATACGCTCCCTGTCCTCCCTCTCACTCCTCTGCGAACCTTCCCTGCGTGCATTTCCATCCTCGGTCGTCTTCCCCTGCTTCTCTTTCTCCCTCTGCCTCTCGTCACTCTTCGTTCCTTCCGCCCGCACGGACCTTCGCCATCGGTCCCTGGTATCGGCCGACTAGTACGTACACGGCTTATTCAAATGAACCTGAGGATTGTCCGATGTATCTCGGGAGACTAACTGGATTCTCAAAATTAAAAAGAGGAGACCGAGGTGCCCGCGTCGCGGACCCACCGAAACTCGCAACTCCAGATCGCGGACGAACGATCGCGCTTCACGGGCTTTGGATGCTTCTCTTTTCCGCGTGTTCACTCCGATCCCTCCTCACTCGCGCGTCTTCTTCGTCTCCGTTAATGCTCGCTTCGTCATCGTATCCGTTCGCGCTCGTATCTCTCGCCTCGATCCCGCTTCGACGGCTCGCCTTGCTCTCGTTTCCCGACTACACGAAAATTGTAAAGGTGCGGCGCATTGAGAGACACAATGTGAAAGATGATCTGTCTATAATTGAATGAAATGTTAATTTTAAATTATCATGCCGTGCGTAAACAATTATCTTATTATATATAAAAATATAGATCCATATTTTTTATATTTCCGCTATAATTTTCGATGCTTCGTGACAATTCGTACACTTCCCATCTTTTGTGCCATCGGGCCCGAAAAACGGATTCAATCCTGTCTAATATATAAAGGTAAAGTCAACGAAGGAGAAATTGCGTAACCGCAGGCTACCAGAGAATGCAGCCGCGACATTAAAGGGTGTATTTAGTGAGTTTCTGCCCCTATGATCTACGTTGGCGAGGGTCGAGCGTGAAAATCTCGTTCTTTCCGCACCCCGAGGATCCCGCTCGATATTACTCGCAAAAAGGGGCATTCTTCCTCTTTCAATCCTGGCGCCCGTATATATCCGTTTGTACCCGTTACGAATTTCGGTGTCACCTGACACTTGCCGTTGACTTCGTGCACGCTTCGTCCCCGAGCCTAGAAATTCGGGAGAAAACGCAGGCCCAGATCCTTTTACGCGAAGCGATCGTCTCGAACTGGGCCCGGTTTTTTTTTTCTCTCTTATTCACCATTGTGCCTTCTGTAGATTTTCGAAAATCGATCACAATGGCGACAGTAGGCGACGACAAATTGCATGACTCGTCACAAGTCCGTTCAGCTGCTCCGATTTCTTACGTGAACCAAATAGATATAAATTAGCTGATGTTTACTACAGAGTCCAGAGTCAAGATTTGCAATTTTTCCATGTAATCTGTCTTCGATTTATCATTGAAAAAAAATTATGTACATCGATATCTCCTCTGACTCAAGGTAATTTGCAATGCATGATTAAAAATCTCGAATCAGAGCTTTTATTGTTTTGCGGCGTATTAATAACATTAATTGAAATGGTGTTTGATTTTATCGAAAAATTGGATCTGCAATCGGAGAACGAAACGCTGATTCGACGTTCCGTAAAGGATGCGAGATTATGGGTTATTATTGAGAGCGAGATGTGTGTGAGTGGGGGAGGTACGCGCGATTTCAATCGAATCGAAATATTGCACGATGAGGTAACGATCAAAGATGACTTGTGAATTCTTCTGAAACTGATCATAATTTAAATTCGAAAGTCCCGTCCGCTCCCGGAACTCCTACGTGGTAAATGACATTTCGTATCGATCGATCGGCGGTCGGTCGCCCGATTCGATACGTATACAACGTGTACCTACGCGCAGCTCGCCGAGGCGTTTCGATGTTAGAACGAAACCCGACGGCCGTGTCGACAATGGAAACGTCCGCGATTCGAGTCGTTAAGCAACACCCATACGACAAAACGAATTGTCGCTGGCATTCACTTTTGTTGGATCTAAGGCCTGTAAAGATCGCCGCAAAAGTTAGACTTTACTCCACTATTAAAATTTTTTTAATTTAGGCCAATTAAGTTGGAAGAAAATGATGAATATATTTTACATATTTATTTTCAATAATATAAAAAAGATTTCATATTAGATGGTAAAAATCAATCTTTTTTATTTAAAACAGTTAACATAAATTTTAAATTATAAGCAATGAAATTTTTTTACAAATGTTTAATATCGCTGGAAATAATGATCGATATATCGAGCGAGGATAATAATGTCGATTTTCTTAATTCGATTTAATTTTCTTTCTATTTCTCTTTCTTAATCTTCGGTATCGAAGAGGAGCTTTGTTCGATTTCCTGGACAATATTCGCTCATTTGACATCTTCATCTCCGACGGATCCAGTCTCTGCTTGTTGCAGACGCAACAGTTTCTCTTGGTGGGGCACGTTTTACCAGGAAACGACTAAGCATAATATTGATATAGCTGGTGCATGATGGGGCGGTGTTGATATCATTCATGCGTTGATATCGTTCAGCAGGAGAGAAGATCTCTTCTGCGTTCGTTCGATCCCTGGAAACTCGCCAGGGTCAGTCACGTTGCGGTACCGCGATTCAGACAGATCCCGTCAAGCGGGACGTGAACATGGGTGGTCGCTTCGAATTTCTGTGATTGCATCACACCGATTCTTATCACAGTTTCTTTGTACAGTTGTTTCTCTTATAGCAAAATATTGCTATACCAATAATAATGTTGAATACTACACACGTTTCATATTGCAAAAGGGTTAAAGGGTAAAAAAAACATGGCTATTATAATAATTACTTTATTAAAAGATGCGCTGAAGTATGAAAAATATTGCAAGGATGAGAGGCAAAATAACTTTTAAGAACTTTACAGATGTGTTTGTTAAACCAACACCGTAGCAGGGGTTCCTACGAATGTGGAAATGTTTCCTTCCCGTGATATCACCGTTACGATGTCACGTATGCATCTGGCGACTCAGTAGAATAGATAACAGGTTCTTAGTGTTGTGATGACATCACCATCTTATGCTAGTTTAAATTTCTCGCGTCTTAAGATAGCTACAAAACGGAGAATTCACATTCCAGAGATTATTTACTATAAATAGTAGAAACTTTTATTGTTTTCGATATTTCAAGCGTATCTCCGAAATTGATGAAGAATGGTTTGATACTGACACAGTCTGTACAAATCGACTTTAGGAATCTTTAATATAATCTTTTTTAATCTCGAGAATTGGATCTGACGTCTCCGTGCTTATTCGCTTTTTAGTTTCTTGAATCTATCTATATTTTTCTTAGTACTTTACCACGAAATAATATCGTATGCAGCACAGATTATTCACAATCGTAAATTTAATTTGCTTCCCCCCCAAAAAAAACTTTGGAACACAGTAACAAATTCGCATATCGTCTACGTTCGATCGAGCGCTAACTAACTTTAGATATTATCGAGCACCCACCGCAGCGCCCTAATTGTGGATTAATGCAAATCGATAAACGAATACGATACAATCCCTACTAGGATGCGACTGCGTGCCATTTGCATTTATATTGTTTTATATCGCTGGTAATAATCGGGGAAATTTTACGAGTCTGCGAGGCGTATCCGAGGCGACCAGGCACCGTAATTGGTCAGTCGCAATAATACCCGATCAGTTATCCGAACAGTTAGAAGCATAAATCTATGGAGTACTAGCCTGCCATAAAGCAGCACAATAATCCTCGGTCCGTCCCCGGTCAGATATAATGAGGCGATTGACCTGACGAAAGCACCTGGACGGACGCAAAGATATCGGCGCTGACACAGCTTCTGCGGTTGCACCAGCTGTGACCGTCGGGTCACTCGCCAGGTCACTTTCCGCGATCGGTTCACCTGTCGGAAAGACCGGCTCACATCGACGATAAGTCAAGCCTTGTCCACCTGCGACCGAATACCATTCACAATACACAACGACGAGTCCTGCCTTTCGCCACTCGCCTTGCGGAGTATGCAAACGTCTTGTGAAGGAGATACTTCGAATTCCGGAAGTTAAATTATCACCGTAAATAAATTATCCTTGTGCGACCGTACCGGCTAGGTGTAATTTATCAATTTAATAATGCGAGAGAGTTCCGGTAAAGGTGGTTCGCGATTGAACGATCAAATATGATATGTTCCTTTATTTATTACTCTTTCTTGACAGTTACTAAATTATTAAAATAATTAATTTACCAAATTATTTAGATTAAATTTGATTGGTTATTTTAATGCAATTAATCAGATTGATCTTTACATGATAATTTTTGATAATACTTATAGAAAGACACTATAAAATTAAATTTTATCGGAAGCATATTTTCAGTGACAGACGTCACGCGTGAAGTGCGTAACCTGGTTGATAGATCGTTTAACTTAAGTCGCGTAAATGGTGTCGCCTTGACGATCGTTTCGCTGGTAAAATCCGGGCTATTAATAATGCAGGCGGGTCGTAAGTCAACCTGATCTCTACCTGCGGTGCAACATTTCGCGCACCCTGTTCTCCGGCAGGTACAATGCAAGGAGGCGGTTGCCCACACAAAACTCCGGCTTACACCTCGAGAGACGCATGCCCAGCCGGTTCTGGTACGCGATAAGGACAGTATTTCGAAAGGTAACGAATTCGAGTCACGGGTGGATATCAATCGTGGTCGACAACGGAATCAGCGGAATTATTCGAGTCGCTGACAATGACGGAAGCAATGCGTTTCGCTTTTATGGTATTACTGTATTCAGTGCCTTTTCGATCGAGTTACGATCTAAAGTTAGCGAGACTTGTAAATTAAAAAAAATTGAAAAATATAAGAACATGAAGGTTATGAGAAAATTTATTAGTTTATCAAATAATTTTAATTTTATTGTTATTTAAATATATCAACATTGGAGTTATATTTTTTTACTGTCCTCGAGACGCCGAGGTTGAACTAGATTCAATGGTGCAAACCGGGGCAAACGAATGCGTGCAACCCCATAGATTCTGCCTGGTATGCTAATCAGCCGATAAATCAGCGCGAGGACATCTCAGCTTGCCGATTCATTACCAAAATGGCAGCTGCCAATTGGCGCGTGTGCCGATTACAACGGCTTGTCGTTGCGCACGGGGTGGCTCTCGGAAAAGAATGGAATGAGCACGAGTGGAACTGGAGTGACATTTGACGATTGATCCTCGCTTTCGTGGGATTAAAAGAGCAATGGAAATTGGATGAGATTTATGATAGCGATGTACAATGTCCCCGGTCCTGTTTCAGTCGCTAACTAATATCGTAATCGTATTTTAACATCTAGCACCTTTGCCGTTCTCTTACAATTTTGAACCTCTAATAACGGAATCGATATCAGAGAATGATTTGAGTTATTTACAAATTTATCCTCTTTCTTTGTGCAACATGTTCTCTATCATTCTTTTTTATGCACGTAAACGAAGTTGAGAGTTTTATTGCGTCTCCGGGGATTATGTTGCAATCATGACTATTACTTATCGCTATTTAACGGGGCGCAGACATCGTGCCGTGTTCTGAAATTTTTCGTCGTCGCGGAGATTTTAATTCCAGTCATGCCCTTGGAGGCGTAGGTATTAACGTTACGGAGGACGCGCGCAGTTGAGAGTACATCATAATGCACCTCTCGTCGAAGTCTCTCTCTCCGCGGCACGCGCGACAAAATGCCAAACAGATGTCTGATAGGCCAGAACGACGTATCGGGCTTTGCTATCTAACGATGCGTTCACAGAACCATCCATCCAAATCTGCCCGAGGCGCGCGCGCCAACTTTCCGTCTAACTTTCTTTCGCGCTGCCATTTATCAACGCGCGCATTAATATATTCCCGAAGCGGTGCAGCTGTCGGGGACGAGCACATAACCCGGCCTACAATGGGCAGGGATGGAAATGATTTTCCGCGGCCAAGAGTGCGGATCTACACGCTAGATAGAATGCGAGGTATTGAGGCTAGGCGCGATAACGCAGAAAAAAGGCGAAAGTGGGAGAAGCCGAGGGGGAGGTGTGGTGGTTAGGTGATGGTTTTCAATCGACAATCAATGAAGCGCGTCCGCTGGATTAAAGGTCCAACGAAGAGAGATAGATCTAGATTCGCGGTACTGACTGAGCCAATCGGATCTGGTTCAAGGAACCCCGGGGACCGCGACGGTATTTGCAATGCAAAACAGGGAACCGCCGGGGCTACCGGCGGACGAGACGGGCGCGCACACGCCATACGTCCTTTTCCATCGCAGAACTCGCTCTCCTTGTCGCGCCACGACACATGGCTACGTTCGATTATTTAGATATGCAGATGATCCGTCGAGCGAGAGAGCGAGGAAGAGAGGGAGGAGAGAAGATGGAGAGGGACGCCTCACCTTCGGTCTTTTTATTCGGGGCTAGTCAACGTGAGTCGCGTGTATGTGTCTGGGAAAGGGTGTTCGCCGCCCTTCTCGCCTCCCGCACGGATGAAACCCCTCCCGCTTCCCCCGAAAAAACCCCCCCACGCTACGCGTCGCGGAGGGTGCTTATTGTTGGCCACTGCCAGGAATTTGCATGTCGACGCACTTTTCGACGCGGGAACGAATAGGGTGGTCTTAGGATCCGGATAACAAAGTTGTCCCCATCTCTCAGGACTTTTGAATGCTCATTTTTTCGTTGTACATTGCTTCTGATCTACAGTCGTCATAACTCGAGAAAAAATGTATTAGACTTTAATATCGTAGTATATTAACGTATATAACGTGTAGAGTACAATTGTTTTCTCTATTTATTATGTGGATTTGATTATTTAAAATTAGAATCGTAGTTTTTGATTGATTGATTCTATCAATGATTCTTTTTAAATTTTTTACGATAATGTGCAATTTCAGTAATGTAGCTTTTTTAAAACATCTCTTGCAACATTCAATTACGCAACTAATCAATTATGTGGGGAAAAATATTACTGGGACTTTATAACTGTCGTATAATTAGTTTGATTCGTCCGCCGCGACATCCGGTGACTTCAACCAATCGTGATGACTTCTTTCTTTGCCCGTGACAAAAACACGCCGAATTGCAAAGAAATAAAAGCTGCGAGATAGAGTTGTAAAGTATGCGTTAAAAACTGTCAATTTTTTCATCTATATAATTTCTTTGATCAGTTAAAATGATACGAAGTTTAGTGGAAACTTGTATAAGTTATGTTTACCTCATTCCTTTGTTACGCTTCTGGAAAATTAATTGCCTGTATAACTGAGAATTTCTTATCATTTATCTTCATATTCTCAAAACCTGATTCAATTCGATTAAATTGATCGACGTCAATTAGCCTTAATCTCGGCCTTAATCAATTTGAATTTATTTTCTTTGCCAAAGAATATTTTAAAAATATCGGCGAGATTTCGATAATATTTCACGCAGATTTAATTTTTTCGCTATCGAAATATTACAATTATCATGAAAAAATAGAAGAAGAGAGAAAAACGAAGAAAAAAGAGGAAAAATCAATTAACTGTATAATATTTACATATAATATTTTTTGTTTTATTTAGAATATGAGTTGAAACTTTATTAAAGTACTTTTAAAATAAGTTTGTACACGGAAAGAACAAAGTTTTGCTAAAGTATCTAAAAAAATTTAGCTACAGATTTTATATCGGATCTGAAAATAATTATGTAGGTCACTCTGGTTGCTAGAATGTCAAAACATTTTGCAATGCTCGTTATGCTTGAAATTCCTACTTAATTATTTCCAACAAAATTATTTTCAAATGTCTGTATTTACCTAAATTTTCAAATGTCTGTATTTACCTAAATTTTAAATACTGAAAAGACTTTAGCAAAAATCATTCTTTCCGTGTATTTTTTGAATTCCTGCAGTGAAGGTACTAACTTAATGTACGTGAAAGCGGAGAGACACGCGCTAAACCTAGAACGCCGTTTGCATACGATATCACGCATGTACACGCTTCTACACGCTTTTAATGCTCGTGCGCGTACACGCGACCAATGTTCATTTGATAGCAGGACCGACTTTACAATATTTCATTGCACACGTATCTTTCTATGAAATTGGAGCCTACACAGAAAGAACGGTTTTGCTGAAATATCTAAAAATTTGACTAGGTAGAGAAATTAATTTTGTTAGACTATCAAAAGAATATAGGACGCTTGTGCATAATGAGCAATGCTGCAAAAAAGTTTTAGCAACATTCCAGTAACCAGTTTGAGCGTCCTACATAATTATTTCGATGGTCTAAAAAAATTATTTTCACATCTGTATCTAACTAAATTTTCAGATACTTTAACAAAACTTCTTTCCATGTTTAATCAGTCACAGTTTTAAGCGATTGATTAGCTAAGTGTTATCAAAAAATCAAAGGCACGTGTAATGTAAGTATTATGAATATAACTACGAACGTTACAGCGTGTATAAATAGAGAGGCATGTGTGGCCGGTTAGCGCGTGCTCGCATTAATACAGCGAAATGCCGGCGAACGTTACTCGTGCGGAACGCGCGCGTTCTTCCGATTTCCGCGGTTTCGCCGAGGAGCAAATCGCGCGTAGGTCGCACCTTTAGTTGAGACACTAGTGAAATGGGAACACGAGATCGAGATCTCGCGTTAACACGAGCGAAATCTCTCAGAACTTGCTTATTGATAATAATAAATTGAGGAATTATGTGCTTATTTATAATCGCATATTAATATAGAACAATTATATATGTGTTTCGAATAAATAAATGTTAATTTATTAAAAGTGTTGGAAAGAATAGTTTTGCTGGAAGTATCTAAAAATTTACCTCGAAACAGATTTGAAAATAATTTTGTTTAGATCATCAAAATAATTATGTAGGACACTCAAGTATAAGCAATGTTGCACAAAATTTTGGCGTTCTAGTAACCAGTTTGAACGTTGCAAAACGCTACGAAAAATTTTGGCATTCTCGTAACCAGTTTATCTATATTTAGCTAAATTTTTAAATACTTTAGTAAAACCGTTCTTTCCATATCAAAGTCCGGCATAAAATTAAACTAAAATTGTTTTTAAGATAGCAATATATGTTTATGGTAATAAGAACCTGCAATTTTTGGAAAAAAAGTATTGAGAAAAGTTTCCTTCCAATAAAATTCTCACATAAAGTTTGCGTTTCGGTCGGATAACTTTTATTTATGTGGTCTTACTAGTTAAAATGAGCATGTTCTTCTAATTTTTATCATATTTATTTATCGACACAATGTTGTTATTAAAACGTTGCGAACTTTCTCTAACGACATACTAAGAAACACTGCATACTAATACGTACAGGGAGTGAAACTATTTGTCCACATCCGGTTATGTCAGTGAGTCTTTAATAATATTTAATAATCTTCCAACGTGCTCTCGGACGTTCTATGTACTTTCATAATAATCTCGTACATTTGACGAATGACGCGATGATATCGTAACAAAACAATTGATGTTCCGGCAACAGTGTCGATTAATAAGATCGTCAACTAAGCTTAGCACCGTTGATAGGGATCGGACTCGCGAATTGCATTTCTCGAGCCAACTCGGTAGCCAACCTGGCAACTGCCACGAATATTGCGTCGAGAGCAGAATCGCGTGGGCGACCTAAGTCTCGGCTCTATCGCGGCTCGATCGAGAGCCTCGCTTTGTTGCTGCTTCGCTGCGGTACGCGGTTAAAACGTTATCCTAATCTATGCCATTGTTGTTAGTACCGTGATTACGATATCACGCGATATTCGCACGAGCGCGCTACGCCAATCGCGAGAGATCAGTCGTCGAAACGATGAAACGATAAAGACATCGACAAGCTTTCGCGCATTTCCTCGTATATCTCGCGCACTCGCCGAGGGACACGCCGAGTACGAAGAAGGCGGACAGCAGCAGCAAACGCGATGATCAATGCGCCACTAAGTGTCAACCGAGCGGTAACGATGCCTCCGATTTCTGCGATTTCTCTAAACCGTCAATCATCGGGGCCGTAGAACTATACGCGCATACCTAGCCAGTTTCATTACGGATCTCGCGAAAGTAGAAACTTTCTCGGACATATTTTTTCGCATGTCGAATTTACGCGAAGCGACCTTGTCTCGGAATCCACGATTCTTAACTAAAGAGATCTTGTCTTTCTTTTTTAATTTTAGATAATCGCAATTTTGAATTACTTTGATCTTTGATTTGGTTTTTACATTACAAAAAACCCTATCGACTAATAATTACAACACGAACTTAACAATTTTCGTCTGAGAACGATGAATATTTATGCAGCCTTTTACAATAATGATTCACAGTCTTACTTTAATTTTTGCCATTACGATTTACAAGGAATTCTTCATTCTTTTATTAATTTTTGCAATTATTTTTCTGTTATTTATGTGTCTTTAAGTGTGGCTTTTAAATGGCCTCTTTTTAACTCATGTTATAAAAGAATCTAAATTTTTCACAGTTGAAGTTCTTGAATTTGATTTGAGAAGAGTTTATTCTTTATATATTTTAAAATTTTATATATGTATATATTTTATATTATATATTTATATATATTTATATTTTATATTATTTATTATATATTACATTTTTAAATATTAGCTGAAGAAAACTCAGCGAGTACGAAACGTTCTTATTTCGATTTATGTACAAATAAATTACACTTCATTACATCTGATTTCTTTATTGTGCTCATTTCTCTGACCATTTCACATTATATTATTTTGCTTTGCATATAACGAACTTGACTTCTATATGTAAAGAAATGTTTTTATAATATAATATAAAATAATAAGTTTGTAGTTTGTTGTTGAGTCTGTGTCTGAGAAATGTCGTGTTGTTTCTCTATCTAATAGAGACATCGGCCATAGATACGTGTATAATTTATCGATGACAGTCGGCGTTTTCTCTGACGATTTCCACAAAAGAAAGGTTGATGGCGATGAAGCATAATACCTGCATTCCATCGGTTGCAACATGTGTGTCATACGAAACGTGCTTTGATTTTCTATCGTTTCGATCGGACCGGTCCTCGTCGTGGCTTATTTACGTGGCACGAGTCGATGACGCTCCAGTTGATCGTACAGCAAAAGGAAAAACAATCAACTATTCATGTTTGAACTAGTCACGGGTATCAAATCGCCATCGACACATTTTGCAATCGGCGATACCGATAATGATTCATTCTTTCACTTACGTTCTGCACTTGGCGAACGGTTAAGCACGTTGCAAAAATGCAATACGCGCATCACTCAATGAATTATCTTATACTAATTATTAATCACGCGAGTGCCTTTAGAACATCTGATATCGATATTTGTTGCAGATATATTTTATTTTCTACGACATAAAATTTATCATAAGCTGTGAGCGTTTGTCAGCGAAGACAATATACTTGTTTCTAAGGCATCTGTGCCGCGTGCTTGTGCGAATATATCCGCGACTATCATCCACCGCGTGTAGTCGGTTGGCGCGGCCGCGGTCAGACATCAGCGGGGGAGAGAAAGGTGCAGAGGAAGGGTTGGGACCTCAGAGCGGGCACGATTAACACGTGTCACGCGTCACACACGTATATGCGCGCTCATCTATCTTTCCACACTCGCGCGGATCGCGGGGACGCACATGCGAACGATCATGTACGTAGGTAACGTGAATGTGGCGCGCGGAAAGGCAGTCTATATATCTAAAAGCGACCCGCCGCCAGTCACCATGTAGGACAATAAAGGACGGAGGTGGTAACGTAACGTTTCCATACACATTCCTGGGCGGCAGCAACGCGCTTGGGCCGGCCGTTTAAGAATTTCTCGTCGTGTACTGGAACCGCGGTGCGACACCATGCATTTCAATCGGCCGACACGCGTCGACGCTCGTCACGAAAATTTGCCATTCCCTATGCGAGAAATAATGGCAGGACAAGGGTCTTACGGACACGATCAATCTTAGATCTACAAGCACGTTCATAAGGTAAAACATTACTGTGGCACACGGAAAGAACAGTTTTGCTGAAGTTTCTAAAAATTTAGATACATAATTTTTAAACGTTAATGATCACATACGTTTAGTTTTTAGGATATATGCACGGAAAGAACGGTTTTGCTGAAGTATCTAAACATCTCGATCTGAAAATAATTTTGTTGGACCATCAAAATAATTATATAAAAAGCTTAAGCATTGATAGTAATGCTGCAAAAAGTTTTAATATTCTAACATCGATTCGGGCGTCCTACATAACCATTTTGATGATTCAAACAAAATTATTTTTAGATCTGTACCTAGCTAAATTTTTAGATACTTCAGCAAAATCATTCTTTTCATTGTCGTTGACGTTTAAAAAATTGAACTTGCGTCAATCTAGAATCTTAAAAAAAGTATATTTCTAAAAAAATTTTTGTTTAATTTTCAATCGATTTTATTTTCATAGAAAATTCTTATTTCATACATATAAAATTTGATTATTACAGCTAGTTTGATGTGAAAATTAAGACGTTGGAAATTAAGAATTTGAAATAGTAAAATAAAAATCGTTATTAAATAATAAATTGCAGCTAAACATCTTAAAATTTAAGGCACGGTGACAAAGAAAGAAATTTCTTCTGTAAGGACCGCTCACTGCACTCTGGGAACAGACATTTACATACTGCCAATTGCGGTCATTAGCACGATTAATAACGTGCGTCTTTGTACATAACTGTTCGTAGATGGAAGGTATCTCAGTACAAACGAATAGAAATCCTTTCATAAAAAAATGAATGGAGCTCTAACCGTAGACGAACGTTTGTCGAACGCACCTCCATTCACGAAGAAAATGTATACGGCCGCGGAAACGAGCCGGCCATCTATATTTAACTTGTCGACTAGCGACAGGAAGAAGGCACGACGTGCTCGTCACATCATCTCGAACGAAGACATTTTAAGATACTACCGCCTTTTTCTTCTTCAAGTCCCGTCACATTTACCATTCTGAAAGACCAACGTCTCTTCTCGCGGACAGACATTATACAAGAGATATTTTTCCCTCTATGCATTTTAATCATTCCGCGCTTATTGTGACAATATTGTTCCTTCAAAGATTCATTATTATTTTTTCTTGCTAAAAATATTTTTCTTTATTTTATTTATATTACGTCATAAACTATTTTAATGTATTACATGTATATTTAAAAACTTGGCCGATGATGAAACGTTGACCCGCGTGTCGAAAGTGTCTTTAATCATTCCATTGTATTTTCTTCTTTGTTTTCTTTCGTCTCAAGTGAAAGCTTCGTTAAAACCGATCATTAATGCTTGTAACTTCTCACAGCGTGCGCGTACATTGTTAAATGAAATTGCAATCAACCACGCGGAGTTTAGAAACATTTATTTTCTTTCATTGGAAAAAAAAGATAACATCTGATAGCGATTACGTATATATCATTAGTTACAGTTGTTTTGTACCTCGTATTTACTTGTATTAAGCGAGTAAATCTCTTTATAATAATATAAAATTAATGTGAACTAAAAATTGGGATCTTCAAGACATATTTGCTTGACATATATCCAATACAATTGTTCCGTTGCTAAAACAAGAGGAACAAATAGAGAAAATCGTGAACCGTTATAGATGGAAAAAAAATCGGTTGGCGCTGTCGCAAATTCCTCCACGATTTCTCTCCCTATCGGAACCGGTACTCGTATATCCGCTCTTAATCCAGAATCGATTAATATTCTGAGAATATGCGAAACTGCCCGTTCGCATAATTTCCGAGCGAATCGTCGCGAGAAACCGGCCGCGGACGCTTCTTTTTCCAATTATCGCCGTCGTTTCCGCGGGGCTCAACGAAACTGATTGGGGAAAAAAGATGTTACTGAAGAGTTCCCATGCGTCTCGGACAGGTAAATCAGAGCTTCGAATCGAAATAATCGTATACGTCGTTAATTAAATGCCATCGTTAGCTAACTAACCGAACGAAGTCGATTCAATAAACACTGCCATGTTACTCGTTTTTTCTTTTTTTTAAATTATCGTGGCAACTAAAGGGCAAAGAGATATTTCTGGTAGCTGATTATTTTAGCGTCTCGCCAGATTGCCAATAAACGATTTTTCCATTCGTTTATATACGCGTAAGTCGTTCGTGAAAAATGTATTCTCGTGTCGCAAGGACTTGGCATTTCAAATCTCCCGGCTCGTCCGGCCCCGATCATAATTACGATATATGCACAATACGATGGTTTCTCGGAGAAATTATCGGAGTATGCATCTAACTTTATAGGACAGAGAACCAGCCTAATACTTGGTACATTAGATGTATTAGGTTCTTGACCGTTCTCCGGACTCGCCCGAGGTAGCCCTGGGGCTGGCGAAACCAGAGCTCTCGACCTCGCGCTCGCTCGCTCCCCGTCTGTCCCGCCTGCAGAAAGTCCCTCTCTCCATCAGCAAGCCGAGAGATACGAGCGCTCGTTCGCACAACGGCGTGTCGCCCGCGCACCTCGTCCTCGAGTTTGCACGTCTGAATCGCAGGAATGCGCGCGCGCTCCGCGAACTTCCTCTTGCGGGTCGTTTTTTTTTTCTTCACTTGAAACTGGTAGTCAGTTAAGAGACTTGTATACACGGAAAGAACAGTTTTGTTGAACTTTACCTAAAAATTTAACCGGATCTGAAAATAATGTTGTTGGATTAAAATAATTATGTAGAACACTTAAACATTTTTGACAGTGCCGCAAAATGTTTTCACATTCTAGCAGTTTGAACGTTCTACATAATTATTTTGGTCTGAACAAAATTACTTTTAGTATCTAGTTAAATTTTTAGATACTTCAGCAAAATCATTCTTTCTGTATACAGATCTGAAAATAATTTTGGTAGACCATTGTAATAATTAGCGTTGATGACAGCGCTGCAAAATTTTAACATTCTAATAATCAGTTTGAGCGTTCTGCATAATTATTTTGATAGTCCAAACAAAATTACTTTCAGATCTATATCTAGCTAAATTTTTAGATATTTTAGCAGAACTGTTCTTTCCATGTAATCTTGTTTATATTTAATAGACTAATAATTGCTGGTAGACAAATGATTGCTGGTAACATCATTTTTTAAACAAATAAAATTAAACGGCCTAACTAACGTAAACCTAACTAAAGCAAATTATTCGCAGGTAGAAGCGCTTGTTACAAATTCATATGTTTTTCGATATTCTAAACAATGACATTTATTCTAAAAAATTATAACATAATGTGATATTTATTGTTCTCGGTGATACATGTTTCGAGTTCCTAAGTTTTCTTCAGCCGCTAATACAAACAATTGCTTATGAATATTTCTTATTATACGATGTCTCCAATATCCATAAAATATATGTCTTGGTTAAATTTGTGAACAAAACGGTAAAAAACTGGTGAAATCCGATGCGTCTTCTCTTCTCGCCGCTAATACATTCAATTAATATAATGGTCCTTAATGTTTCCATTATCCATAAATATGTCCTGGTTAATATTGTGTACGATAACGTTAATAGATAAAGAATCTTCTCTAATTATCTTAAATTGTCCTCCTTTGATATGTCATTGTTGTTAAAAAAATCTTTTAAGTCCATTGTTTCTTCAGTTTCTTTTTTTAATTTATTGCAAAGAATTTCCAATCGTACGTTCTGCTTAAAAATATATGAAATTCTCTTGCCTCTGAAAATTTAGAACAACTCGCGTTTAACGCGTCTTTATTCACGAATGATGAAATTATTATTTCATCGACAGCTTTGTCACCGTGTCTGCACATCGAGCGAAGCGAAGAGAAAGAAAAAGAGAGGGAGGATTAGAGTCTCGAAAGCGCGGAGAACCAAGAAATACTGGAAATTGGATATCCAGCTTGTCCAGGACGGAGCGATAGCCGTGAACGAGATATCGCATCGCGTGCGCTCCACTTTACACATCTGCTTCTCCCGGGAGCGAGGATAAATCGATGTATAAAACTCGCAAGTGCGAGATAATCGTCGCGCCGTCCGATCGACGTCTTGTGCTCGGAGGATTATTTTACGATTGTAAGTGGGACACAAAGTCGAACAGATTGCGAATACACGGAGTTTATCGATCCGCCAGGAATCCCGCGTGTTATTCCGCTCGTACTTCCGATTTTCCTGTTGAATCATAAGTTACGTTCAGATGGATCTCAGATAGAAACTGTATTCGCCAATACCGTTACAGTTATCAACGCACGTGCCTTTATAAGCTGCAGTGACATTAGATAGAAACTGCACGTTTGATTCAGATACACGGAAAGAACGGTTTTGCTAAGGTATCTAAAAATTTAGCTAGATACAGATCTGAAAATAAATTTGTTAGACCATCAAAATAATTATGCATGACTTTCAAACTCCGGAATCAGTCAAAATTTTTTTTGCAGCATTGCTCGTTATGTTTGAGCGTCCTACGTAATAATTTTGATAGTTTAGCAAAATCATTTTCATCTATATCTAGCTAAATTTTTTCTCAATAAAATCGTTCTTCCGTGTACAATATTTTTACAATATTTATTCGACAAAATGACATAACTTAAGATAAGCATTATGCTTATACGCAGTGAAAAAACGTAAATCTGATAAAGTTGCATAAAAATATGTACAGAAATAAAATATGTAAAATATGTACAGAATATTTATATATTTGATTGATACAAGTAATTATACGCCTTTACTGATTAACACAAGTAATTATACGTCCCGCTTTATTTGCATCGAGTACCGGTTGACGGATTCTTTGCTCGATTGCAAAAGAATGTCAAGGGCCAGTATCGCGTATCCTATTGCTCCCGATATTTAGCAGCCGTGGCGGTCGTGGCGATCCTAGCGATCGTGGCCCGATACTGGCCGAGTATTTCAAGTCGTGCCCAGTCACGATAGCCTCGAAATTCGCGGTAGTCATCATAAATCTAGGGATCTAAATGCTCCCTCAATGGCACAATCTGGCCGATCTAACGAGTTGCGCGAATAGCGTCGGCTTTAAGCCCATTAACGTCGATAAGAAAAATCCGGGAGATCGATACCGCCGCCCGTGCTGAAACGTGACAATGGCGCGTATACGGCGAGCAGTTGAGACCGGTCCAGCGTTGCGTTGTTAACGCGTTAATAACACCACATGCGATTAATGGTGCTGAATGGGGTCGCGAGTCTGCCGCACATACTAAAACTGTGCGAGATTATCGATTGAATTTTCTTCTTCTAAAAAGCGGTTTAAAAATATAGATTAATGAGTATCGGAAAATTAGAATTATTGTGATTTAAATTATAATTAATTTTGTTTTGTCTGTACGAGATTAGAAAACATCGATGAATAATTAGAAATAGTTAATTATTGTAATTTCCGTCATGATATGAATTCACTCGATATTGCTTGTTATGCGCTCCAGTTCGATCTAACCGGTGTATACCGTTCGCGGATCTCGATTCCGAGTAGACAAACAAGCTTGATCCGCGATCACCGTGGGGAGAAACATAAATTTTGCTTCTATGAGGTTTCTAGATTATCGAAATACCAATACTAAATGAAATCAGGTTCTATGCTCCGGATTACCGCTGCAAAAGCATGAAGCTATCGGTCGCCATTTCAGAACCATTAATCTTAAGCTCTCAGCTCGATCTGTGACATTAGTATATACATATAAATTGAATTACAAATTAAAATCTAGAATCTAAAAATGAAAATAAAACTGCACGAGTATCAAAAGTTTGACGGTCTTTGAGAAAAATTGTAGTAGACTATAAAAACTTGTTAATGAAATAATTATTGAATCGTAACTTTAAAAAATTATGTTTCTAAAAATAATATTCATTGACATTTGCGAGTTAGAAATCAATATTATGTACCTACAGAAGAAATATAAGCAACGTTTATTCTTCTAAGAGAATGATATAAATATTCTTTTAGCTTCGCAGCGAAATCCACGGTAATTACGGTTAGCGATTAATTTCTTCGGTATCGGTAGTTTACAAGCCTCGGCCGTGCGGTTTAATGAAGAAGCGCGACGGGGCTGGACGTATGCGAGCTAGGAGGTATGCGTTTTATGCACAAAAGCCTGCGAGCGTTGAGGAAGGGAGGAGGACCGGCGGAGAGGACCGACGGAGGAGCGGCGGCGGTTCGTTATGCCGGCTCCGCGAGGACAATTAATTATCTCCTGATTCCTTCTAAGAAACCAGTCCAAGTACGCCCGAGCGGGCACACCGACGCGACCACGGCCGGCCAGATGCACACGCATGCACCCACACGGCCGCCCGCGTGGACGGTGTTTTATAGACACATATGATGGAACACTCTCAGGCCGATCGTGTTTCAAACCGCAGAGAGACTTAACTGAGAAACGACACACGCTCTCCGCTATATCTACGCCCGTTGCCCGAGACTTTCGTTCGTCTGAGCCTGCATCTTTTCTCTCCTCGCGGCTCCCCGCCCGGATTTCATTGTCAATCGGCGTAAACTTTGCGGTTTCCGAAAAATGCGATACCTGCGTAGAGGGATTATCGATCAATTTCGCGTCATCATTTTGAAAACGGATAAAGCGATTGTGTCGATCATTATCGACAGCATCAATGAATAATCTTCTGTGCTAGTTGAGATGATCAAACGATTACATTAGTTTCGCGCAATTGTTCGATTAAATTATCACGGTAGAGATTTTATCGTAGCGTTTACAAAGTACCGCGCGCTATAGTAAAATACGCGATACAGTCGAAGCAACAGGTTGTCAAAATACGCGATCGAGTCCCAACGATGTGGCCACATTGTATTGAAGTTCCAAAATATTTCCATTTTCATTTACGCGACATTCATTTTATATCCGTTCAGACTCGTAACAATCTCACAGCCCGTTTAACGATCTAAGTCTTTAATCAGCAAACTTTGGTATTTCGTCACGACACGGTTGCGGGTCATTAACTCGTCTAATCGCGCCGGGGTTCCAAAGGATAAAGACATTCATCATCATTAGAATGGATAATTATCACGAGCGCTGAACTTCGAGATACGTGTATACCTACTTTCTGACTTGTCCGTTCATTAGGCACTCGGGAGGAAGCTAACGGCTTGGCGGTACCGCCAGCTCGGGACTCGGGTGCCCGAGGAAGCCCGTCATGGGTTTACGTGGACACGTGCACGCGTACGTGCCCTACGATCTGTCGATCGATTCTTCGCAGTTCGACCCGTCGAATCGTGGAATCGAAGTCCTTCCTCTCTCGTTTCATCCTTTCCTTTCGCTCTCCTCGTTCCTCCCCGTGCTTTTTTTATTATTCCGCGTAGTCGCGTACGAAGCGCGTGACACGTCCGCGGCATCCGGCCGCGTACGTGACGTCATACTCGTGCTATATTATACCGGTAGGCCAACGTTGCCCATATGGTCCCGTATTGGCGTAGTCGATGTTAGAAGTCAATGGTCGAAGTCGATTCGATCGTCAGAATTTAACCCTCGTAATCCCGGGGATCAGTGGACGATAAGTGTTCACGTTTGCGGATTAAAGTAACGCCATTTCCACGCTTACTCTCCATCGATCGTCATCGATATTCTTAACTGCTTTAAATTGCAAGTGCGCAAATATAAAATACGCAATATTTTATACGTAAAAAACTGCGAGTATGTAAAATAATAATATGTTAAAATCTACATCAGAGGAATTTCTCGTCTTTGGGATCTCCATTTGCTTCGTATTCATTTTTTGTAAGAAGTTACGCGGCGTCGCGCATGCTCCTTCGCAGTTGCAACCCCCTCGATCATGTCGTAGAGGGTGGAATTCCGCGAATAGGAAAAGCGGGTTTGGAACTTGCGCGTTAGCTTTTCGTGACCGCCCCCTTGAACCGGGAAAACAAGAGAGTCACGACCACTGAAGAGGGTGGATCGGAAAGGGTAGCCGAGGGTGACGGGGATTATCTGACGCGGTCGCAAATCGCCGCGAGGTGGGCGTAACCGGCGATTCCTTTTTCTGCGAGGTGGCGAACTCCGCGATAACTTCCGCCGGCTGTTTTGCGACAAGAAATTAGAATAATTCGATGATACGTAACTGTTGCGGCCAGAGCCAGAGGGACGGCCTTCATTTGAATATCTGTATAATCGGAACGTCGTTGGGGCGGAACCAGAAAACGGCGGAGTCTGCCGTCGACACCTTCGCACCCTCGTTTCTCTAAGGGATGCGTAAAAAGCTTTCTTGCGATTTCTTTTGATCCTTCCTCCTAGCTACTCAGACTCGATAACAGCTTTTACTCCATTATGAAAAAGGTTTATTTTCTATTCTGCATGGAAACAATGATTTTGCTGAAGTACAAATGAAGAATTTAGGTAGATACATATCTGAAAATAATTCTGACTATCAAAATAATGATATAGGACGCTTAAGCATAATGGACAATGCCACAACATGTTTGACACATTCTAACAATCAGCTTAAGTCTTACATGAAATTATTTTGAGATTATTAAAATTATTAATTAATTAATTAATTAATTAATTATTATTTAATTATTTTTAATTATATTTAAAATTATTATTTTCAACAGAATTATTTTCAAATCTGTATCTAGCTAAATTTTAGATATTTTAGCCAAAATCGTTCTTTCCGTGCACATCATCCAATTAAGGACATATCATTTCGTTAAACTACGGATTATGGATTACTGTTACAAAGCATAACAATAGATTCGCGAATATGATAACCGGGAGAAAATTATCTTTTTCGTTTTCAATTCGAGAAGTTAAAATTATTATGCATTGCATAAGAATTAATAATATAAAGCGAATGAAAAATTGTTCCTAATTTTAATCTAGATATTATCCTTTGAGCATTGCCGTTTTTTTCCGAACGCGAAGAACGAGATGGAAACCTCCTTCTCGAATTCGGTGTTATGCGTATACGAGTCTGCCTAGCGAGTAAGGAATTCATCAGCTAAAGGTTGGCAAACGCGCACCATAAAACCGAATGATTTACGCTCGACACTTTATGGGCTACAGCCAGACGCCCCGACTTTGCGAATTTTTCGTCGATTTTCGGCCGGTGTTGCCGCTGCAAAAATTTGTGTGCTTGTTTATTAACGATTTTTTCTCATAGAATCTATATTTTATTCAGTCCAAATGATCAAGAAATTATACACGAAAAGAAGGTTTTGCTAAAAGGTCTAAAATTTTAGTTGGATACAGATCAAAAAAATAATTTTGTTGTGTACTTAAAATAATTGTGTAGAACGCTTAAACTAGTTGCTAGAATTTCAAAAGTTTTGCAGCATTGCTTATTATTTTCAAAGTTCCAACAAAATTATTTTGATGGTCCGACAAAATTATTTTCAAATCTGTATTCAGCAAAATTTTAGATCTCTCAACAAAATCATTCTTTCTGTGTACAAATATTGATTAATTTCCTTGATGCAGCATTATACAAAAACTATGAAAAATTTTGTATAGAAAACAATTTTATACGGGATTTAAAACCTTTATTTTACAATAAAAGTTATTATTATTCTAATATTATTGTCAAAGAGAGTATAATCGGAATTGCATTGAATAAATCTTGTATTGGTATCCTTATGTTTTAAAATATTCTTCCATTGTTTAATATCAAGTATCCAGCAGCGCCAATTATTAACCAATTAAGTCAACGTTTGTTATTTTAAATTAATTAAATTTACGTTGATCTCAGGAGTGCACGCCAGTTTCGTTAAATTATAAGGCTTCCAGAATATCGATAAATTGCGCACCTCTCCCTTGCTCTTTCTTTCTCTCCGTTTACCACTTTTGTACGATGATGTGTGTGTCTCTATATACATGTGTCTACAGGCTTACGCGCCTCCGCACTCTGGGAGCCGAGTAACCGGAGAACTCGAGGAGACGAGCGCGGTCGTCGATCGAAGTCTCGTCCTCCTCCCTGCTGCGCTCCGCTGCGTATCTTTATTCGCGTCGTATAAAAAGGCGAACGGTGAACTTTCGTGAACGATACAATCGCGTTAAAAACGTCATTTCACTGAGAATACTCAAGAAAAAAAATTCAAATGTTTCGCACGTTTCGATCTCGCGGAAACGAGAAGGAGCCATTTTCGCACGCTATCGACATCTTATAAATCTCGAAAGTGCGACATCCATTCCCGTTTCCCCTTTATTTCCGTTTTCCGCCATTATTATTATCTTTGCCCATCCGCTGTGAAATGAAACTTTCACACGCGCGAAACTCTTGATCTCGCTTTTTTCCTTAGCGAGTCATTAATTGACCGATTTGAGGATTTTTTTGTCCCATCGAACTTTTTTTTCGAAGCGGACCCTCGATGGGCCGAGAGGATGAACGGACGAATCTGTCAAAATATTGTCGACAGTTCTGTGCATTGTCGAACGATTTTCCGCAGGTTACAGCATCCACGGGGGTCTCTCGCAAGAAGGGGGTCTTGTCTGGGTCAACATTTCGGTCGCCGGTTCGGGACGGTCCGGAGGCAGGCCGATAGGTCAAGCGTTAACCGCTCAATTTCACAGGCGGACCCCCAAGGAATTTCCTTCGTTTCTTCGGAGGCAGGTGCCATTGTGCGCCCGTTTTTCCTCGGCTTCCTTTCATCGGGCCGCTTTTCACGGAGGAAGCGTATAATGGCAAAAAATCGAACGTTTCAATTTCGATCGCATCTTTAGATCTTTTTTATTCATATCGATTTAAAAAAATGGACGAAAAAATTTTCCCCATTCGGAATGATTTGTCGACAGCTTTCCCCTTGGCGACGATCTTCGCAATAATTCAAATCGCAGAATTAGATCGCTAAAAAAATTTTTCTGGTATCTGTTAACATGTATAAACGATTTGTGAAGAGTTCTCTTTGAAAACGCTAAACGAAAATTTGATACCGAAAGAGTTAAAATGCGCGAGTTAAAATATTTTTAAGCTCGGCTCGCTCGATTCATCCTTGAGCTCTGTTTGCGCCTTCGGTTACCAATACGTATAAATGGCGCATAAACGCAAAGGAAATTACGAGGGATTAAAATGATAAGAGTGCATAGAGGCAGTACCGACCAATAAAAGGTCATTGACGTCTCACTGGCGAATATGGCATATACGATATCGTCACGTTCACATCCACGCGCGCGTCTCTTCGTCAATAACGCCGTATATTATATACATATAAAACCAACACAGAATCGCCACAAGAACAGGGACACTGCGGTGCTGAGCATGTACGTGCGACCATATGTACGAGATTAATTTCGTTAGTGAGTGACGTTATTCTTAACTGACGAATATACTTAAACATCTCTTTTCTTGCGCGATCACGAGACCTTTTGAACGAATCTGTTTTTACGAGGACGCTCGAAATATCTTCTAAGGAAATATCTTTTAAGTTTTTAGCCTACTACGCCAAGTGGATTCGATGGAAACGGAAATATACAAGTACCTCGGGTACTATATACTTTTGAGTTCAGCGTACAAATATGGCCGAAAATAAACGACGCGTACTCGAGAAAAGGTTTATTTTTGTTTGAGTTTTCAAGCAGACGTTTCCTCCGAATCCTAGATTTCAATATTTTCAAAATCCGAACTGGTCACAGCAGATTTCACAAAAATCTAAATGTAAATTTTATTTGTTGCATACTTTATTATGCTCTTTTCGCTTAAAAATTTGATTTCTCATATAGGCAAGGCTGGAAATTAGATGCCCTCAGGAGGATGTAGCGCGTTAATGTCTGACACGCGTATGTTTTTCTTCTCCCTTTCTTTCTCTCTTTCTTGTATGAACGACTGCCTATTGTTCCGCTAAACTTCTCAATTAAATACTGTGCACTCGCATCGACTCCCTTCTCTCACCCTATCTCCTGCTTTTTCTTTTTTCCTCTCTCCAACTCTCTCCTTCTATTTCTATTCTACCTTCTCTCGACGCAAATCGTGAATGGACTGCTGCTTGATTCCGAGAATTTAAAAACGGGAAGGAATTTCCGAAGACAAATGAAGGGAAAGGGGAAGGAAGAAGATGAAGACGAACGCGTGGTGAAGAGCGAGAGAGAAAGAGAGAGAGAGAGCTGAAAGGTGGCACGTACATACGTAAGTGACGTAAGCAGAAAGACACGTGGTGGGTGTGAGCTACTGGTATTTTATTGTTCGCCTGACGTGATTTGTGGTGTTGTTGTATTGTCGTTTGAACAGTTGCTCTTTCGTTACGGGGTGTACCCCGGGGTCGGCTCACAGTCCGTTTCTGAATAACGTACGGCGATTCCGTAACTAAGTCTCGGCCACGGATAACGCGTGAGATATCGTAAATGTAAATCACACGCGGTCGTTGAATAGTTTTATTCCGCGTTGGCCAATTTCCAAGCCCGCCTCCGACGTTTTATCGTCCGGCCGGCCGGATGGTCATCGTACACGCGCGTTTGCACCGTGATAACATTAACACCTGCGACAGTCCAGTCGCGATTGTAATCGGTAATACCTCTCGCAAAATGCTTTGCCCGTTGAATGGCACTGGGACACGCGCGATAATGCGATGTTCTTAATAAGAATAGCTGGATAGACACGATTGACTGAGAACCAGTTTGCGTCCCGTAAAGATTGTCGTAGTGTATAATGATGGGAGAGTAGCGAGGAAGTAATCGCGAAATTCGAGGCGGCCGCGTCGAGCGAGAGAATAATTCTGGAGGCGCGCGCATAAATAGAGGAACCCCGCGAGATAAATTACGTCACGCAATAGAGCGGCAAACCGGCGGACGGATAATCGGGATTTTTGAAATTAATTGCCTCGTAACGTCCGTTTCCCGAAAGGCACATAAAATCCACGTCGAGCACCGACGGGACTCGAATATAAATTACGCGTTCCTTGAAACCCTCGCGTTTTGCTGTCCCTTCACTTGCACGCGCTCTGATGCATCCGCAGAAGTGCAACCAATATACGGTACATTGAAAACATCGATGCGCGAAACTGTCCAGAGTCTACTTCGGCGCTGGTACTTAACACGAAAATTTTTTTCATATTTATATTATTGTCATTCAATTACAATAAGAAATCATGATTACAACATTGCTATACAAAAATAAAAGTAATTAATTTTTACAATTTTTTCTTGCAATTAATGTATAAGGTTTATGTAAATTTAGAAGTTAAATTAAATAATATTTAGGTAAAAAGAAACTTTGCACATCTAATGTTAATATTTTCAACAAAATTTTATAATAAAATGTCGAATATTCAAGGATTGTTGGCATTATTAAAAAATTAATCGAATAAAAGTATGGATGTTTAAAACTACTGATCGCAATCCTGCTTTGTCCCAGAATGGACAAGTTTGCGCTTTGGCGCAAACTTGCCAATAACGATACGACGAGACGCACCGATAGTTACGTTAGCTCGTTGAGAAGGAAAATGTACCGAGTAACCTTCTAGGTTTAACGTTACATGATTTACAGAGACGAATTTATAGTCTCATTCGCGAAGTAACGTCGTTACAGTCGATCCTTAAATTCCGTGTGCTCCGATATCTTTCTTTCTCCTTCGTACTTCGATACTTCCGACCGTGCCGTTAACTTGAGATGTCGTGTCTTTGTTAAGCAATTTAACCTCTTTAACCCACGACAGTCTGATCGCATATAATTGATTTAGATTAAATTTTACATGTTGCTGCCAGAGAGTGGCAGCAACATGTAAAATATTTTATTAAGATATTTAATTTCTTCAAAATATTTTATTTCTTTTACTTAAATTTAAAAAATATATATATCTAATACTTTTTATTTTTTTCTTTGATATATATCCGTAATTTTGTCACGTTAGACACGCAACGTTCCTCTCATCGTACCGGTCAGGAGTTAATCATCGAACGCGCGAACTACGCGTGCGTTTTCTGAAGGTGCATGCTCGTCGAGGCGGTGCGCGCTTGCGGAAATAACAGGGAGATGAAGTGCACACACGGCTTTACGGTTAATCGTAAAATAACCGCTCGTTTCCTCGCGACATAAACTTTATCGGCCGTCATACCGCGAAATCGAGTCCCGCGCGATACGAGAGACGAGCGGTGTGAGCGCTCGGATACTTCTCTCATACTTCCGCGAAGTTTCCACTTTCTCGCGGGACGCGACCAGGCAATTTCGCCGATAACACCTCGATTCGCACAGCCGTGGGAATTGATTTGACGCTCTTGCGACGAGGTCACACATACCTGAGCGCATGCTCGCGAACCCGTGCGTATGCGTTTTACGTACATGCTCGAGTATCGCGACTCCTCTGGCTCTGGTATCGATTGTTCGACCGAGAGTCAAGTCGAGAGGGATATCCCGTTTCTACGAGACACATAATACTCGCATTCCCGCGGACCTCCGTTTATTTCTTCGTACCATGCCTCGGTATTCCACGCGCGAACCACTTTCGCGATGACGCATGCGCGGTCTCACGATGAATTACTGTAGCATCCCGCGATTCCCGCGATAAAACGCATCCAATAAATAGATAAATAAGTATCTTTAGATCTCGGGGACACAAGATAATATAATTGAATCTGGACTTCCAAAAATGACCCACGCCGTAAATTTTGGCAGAAATGCTCTAAATGATATCAAATGAATGTCTTTAAATGGGTTTCCACTGATAAAAATATTATTTACATAACATTTGCCACAAATGTCACAAATGTATAGATAAAGTTATACCAGTTTAATCCAATATATATTATTAACTTTGACGTATATTGTCAGTACAATTCCACAATTTCTCTCTCTTTCATGTAGATAAATGTAAATATACTTAGTAAATAAGCTTAAAATTAAAGAAACTGTCATCTTCACAAATAACTGAATATATCTACTAAATCTTTGCCTTACTAAATGGATGAGGCTACAATATAAAAATAATGGAAAGATTAATAAGATAGTCCCTACGCAAGATAGGACATATGAATCACGAGCAAAAGCATCATAGCGTGTGTTGCTGTAAACGTCAAAACAGGAATGTTTGAATGTTTTGAACGGAAATATTCAAATAAATATTCAAAAAGTGTATTCAAATTTAAATTTATTAAATAAATTAGCCGACTTTGTGTTACAGGATCTTGAAACAAAAGTGTGAGTTAGTTATTTAGTTTAATTTGACCGTTCTATATTATTTATTGTTTTTCAATTTGCGTTATACTCTGAGGATGACCTATAATATAATAAAATTAAAATGTCTAGAAATCTCGTTAAATATTTAATTAATTATATAATTAAATATTTAAATTTTTATTTTCATCTCTGTGTGTGTGTGTGTGTGTGTGTTAAATATACTTTGGATTTATTAGCACGAATATTTCTTGTTTGACTTATAGCCCTTTACATTATTTATTTTAACACTTTTGATATTAAACTTTTTTATTAATGAAAATCCATTGATGGAAATCCACATTCATTTGATATAATTTAAAGTACTTCTGTCAAAATTCATAGTAACTGAACGTGAAGCGTTTTCGAAAGTTTAGCTTTGAATCCTAAAGTTTTCGATACTCGTTGACACAGCGATTAAAACAAAAATAATTAAATCCTATAGTTAATTATCATTCTATCATGTTTAACGGTTCGTAGATCGCTTTTAATTACTGTTCGTTCGCCAAGTTTCTTTCGTTCGATTAACTTACGGAGCAATTATTTCATCGACGAAGACTTCCTGGTCGAACTCGGCGGGCGGACTGATGGAGGACCGCGTTAACTAATTAGACTCTCGTATTCGCGATAAAGCAGAATCACGCTGTTGGTTATTCCAACGGAAGGCGAAAGAAAAAAAGAGATTCACGAGAAATGGTATGCCGATCTGAATCAAGGATTTTCGCCCGCAGCCACGACGACCGTTAGAAAGATCGCGAATTTGGATCTCCTTTTTTCACGGTCATTATCTGTAACGATCGTCATTAAGACGTTCGAGCAAGCAATCAATTATTATACAGGAAATATTGAAGAAACGTGCAATTAGTTTGCTTTTCTAACGTTTTACGCGACTATGGTATCTCGGTATTCAGAAAACGTGACGACTTTTACGAGTTTTTATTACGAGCTTTCGGTGCCATCGAGCTGGCTATAATGAATCTCATTGATTCAATAAACGAGTATATTATCGTCGAGTACGATGGTCCTAATGGGATTTTAACCTCGCGTGATTTGTTGTTTTTTGGCGGTGTGGTCTTATTTTCGTTAGATCCAAAATAGACACACTTGGAAGCTTTGCTTACAAAGTCCCGTTTTTCACCGTAAATAATGTGAAAACAAATGCCGATTAGCAAAAACAAAATGCTTCCTGCAATTTGTACGAATAACAAATAAAAAAATATTTCGAAACGTCTCGCGCGGTGTCTTCCGTCATCAATCGAACAAGCTCGCGCGCTGGTAGAGAAAGATCGGAAGCGGAGCGGCAACGTTCACGTGTAGCGCCGGCGAACAAAACATTAGCAGCGCGAGTGTCGACGCGAGGAGGCGAGGCGAGTCGAGTCGTGGTGAGGCGAGGTGAGGCGGATGTGGTGCT
The DNA here is from genome assembly GCA_037157785.1 of Cephalotes varians. NCBI lineage: Eukaryota > Metazoa > Arthropoda > Insecta > Hymenoptera > Formicidae > Cephalotes > Cephalotes varians. The sequence continues at coordinate 1,045,536 of JANQDE010000040.1, read as the reverse complement.
GAAAGACAGTGGAGTCGTTACTTAATTCCATGCGTTCGCTTAAATAGAACGACTTAGACTTAAGGTAGTCTGCAAAAATAAGGGAACACGCCGTTGTAGGAGAGCCGGCGACTTGTTCGCATACGCGTACACGCGTTTCGCGAGAGAGGGAGAGAGAGAGAGAAAAAAAGAGAAGGGGCGAGCGTGAAGGTGCGCTCGCGCGCGCGCGCGCGCGCGCACGGGTCTCGCGACGTCGGGGGTGCCTACTGGTTTTGATATACGAGCACACTAATACACGTATCGAACGGCGTTACACGCGTGAGTCATATCGAAACCAGTCTCGCCGAGAGACGCACACCAGCGAAACAGCGCGCGGCGCGGAGCGAAGCGGGAAGCGAGAGGAGCCTTTGAATATTTCAGGCGTGCTCGCGAGGCGCGTGCGTGTGTGCCGTTACGAGGGCGTGTGAGTGAGTCCCATCGGTGTGTTTCTCGATCCGGGGACACGCACGTGAGATTAAAATCCGCGGACCGTGTGTGCGTGCACGCGTGTACGCTGTGCCGATTATTAGCGCGCATCGGTGTGCGTCGCGCGCCGACTGGATTTGTTACCCCGATTTCGCGAAACTGTTTTCTGGATCAGAAAACGACGATCGATGAGGACGGGAAACTTGTGTCGTAACAGGTCTCCGCACATCTCATAAAGTCTGTGCCAGATCGAAGATTGATATTGCATGAAATTTAATCAATAAGAACGAAAATGTAAATATTTCTTTATTCCAATTGGTCAAATTCTATGCAATCTCAATCTTCGATACGTAGATCGTCCGATACGGACTTAAGATTAATGTCCGTAATTTCAAACTAAGATCGTGCCAAGGGAGAAACCTAAGATGACCATGACATTTCGAAAGAGCGCTTGATACCCCGAACTTGAATATACGGTAATACCACTGCGAGAATTAGAAGGAAAAAGGGAATGGCATGTACGTGATTATATATATCGAATCACTCTTTTCGTGACATTATATTTTAATTTAAGCACCGACACTATTTGCGAAAGCATATTTCTATGTTATAATATCGAGTCAATATCCAACGTCATAGAGAAAGTTATTTGATTCTGTACGCTCGTTCGTCCAAGACGAAGTCGGTAAATAATACGCTACCGTGGGATGCGATTTTCGCAGGCGTGATTATTGATCGATGCGATCGTGACCGCCGATGCGGATTTCTCCATTTGTTTAAGGAGAATAGCGAGCGTGATTGCTTTGACGAATGATGGAAGGTAATACACGAGTAATGGTTTTACTGCGAGAGCGGACGAAATTGCATGTGCAGAGGCCGGGATATAAAATCGCGTTGCACCAAATACGACAGACATATTAAATGAATGGAACCTTGCAAATGACGCGAATGAAAGTGAATTTGTAAATTTCCAAATCGCGCCAAGGAAATATATTATTTACGCGATATTTAATTTAGTTAAAAATTAATTAATATACTTTCGCAAACACGTACGCCTACTCTCTAAATCAAAATCAACGATATTTCACTGATTTCAGTGCTATATTTATAACTATATCAATCAGTGAAATATGCACTGTCTTTCAGTAATAATACACTGATTTTGATCAGTGAAACTACCTCCCTCTTAATCAAAATCGCTAAAAAACAGTGAATACTCACTGATGATCACAGTTATAAATATAGCACTGCAAATCAGTGAATAATATACTGATTCCGATTTAGAGAGTACGAGTATCAAAAAACGCGGATGACTCCGCGTAACTTTCTGCAAATTCTTGGAAAGCTGACGCGAACAAAAATCGAGGTCGATGCGTCCGCGGAGATTGACAACGGCGAGCGAGACAACGCGAGCGAGCGCGGCCGAAGCACGAAGACGAGCAGCGTATCCACCCACGACGTGGCGTACTGTAACGAGGCTACAGTCCATTAAGTGCGTGCGGCTATTATGGCTAATGCATTACGAAGCGATAAAAAACGGGAACTATAGCGCAGTGCTCTCTGCCGCTCGCGCCCGCGCCCGCGCGCTCGCGCACACTCTCGAGAACCGGACCACATTCCATGTCGGACGAGTACGAACGCCGCTGCCCGATGCATTGCTCGGAGTACAACGCTCGTAGATACGCCGACGACACGCGCACCACTGCAAAACGCATCTCAGACCGCGCCAGACTCGCGACGCTCAGTCGCGACGTTTCATCCGATTTACACGGATGTTCCACGCGCTGTCCAAAACACATCCTCTAACGTTGATTACCCGTTCTCGTGAGAAAGTCCGTTGCATTTGGAAAAATGAACATTCCGATATTTCTGTTTAGATTTTCATCGTCGCCTTCATTCGTTAAAGTGCACTGTGCTTTTAATCACCTCGATTCTCTTTAGACATAAAAAATTGATAGAAAACAGATTGCCAAGAAAGATTTGTCAAGATGACATCTGGTTTATCTAGGAATCTCGAAAATGAGAAGGGGTGGGGGAACGGGGGGAGAAGAATGTAGACGCGGAAAGGATACGGCAGAGTACGGTAAAAAAGACGAACGGCAACCCTTTTCCCTTTCCTGTCGCTCGCACGGAACCACGGAAACTACCTTGGAAATTCGACTCTAAAAATATTCGTCTTATGGAGTTTCTCCGGTTTTTTTGACCGCGCTGCTCCCTACTCCCCGATTCTCTTTTTTGTCTTCCTACCCTCGGGAGACGCGCATCAACCATATGGCTCGCGAGGGAGAGATAAAAAATTCATATTTTCACTGGAAGGGCTAAGACCGAGCGGTATTTTTAAACTTTGGGGAGTGCTCCGAGAGAGCATTCAACTTTGGTTTGTCTTGCCGGATTCTTCAGGTTTCCGTAAATCCTTTCCTCATCGATCATCAAGACAGAAAAACATAATTGTATTAATAGAATTGCCGTACATATCTAAATTACAATTCAAGACTAAACTGGGTCACTATACATCTGCTGTTAAAATATCAACAAATTATTTATATTATTTAATTATTATACATTTTTGTAAAAATCCTCTATAACTGTCACTCCCTCATGTCTTATCCGTTATGTTTTTATCTATTGGAAGTAATAAGAAGCAAATGGAGTCGGATGCTGGTTATACCTGAAATCGAAAATAGCTTTTCCATTCATCCCTGGGCTATCGGCGCCGTCTTCCGTTATTTAAGGGTTTCTTTACGCTAATAGTTTTCTCACACGATCCTCGAAACGGTAAAACCCCTTTTCACGGAAATCGAAACCCTTTCGCAAGCCGCGCGCAGACCCTGACGGGTTAAATCATTGGCACATTACGCAAAATCACGCGGTCCCGCAGTATTTTCGATACCTGGGGAAACATGATATTTTATTGGTGGATTAAGATCCTTTAAGAAAGCGCCGGGAGAGGGAGAAAGAGAGACAGCGAGAGAACGCGTCAGCATTCTGACCCATTTTCGGAGGGTCCCACTTCAACCCTTTCGTGACCTAACGGGACGCCGCGACATTTTTCCCACATTCTATTTTTCCAAAAATCGACTACCTGATCATCAACTAGTTGTTGCAAGACTCAAATAGGGTCGTTTCGTAATAATACGGGAAAGGGGTTAACCGGTCTTCCTGTTTCAGGATTTTGATTTGCCCCATCGAGCGTATAAAATTAAAAAAATAGTTTTAAAAGTAAACGATTTTATGAATCTTGAAAGTAATAGTTCTTATAAATATTTTTGGTAATTAGTATTTTTTATTTTTACTAAAAATGCAAACGCGATAGTATCTAATAATACAATAATAAATACACAATAGATTCTATTAGAATAAGTAATGTTTTATTTTAATATAATGTTTTAAGTATATAGAAATAATATAATGCGTTATTTTATACTAATGTGAGTAACCTGCGCGGATCTTCCAAATCGACGAGACGCGTAATACTGGTAACAATCATCAGCACAAAGGAAAAATATAGGAATACAAATACGAACAGAGCGATAATTGTGATAAATGAGCGCGTTAAGAAATCAAAAGGCAGAAGAACGTTCACACGACGGATTGGTATAATCACGTGAATCAGGCCCATTTTCGTTCATGACTCTTTTCAGCTTTAATCATTCTTAATCCCCGTTACAAGCTACCCGCACGATGTAAATAGCTCGGAAACGTCAATCTAAAAGTTGGAAGGGGTATTAATGTCGCGACGTATCAGAAACGTAACGAGAATGATAACAAGTACGGAAGAAGAAAACTTGTAAAAATAACAAATCGTGTTCTTTCTAATACTTTCTCGTTATTTATTTGAAGAATTTATTAAACAAAGCAAACTTTCTTTATTAAACGAATCAATAATCACTCAGTAATATAATAATGAAAATAGGTCACTTAACCATAATATTATATAATATAGTAATGCTAATTGTTTTGCTGTATATCAAGATTATCTTGGAAATTTCGAGATTCGGGCTCAGAGTTTTATTTTAGAAAACTAATTATCGACCTTCTCCGATATCCTTTGATCGCATCCCCATTTCCGCGACGCCACAGCATCCCTCATTTTCTCTCAATTAGCGACATCCATAGAAAGCCCGAATAATCGTTACCCCTGCGTAACGCATCGGCGATAAGCATCGACAGCATCGTAAAAACCTTTGCGGGGGTAAAAAGTGGGAGTGTCTTTCGAGGGCACTCGAATGACGTCATTGGTCGAACGGAACTTTCTTGTGCCGGGGTGATTCTGACACAAGGGTGGAAAATTAATGCACTTCGAAATTGTACCTCGTCCCTTGCTATTCGCGAATCGTAATGGTGTATATTGAGTTAGCAGTTTTGCCTCTTTCTGTATCACAAGCTTTTCGTTATATAACGGAATCATAATGCTGAACATTGTCTAGCGCGAAACGTATAAAGAAATTTTATAAGCGATTAAATTATATAAATTATATAACGATATTGTTAAAACAAATTTGTTTTAAAATCACATTATATCGGAAAGAAGACAGAAACGTTGAGCTAATTCTTTTATTTTTGATAGTTAAAATTTAGAAGAATTTTTAAGAGTTATGTAACAAATATTTACATCGTCATGCCATACACTATTCTCTCATGACAATGAAAATAATTTACTCACTATTCTGAGATAATTTTGTTAACCAGCTAGTGATAGGGTTAACATTTTCCGCGAAACTATCCCCACGAGGCTGTCCACCCACTCGCGCGTCAGGGGCGTCTCAGCGGCAACGTACAGAAAGGTGCGTGCGGTTCGCCAGCCGGTGGACGAATGCGTGCGACAGCGGCCAAAGAGCGGAAGAAGAGGAAGGAGTTGCTCGGCGGTGGCAGAACTCCGTCTCTTTGCCCCCGTCATCGTCATCGTAGCTGTGTGGTGGTACCGCGACGACGTCGGGGGCCGACGGGAAAGAGGCAGCGATGTGCACCGTCGGGGGTGGGAGGCGGCGGAACATCGGGCGAAGGCGGGGAGAATGCGACGCGTCACTGCTCTCGACGGGGTGGGGCAACCTATGGATGGTAGATTGGTGGGGGTCCCCGTAGTCCGCGGTCTTTCTCTGTCGGTGAAAGAGGGGCCAGGGGGAGAACGGCGTGTTCCCTCTCTTTCCCCCTGTTCCTCCCCTCTCCGCCGTCTCTGTCTCTCACCCTTTGGAGGGGTTCAGTCATCTCGCGCCAGTCGAGCCACGCGCACTCTCCTGTCTGATATTCTGGGCTCGCTGGAGAACCACCCTAAGATTCTGGAGGTGACGAAACAGTTGTTATTATTGTGAGGGTGGCAACCCTTGTCTGCCGTCGAGGGTGGTGGTAAAAGCGCGTCGCGAGCAAATTTCCGCGGGCTTGAAGAAGACGCGAAACGAACCGCCCTCTTCGGACGTGGAGTTCGGAAGACCACCCCCACTTCTTCCCCCTCTTGATCGAACGCGCGCGCGCGCGAGCGCGCGAGCGCGTGCCTCCCTCTTCGTCGCGGGTGCTTAGACAATCTCGAGAATCGAAGACACACGGGTACCGAGTTTCACGGGTGGAGAACCCGTGCGTGTCGTCTCGAAACAACGAGGATTCGTCGGAACGACAGTTTTGGAGTATCGCGATACGCAGAAAACAACGTACTTGTTCTGGTGCATATGTAATAGGGGACCTTGATTAAGTCTACGCAGTGCCGTTACTACAAAACTGTCACCTCCTGTCGATTCCTCAAAAGAACAATTCTCCTTTCACGTCATGATGAAGTAGGCGTTTTAATCCAAGTTTGTGATAATCTCCAAGAAATTGAATTCAAAATAGTGCAAAATGAAATTTGGCCACCAAGAATCAATGATGGTTGATTGGGAGGATCGGTAATCTTTCGGGGTTGACAAGATCATGAGAAGTCGATCAAAAATGCCGAACGATCATTTGAATATTTTCCAAAATTCGAGAATCTCAAGTGACGACGTTCAGGGTGGCACGGGAAGTGTTCGATGAGGGTGGAAGTGATTTCAGTGGGAGATTTCGAAGAGGAAGAAGCTGGCGCGTGCTTCGTATTCTTCTCTCGCGAATCAGGACTCCCCGAAGAAGTCTCAGAAAGCCTCGTGACAAGGATCGATCGACGATAATCCCGAAGACTCGAATCCGGATCGTTCGGTGTGAGTGATCGCAGAGATTCCGCGAGTTTGGTGCGCGAGCGACATTGAATTGTCACGTTTTCTAAGTGAATGGACTGGAGCCGATAGCCGAGGGTGAATTAGTGTGGATAATCGCGACTGGTTCGCGAATCTCATCACTGAAACGCACGTCAGAACTATGGTGATGCTGACGGGAGTGATTCGCGGCAGGAACGGAGATACTAATTAGAAAGCGAGAGGTAAAGTTTGTTTTCGGTTCTTAAAAATGATCAGTCGATATCTTAACTGCATAAGCCGTTAATTCGAGGAGTGGGAAAAATTGCTGGGAAATTCTGATGTGTGAAGTTCCAAGATAATTTTGTATAGAGAAAGAAGGCAATTCGGTATCCGTATTTTGAAATTCATTGTAGTAATATTTGTCATTTTCGTGTAAAATTATTTCAAAAAGATGAGGTGTACAACTAATTTTATCTAATGAATTAGTGTATCAATTTCTATTTATAATTTCTGTTTAATTTTTTGGATAATAATTGATTGGATAATAATTGATTTGGATAATTGATCTTTCTTAAACCCTTTCATATTTTTTAAAATAATCTATGCACAAAAGTAAATAGTATTAAAAATACGTTGAATTATTATATAATGTTGAATTATTATATTTTACATTTTAACGAATCAGCAGTTTGTTTCTTATGATTCTACATTGTACACATTAATCATAGTATTAATTGATTTTGCATTGTCTTATTTCACATTGAAACAAATGAACGAAGTTGTGTTTCTACTAACATCTCCTCGCAGATCTCCTCGCTATTTTCCGCATTCCTACCATTTATTTAAGTTGCTTATAGCCAATAAGCGTCATCCATAAACTTTTCTTGGCCGAAACAACGGAGAATGAAACATTAGCAACAATGTACTTAAATTATGCACAGCAGTGATGGTTTGTTGCACGACAAGCTGTAAAGAAGTTGGCAGCTTCCTTGTCCCGATTGAGCTCCGTGAACTTTTCGCGCGCTGAAACGCATCTCGAGAGAACGAAATTAACTCGTGGAATTATTCCTGATGATTTCACGGAGTTTAAACAAAAATCCGCTTGGAAATCTCGTCGGAGCGCGCTAACGCGAGTTCAACGCCAGTTCGAACGTACATCGATTAGGCAGATAGCATTACCACGAACGAACTGTCTAAATATTGATATCATTTCCTTTCAATTGTTTCGTATGTGATTCGATTTTCTCTCTCGCAATATTGTATCTCCGATATCTCTTTATGCTAACGCGTCGACGTTAAATCTAGCCGGAAAACAGCCGCTCGAAAATTATCATCCCGAGGAATGTCGACCTTCCTGCCGGAATTCGACCTCGATCTCTCAACAGGAAGTTTCTCGAGTGAGATTATGTCACTTCCTTTGCTCCAATTTTGTTTTTTTTTCTCGCGAAAATTGTCGCCGTTTCTTTATATTTACTCTATATACAATATTTTATTTTCAACATACACTGTTTAAATGTATCATGAATCTCTGGTTGTCGCAACAAAAATATAATATACTTATTTGATCTGTAAGCGCATTCTACCGTAATACTCTTATTTACGGTATATACGATAACATTATTATCTTGCCATACGCGAACGCTAATCAAACATGCAATATTTTATGCGTCTTCTGCTATATAGCATTGTAATCGCTTTGCGGCAAAGATTTTTTTTTAATTTTTCTTTCGATTAATTATTAAACATAATATATAACTGTTTGAAAAAAATATGAAAAAGCGCATCTTAAAAACAAAAGAATAAATTTTTGTACGAAAAATAAAAATTTTCAAGAAAAAAGCCATGAGAAATTCATAAGTCAAAAGGTTAAAGAGCGAGGAAACGCAAGATAAAACGATGAGAGAATCGCGTGGATCGATCGAATAATCAAGAGGGAAGCGCACAAAAACGAGACAAAGAAACCAAGAAGATATGGCAGACGTAACGAAGGGAGAAGGATGCCGCAAGGAAGAAATGAAGAAATCAGGAAAGGCGGAATAGGAATCGGAAAGAAGAAGAAGAAGAAGGAGAAAGAGGAGAAGGAGGAAGAGGAGAGGACAGAGGACAACCAGGGAATCGTGTACGTTGATATACGTTGTAGGGTACACAGGTATGCTGGAAAGAGAGGAAGGGAAGAAAAGGGTCGAGTTGAACGAAGATACGCGCACGGGGAGAACTCGAGAAGAGGGGGGCAGGGAAGAAAACCACGAAACAATTGGAGAAGCGGAGGCGGCCGCATTTCATGTTGCCTGGCATCGGCTCCCTTTAAAGAGTCTCTTGCTTTTTGTTAGCTCTTCGAAAATTATGATTGTTTGTCCGCGAGATTTACTGCTCGGAGGCTCCCTCGACGCGCCGTGCGCGTGTGTGCGGACGTGTGTGCGTGTGTGTGCGCAAGACGCCCTCGAGGAGCACCGCGATCTTTCGCTAGACCGCGGGTCAGGTCTCCGGGGAACGGTCGGGGAAACGATAGGAACGCCGGAGGTTTACCGAGATTAAAGAATCGAGAATTTACAGCACTTGCTACTAAACTGGTGCTCCGCTGCTTCCTTATCCTTCTCTCGCTCGCCACCACTCCTTGTCGCGCTATCTTAATTTGCTGAATTAACTGCTGTTTGAACTAAGAGATTTTGCTTTGAGCCGAAAAAAAAGACTCCGCTTGCGAGCAGCACGAGACGCGAGAAAATGACTGAGTTCGCATTCGTCTCGTCTGGAAAATTGTGTTGAAGGCAAATGGAGAAATGCGTTTTAACTTGTTTTCAATCACAGCAAATTGCTTATGTACTATTGTACACGCGATTCCAATCGAACACATTATACCATGCATGGTTTTCTATGCTGTAGCCGAAGCTGGCGTTCATTGATTATTCACGGATTATTCGGACGTGTCGAGCAATATAGGCTACAATCAGGAAACAATTTAATTAAATATTTAACATGACATCTGTTTTATAGTATCGGAAATAATCGATTCGAAGACTTTTCGAGATTTATGTATTATATCTCTCTGTCGAATGTGATTTTTCTCGGATTTTTCTTGGATGCGAAACTTTCGTATTCCACGGGACACCTGTTGCCACATTCAAACTTCTCGGATTTTTCGCTGCGCGACTTTCCCCATCGTTAAGGGCTCTTTTACAGCGCGACGAATCTTTATCCGCTGAGCTACCGAGTCCGCTCGAGACACGAACCATCCAGCTGATTTATTCGGGATCTTATTGTGGCTGCATAGCCGAGAACGGGCCAACTCGGGAGAGTCGACCAAACGGCGCGACTCTCCAAAAAGCGATTCCTCCTCCGGCGCGCCGGCGCGGCGATCGCTCTATAAATTTCACGAGTCTTTCGAACCCTATATTTTCTCGTTATCCTCGCGTTTTGCACGACACGTTTTATTAAAGTACGATAATTTTACGAGGGTCGGCCGTCCTCCCGCCTCTTTTTCTTCCACGGTTCGCCGCGCCAGATTCTCATCTGCTTTTGTTTACAGTATCTCTGCTCAAACTCGAATTCGTTTCTACGCTTCTTTTATTGTTTATCGTCCTCGGTGTAACTGTACGTATGTTAATTTCGTTAATTACGTGCGAAGTCTTCAGTCATCGCCGTTAAGTACATCGCGCGAATAGTGTCAAATTTTCAAGCATTTAATTGCACGTAGATTTTTATCTCGTTTATCTGATATAAATATATACGATGCTAATTAAGACCATACGCCGTCGTATGGCAGCGAAACTCGAAGACGTGACGTGTGATATGTCGATGAAAATGCGGGGTACGATATAATCTTCTGTGCTTTTAATAACGCTTACACTCGCGCGAGTAATATATTCAATTTTACCCGCACGTGGCTTTGTTATCTGCGATGCAAATACACGTATGATGTTAATTACGATGATATCACCGTGGAATATACGTTAAAATACACCTATACTTAATATATAAGAAATACTTAGTTTGTCTATAATCAAACATATAAAAAAGTATGTAAACTCCTGTCCTATGCTGTTCGAGATAATCCGATTGAAGGCAACCGACTTAATGCAACACTGGTAATTTTACTACTTGTGCACGCGCGTTTAACATTAAATTCGAACGTTTAGCGATTTTAATTGCGCGAGTATCATCGCCGCGAAACATCTTGGTGCATCGTGCTCGTCGTTGATTTCTCGCGCACATATCCGACCGTGTTTCTCCGAGGCAGCTCGGTAGTAAAAGGCCTAAAGTTTTTAATACTTTCAGTTGTTTTTATGGCGGCTGGCATTTGCTCTTTTTTATTGTTTCCCTCCCTTTCCCCGCTTGCTCTTTCCCTCCTTTCCCTCTCTCTCTCTCTTTCTTTCTTTCTTTCTCCTGCTTTCTCGACGAAACGCGAGAGTCCGGAGCGTTTCGGAGGAAGAGAGAAAAGAGGAGATTCACAACCTTCTCTGATGTACGACTCGGCGTCCGCGTGAAAAAAATCCCATAAACCAGTAAAAAAGCATGGGGTCTCTGGGCCAGGGGAAACGGGAGAGATGGACGGAGCGAGTAGGAAAGAAGAAGAAGAAGACGCGGAGAGAGAGCAGGAGAGAGAGGTTCCAGTATCGCCAAAGGAATTCCTCTTATGACGAACCACGCGTGATTTTCTTTCGTCTGCCTCCTTCCCACCCCTCTGCCTCCCTCCTCCACCGCGGCTTTACCCGACAGTTCCAATGCGCGTTTCTTCACCTTCGTTTCGGCCCTTTCTCTGCTTCTTTCCTCTTCGCTCACCTCCCCGTCTTGTTCTTTTTTTTTTCGCGAGTCTCAATCTTTCGCATCTGACTATCTAATGGCGTCTTAATTAGCCATAGTAATGCCAGAGAGTTTTATGTCTCGGATGGTACAAACGGAAGGAAATAAATCCTACTAACGCGTAATCTCATCTTCATGTAAATTCTTAATGTTTTTCTTCTTACTCACATTGCAATTTTATGTTGTGAAATATTCGCAATGTGATTTGTGACGAGTGAGAAAATGTTTCAAAACAATTTTCAGAGAAATATAGGATGTAGGAATTATATCCTTTCAATAATTATTTCGAATCGATCGATAACTATTTAGAACTTTTCGTCATATAATTTTTCATCCTCGTTCTTCTTCGTGCATCTTTTCTTTCTTCATCTTTTCCGTCTGCTTATAACCCAATCGTTCGTCAAACCACACAGGCTGAATGGGTAAATTAAAAGGCGAAGACAAAAGCAGGTCATGTGACAAATGACAGACACATGTGCCATCGCGCGTTTTACGTTTATTATTTGTGTCCGTCTACACAGGCTGGAAAATATATTCTCTCTGTCGTCTTAGCGTACACTCTCCTGAGATGTATTTGCATAATTAATTTATTTAGATGTCAATCCACATATTTTTTCTCGGAGGTATTAAGACATTTAAACAATTTCTCGAGAACCGCTCTTATTTCATTTACTTCTATCTCATCTAATTAAATAATTTTTTTTAATTAATTAATATTTTTTAGATGACGATTAAAACAATCGACTTTTTTTACAACAACTTTATGTATCCATAACACAATTACGATACAAATCAGATCGTCGCTGTTGCGGACAAATTTCACATTGTTTCGTGCAAGCATAAAACATAGAAGTGGCGACAGTTTGATTTCGTCGATGATAATTGATCGCGCGGATATGCAAATTCGACTACACGGCACACGTAGGAAAAAGCAACGCGAATCAGTCTCTATGGTGGACAGTAACGAAGAATCAACGTTCCCTATGAATAGTTATAGGTCGTTTCGCATAAATTAGACCGCAAGGAATTAATAGCTAATTCAGCAGGTTTTCAATTACGACGCAATCGAGAGTTTAGCGGTATGAAACTTATAAATATGGAGGCGAATCGTAGTTTGACGGCCACCGCGAATGTACCGTGGGCGAGATACTTTTGCGAGCGCTGTCGCGCTAATTATCGAATTAGCACGCGATTCCTCTTCGCGAGGGACAGCAAAAGTTGTCACTAGCGTTTCCATTACGCCACCGTAATTGATATCGACAAGCCACTCTCCTGACATTTTAGATTTAAAATATTAAATTAAACTAAATTAAACTATTGAAACTAAAGCTTATGAATAACAAGGAAAGAATTTTTTTGTCATTAAATCATTAAAATATTTTAGAAAGATTAACAATTCTTCATCAATGTCTACAGACAAAAGAATGTTACGTATTGTCACGTACAACATTCGTTCTTCCGGCTCTAGAATGAGCTGCTTTAGCTCCAAAACATTGAACATTTTGCTCTCATGCCGCGATGCAAAGTTTCTTCCGTCGATACAAACTCGCTCCAACCGGTGCGATACCCGGCATCATAAACGTTTCCCGCGCTACTATCGAGCTTGGCGTCCCGATGAATTATATTTCGACGATCATCTCGATCGGGGATCTTCGAATCGAGTACGAAGAAGAAGGCGAGGAAGAGGTAAAAGAAGAAGAATAAGACGAAAGGCCGCCCCGATCGCAGCACCATCCGTAATTTCAGATAGAGTCGGTGCCGGGTGTTATTAAACCTGATAGGCCAGCGAACGTTTCTCCCTCGCGGGTGTTCCCCGACTTCAATTTAAATCGGTGACTCTGCTCTTCTGCACCCACCCTGTCCCTTCAGTCCCTCCCCTCTCTTCCGCGCCCTTCGCTGCCCTCGCACAGACTGCTCCGCGGCGCGTACGCGCGTTCACCCTTCGAGCCGCAAAGTTGGGCCCTTCGGGCCTTCGTTTCGGTCAGCAATGAGATGAAGCAGAATAAGATCTACGATCGTAGGAGAATAAAAGAGAAGAAAAGACGTATCTTTGTTATTTGTTAGCTTTAAGGATAACAACTACTTATTAACTCACGATAACTATCAATTTTAATTATCGACATGATTCACCGTTAAAAATTATGGTCTGCACGCATCCTTGAATTTTACAAATATCTGAAAAGTTTCTTTGTGATTGTTTAAACGTTTCTCACATCCGGGCGAAAAATCTTGATCCAGAATTTCTGATATTTTCGAACGTTAAATCTTACTTTAAAAAATCATTCCCTTTCGTTAGTTGAATTCATGAATAAGAACCAAGAAAGAAAACGTTTAGCGTTAGTGTAAAATTGAACATATCATATGTCTTTCTGAAAATTGTTCTCGAGTTCTTCTCGTCGTATTGGTACATACGACAAGCGCTTAATGGTGTCATAGCTGAGATCGTTTGTCAGGACGAGTCTCCTGACAAGTCAATGCCACGTCAGTCAAAGGAAGACTCATCTCACAGTGAATTATTCGCGATACGTTGCCGTGGGCAGTTCCGTTTAAAAGGAGCTCGTGCGAGTCGGGTCAAAAATCTTGTTCTCTTCTCTAACAAATTTCCAAAGCAAAGTTTCTTCTAAAACTTACTACGGCGACAACTGTACCACATTCTAATTTTTCTCAAAATTATCGAGATAACTTTCTGGAATGTAGAGAGGGGAATGTTTAATTGTGCAGAGTTACAAATAATCTTAAAACAGCGTTGATTATTTTTATTTTTAATCAAGATTTGAGTCTAATGATTTCCCATGTTTTTTATACACGAAAAGAATTTCGCTAAAGTATAAAAATTTAAGTATAAAAACGCTTGTAGCAATTGCATCACCACGATCCTCGATACAAAATAAGAATTTCATGTCGCAGCATAGAATTTGCTAGAATCACATATATGTTGAACGTGCTCATGCTTACTCGCGTGCTTGCTACAGGTGATTGCCCAGCAAAAATCGAGAACAAAGAGACGAGCACAGGGATAAACATACACAAGTTGGATCGTTAAGAAACTGAAGAGTAACGATTATCAGCTTAGATTGCATTTATTGCGATTTTCGTCTTTTTTTCGAACAATATCAGATGCTACTTTTTATAACATCGAACGCAGTCGATTTGTGATAGGTCGATACATCAAATCCGATATGGGTTGGATTCATAGTTAGACACGTTAAGAACATTATTACTTAAAATTTAAAGCTTTCTTGACGATAAAAGAATGAGATAAGCTTTGAGAAAGAAAAGTCGCGTGACGGAACAATCAAAGATTCGATCGGCGAACACCGACGCGAGTAGACGTACTTGTGAAATAAAATTTACAGAGTTTTATCGAATCAGCAAGATGTCTTTTGTCGCCTTTGAGTAATCCTGAACATACCGTCGACATTTATCAAAAGCTAATTATAGATCTGAAAATAATTTTATTATCAAAATAATTATGTAGGACGCGAACAATGTTGCGAAAAGTTTTGACATTTTAGCAATCAGCTTCGAGCATCTTACATAATTATTTGGATGGTTTAACAAAATTATTTTAAGATTTGTAGATTTGTCTAGTTAAATTTTTAGATAAATAAGACCGAATAAGTGAATACAACACAAATAAGAAAGGTCAAGGCTAGATTTTAATTGCCTAATAATATTGTATATATGTAAAATTGTATATATGTAAAATAATTCTTTTTCAAACTTAAAAACTTTTTCAGCTTGAATTGCGCACCGCATACTGTCGGACTTTTAAACGCAATAAAACCGAAACTAATCGAAAATGTCACGAATAACATTCATGATTAAGTATGATGCTAACTTGCATCTTAAAAATTGAAAGAAATTTTATTGCGAAAAATATTACCTCAGGATTTCTTTTATTAATATGCATTATTAATATTTAGCAAAATCATTCTTTCTGCATATTAATAAAAAGAATCCTGAGGTAATACTTTTCGCAATAAAATTACTTTCAATTTTTAAGATGTAAGTTAGATTTAAGATGCAATCATATCTTCGAATAATGGTCAACGTTTAATGATTTTTTTTTTTTTATTAATATGCAGACAGAATGGTTTTAGCAAAACCATTCTTTCTGTATATTAATAAAACAAAAAAATCATTAATGATTGCAATAGTGCACGACAAGCAAATAATAGCTCTAATGATAAAAATACCATTTGATTGCAAAATCTAACGTGTGCATATAATGTCTATTCTTAGTCTGCGCAAAAAGTTCTCTCACGGCTAACAGCGTGCATTTTCCGCGATCATAAGAATATCAATGATACCGTTAAGAAAAATCTATGTTCAATGAGCTATTAAAAATGTTGACGACGCATCGGAATGCGATGCCATTATCAGATGCAGCGAGTGTCAAAATCTCCGTCAGAAAACCACGTGGCCACCGATCCTCTCGCGCGCGCGTGCCCGGTAGCGATCGCGCGGGATCGTAAATTGACGTCGAGCTTAAGGTGAACGACGTGATGTCAAGATATCTTCCTGCGGAGCAGGAAGTAGCTGGAAACGCGAGTCTGCGAGAGGCGCGAATCGTCCTTTCGCGACCGGTTTCTCGCGCCGATCGCATTTCCATCGCGCTGCAATGCCTGCGCCGCTCGACGACGACGCGCAGTGAATCCGGAGCTCGCTGACCGCACCGGTGGCCGCTGTCGCGCGCGCGAGTGCGAGATCGACCGTTATTCAGAAATTAATTCATAATTAGAGCGGGGCTCACCTATGGGGAGAGCCTAACCCACATTCCAGCCACCGGCTGTCCCCGCTGGCGCGACAGGCTAGCTCGCTTCCAGCTTTTCTTTTCTGTCTTCTCTTCGTCTCCGCTCCTTCCGTCTCATTCCCGCCACGGTCGCCGCCGCCGTCGTCGCCGTCGTTGTCGTCGTCGTCGTCGTCAAGTCTGTTCCTTCACTCCCCGCACTCCTCTGCCTCTTACACCATCTCGCCACCTGGTCCACTCACCTACGCGCCGCCAGAGACTACCGGCAGCCGTTTTGCATGGTTTCCCCGCTGACTCCGCACACGCGGCGGCCGGCGAGCATGTTATCCGCGTTATCCGCGTGCCACGGTGCGCACACGGTTGACACTCCTCTCTTAGAATGTGCCACAACAACCGCGGCTGCCGGATCAGCTGATTGATTTGCGTTCCCTGACAGCGATCTAGTACAACGATCTTCGAGCAAGTGGTATTCGCGCGCGCGCGCGTGAATACCCGTTCTCGATCGAATATGAATGCAGTGGTTACGGAACGAATGCGTTTCTCTCTTGATGGAAACTCATCCTGACAAATCCCTGTCGAACGTGGGGAGCTAATAGAACGGTCGGGGCGAATTCCGTGTCGGACAACAGTTTGTAT
Source organism: Cephalotes varians (assembly GCA_037157785.1). NCBI lineage: Eukaryota > Metazoa > Arthropoda > Insecta > Hymenoptera > Formicidae > Cephalotes > Cephalotes varians. The sequence continues at coordinate 1,028,769 of JANQDE010000040.1, read as the reverse complement.
CGCACACGAATTGTAATATGGGAGTCGAAAATTCCACTCTAGATCGTGAAATCTCTGTATTAGTTTATTATCAGCTGATTCAAATTCTAGATGACACCTTGTGACTAAAATTTAATTATCATTAATTTTAGTTTTAGTTCATTAATGTTTATCTGTTACGCGGAAAGAACGATTTTGCTGGATACAAATCTGAAAATAATTTTGTTGAAACTTTAAAAATAATGAGAAATGCTGCAAAAAATTTTGATTGATTTGAACGTTCTACATAATTATTTTGATAGTTCAACAAAATTACTTTTCTATATCCAGCTAAAATTTTAGATCAGCATAACCGTTCTTTCTGTATAATATTAAAGAAAGAAAATATTTGATATAATTTGATGATTGAATATAAGATGTTCATTTTTATTAAATAATACAAGTAATATTTTACACATACATATACAAAATTTGATATATATGATGTCTCACGCTATTGTTTCTCCAAAACCGCGTTTACCTATGATATATTTTGTCTGCCGAGCGCAAGAGGAGAGTCTTCCGCATCATTTCGCAGTGTCATAGTTCACACGTTAATAACGGCGGGCGCCCACGTCGGCCTGAAATTGTAGTAGACTGCGCCGGTTGAAACGCGATATCGCGTTAACGCGGACGCAATGGATTAGAAAGTGGATTTTAGATGTTACCGTTCGCGCCGTCTTCCTTGGGATCGGTTTCAGATGCGATCGCGCGCGCGCAGCCCGGCCCCTCGATATCGATATTCGCCACGCGCGTTATCGGCATTCACGATCATGCTTGCGATCTATGCGGGCACACGTCAGAGATTTCAGGCGCACCTCGCTCGGGACATCGTTTCGAAATCGCTTTTGAGCACGCTTTCAGTTTTATTTCCATTTACATTCCCACATTTTCTACGGACCGTTAAAAACCGTCTATTCGTCTTTAGTCAGGAATGGCACGGACGCGAAAGCGCGTTATCTTTCGTGTTGCTTGTACCTGCGCGACGATAACGCAGCTGCAAGGAGCCTGGAGACGCCGTAACGGAAGAACGCACGCCAAGTTGTAAGTGGGTCAGCTGGATTCTGGTTTAAATGCATGAGTATGTGCGTAGCTACCGTTGCTTTTGTCTTTGCGAAAAACGTTGGATCTTTGAGATTCGGCAGCACTGTCACGTAAAAAAAGAAGTTTCAGTGTGAAGAAACAATTAATAATCTGCTTAATATTGCATATAATTTATTATCTCTTAATGCGCTTGTACGCATATCATTGGGAAAATTTAAAGAAAAAGAGAGATCTGAGTTAAGGTGTCGATGACCGAATCGAGGTTGTGTAATTAAAATTCACGTATCGCGTATGCACGCGATGGCACGCGTATCGATGAAGTTTTGAATACTTCGCGAACGCGGATTTCGAACCTGGGCTTTCGATCGGACATGTGTACGTGAGAAATCCGAGAATTTGGCGAAAGCGGAAACCGCCGACGCATTTATCGATCCGCGATGGCATGATTTTCATCGCGTCATTTTTGTCGCTCGAAAAATCAAATTGCTGACTCGGTGAAGTTCCATCAGGTCGTCGTCCCACACCCGTTTCTGCTCCCGTGGCTGATTACGGTAGCCTCCCTCCTTTTCTCTCCTTCGCGATTGTTATTTGTATTTCGTTCTATTTTTGCATACATGCTAATTAGCGGTTGAATGAACCACAACACGCGTTCGTGTTATCGATAAAACTTAAAAATTGTAAATTATCAAGTTCTCAATTTTTAATTAAAGTTGCGTTTACGTATTATGCAATAATGGAAGCGATAAACAACATTTTCTATAATAAAGATTATAAATTGTCGATTTTTGTCTTAAGATATTATAACGAAAAATTTTGAGAAACGTCGCAATGCCCACAATTTTAATTACAGTATTTAAGTAATATGTAAGTCTATGAAAATTTTCATTGAGCGTAGCTCATGACAGCGAATCGATGACGAAAACATCTATGTTTAAACCACTGAGATTGCGTGGACGGTACGTAGAGGTCGCAGAAAGAAAAGGAGGCGACATTTCGACGACGCCGAAATGCAATTCGTCGCGCGACAAGAGGTCGTTGCTCCGCGTGCCCTTCCTGTTTCTACCTCGCACTACCTCCAACGCCTTCGTTCGATCGTGTTTTTCGCGAGGCGATAAATTACCTCGGTGCGCCGCGATCGCGGCAATTCCTCCCACTTGCGAGAAGAGGAAAAAAACGATCGAAATCGAGGGCGAGGAAGTGCGTGACAAATCTATCCGTGATCGATATCGATCGCTAGTGACTAAAGTCAAATCACGCTTGCAATGTTTTGAAGAAAAACGTGCGTGAACGAGGCCGTTACTTAATTGACATGGCGCTCCGGTTTATAATTACACTCGCGTTGCATGTTTCATGCGCAATTAACATTGTATAATCTATGCAATCTTTCAGTGGCTGCCAGGTAAACTGTCGTTTCGGTAAACGTGGATACCAACGACAAACTGAGAAAAACTCGTGTTAAATTCAGCGCAATCGAAAAGTCACTTTCTGTTATTTATTTTCTCCAGAAACTCATTAATTTTTTTTTATGCAACTAGAGTTACGTCACACCTCCGTTCGCGCGTCGTTCACACGCAATGTGTCTCCGGCGACTCTAAGCCCCGGGAATATCGCGAAAATCGGCTAGCTCGCGCGATCGCCGGATTTCGGGAAACAACGCGACAGCGGGACGCAAGGGCCGCGGGACAAGATAAAGACGAGCGAGACAAGCGGCGGCCCGGCGAATCGTAAATTTAAATTTAGAGAGACGCGTGCACGTGAGCATGACCCTTCTTCGGGGCCTTCCCCTCCGGCGTCTCGCGGCTTCTCAGCGCCTACATCATTCCACTCTTTCGGCCTCTTCTCTCGCGCGCCACTCGCCACGCCATCGTCGCCGAAGCGCGAGACTCGAAAAAGCGCCGATTCCGTCTGCTCGGTTCCTGTTTCGCATCCCGATCTGAATTTCAAAACGCGGAGCGGATTGGCCGGGTTCTGTCGTGAATTGTCGCGAAACTTGACGACCGGAAAAAGTTGTTTCGATTTTTAAGTCGACGGCCGTTCCTCTCCGAACGATTGTCTCAATAAGGAGACGAAAGATCGACAGAGGATTCGCCGGGCGCGATCGCGCGGTTCTCGCAAGAACGCGCCGCGATGTCACTTTGCGACTCTTCCTTCTTTCTTTCGAGAGTCTTCATTCGGAAGACGTCCCACTGGTTTAATTCAGTTATAAGTGGCACAATTGAATTTTCTGCAAATTCGATGAATTCGAACGAATACAACTTTTTGAAACGAAATGCTAATAAATTGAAGACGGGAAGAATGTTTTCGACATTATTAAACCCATTTGAACATCGAACGTTGGCAAGAATGTACTTTCATACACTGAGGATGGCTTAAAGGAAAGCCGAAACGTCTGTAAATATAGATAATAAATTACACTAATTAATTACGCTCTTAACTGCGGCATTGCTCTTATTAGCCTTTCTAAGATTAATTGATTATTGGTAATAGGAAAAATGCTTTTGCTGAAATATCTAAAAATTTAGATAGATTTAAAAATAATTTTGTCGGATCATCAAAATAATTAGTATATGTAGAAAAGTCAAGTATGATGAGTAATGCTGCAAAAAATTTTGATATTCTAGTTTGAACATATATAATTATTTTGATAATTAAAAATTTTTTATTAAAGTTATTGTCAGATCTGTATCTAGCTAAATTTTTAGATACTTCAGCAAAATCGTTCTTTCCATGAATTAGATAAAAGAAAAAGAATTCACAGGACGCGAAAAAATCTAGAAATGTTTAAAGTTCTTTTGTGTAAAAGATTTTATTTGTTCGTTAAGGAACATATCTTGTTAGTTTATACATTCTACAACTATATTACATTATTATCAAATTTATTATAAAAAAATATTAATAATTTATTTTAATTAAAATAAAACTTGAAACACTAACAAAAACGATATTTTTATCTAAGATTCTCTTAATTTATTTATTATATTAATAACTACTTCCAACATAATATGTACATTGTACGCATGTTCGCCTTTGCAAATTGAAATCATATGCGAACTGTAATCGGAGGAAGACGACCTTACGTGACTTCGGGTAAATTTGAAAATAGCCGGGTAGAGAAAAGCTTCGCCGCTGTGAAACGCAGAAGGACTGATTCTTGGCAATTTTAGCGAACGTGAGAAGTCTCAGATGAATCTACGTAAGATTTGTCGCGTCCATTATAGACAGATCACGTTGAACGCTGGCAGTTGGCACACATTCGACAAAAGAATTTCCGGAAGGTTGCTCGATTCGCAAACACGTCAATTTTATCTGTTTAAACCTTTTACTACCGAAAAATGATTTTATTATACTTACATTAAATCTTTCATTGTAAGATTTAATATAATAATAGAATTATTATATATATAATATATAATATATAATATATAATATATAATGTATATAATATATAATATATATAATATATATATATATAATATAAAATATATATAATAATACAGAATATATATAATAATAGAAAGTAATATTTTCTTTAATAAATAATAATAATAACTTTATTGAAGCGTAACACAAAAAATGTTTTACAGATAAAATAATAGAGCATCTCAAAAAATGAGCATGTGTAATGATGCTGTTTATGAGTCTAAATATACTTGACATACTTAATATAAACTAAAATAATAATAAATTAGAGAAAGATAATGTCTAATGCCTATTTCCACCAAAGTAGATTAAATTAAATCTCAGTTTAATTTACTTTTTATTTTTTTTAAGAATCAGAACATTAAGAGAACATTATAATTTGATATATAATGAAATATGTGCACGGATATAAGACTACGGAAAATATTATAAATTATAGATACAATTAATATCAGAGAGAGAAAGTAGAAATGTTAATAAGAGTGACAATGATCAAACGTATGATTAGATATAAGAACTCACATTAAATAAGAAGATCATATATCACTGTTCTATATAATTCTAATATAATAGATATATAAAAATGTAAGAAATCGTAGAACAAATTTTGTGTGTGTGTGTGTGTGCGTGTGCGTGCGTGCGTGCGTGCGCGCGTGCATGCGTGAAAATTAAGAAAAGTGTCAGCAAATATGAGAGACTTAAGGAATATAAGATAGATAAGGCGATATGCTTAATCAGAAGTAAGAAACGATGTAACGAGAGACAGCTAATCTGAAAGTAGAAATAGAGGAAGAGTATCAGTAGGGGGCACATATATAACGTGGAATAATAACAATAAGAAACAAAAGAATAAGAATAAAAAAAAACGAATAATTCCTATTTTATTTGATAGTAGAAGGGTTGTTACATTTTGCCGAGAAGAGGGATATTTTCGTAAGGCAACACATATCGCGACCATAAGTCACGGAAGTAAGTTTCTTTAGACACTTTGACTTCTTATCTGTACGTTCAACATTCGAACGACCCACGCACGGAAGTTGACTTCCTCATTTAACCGCGGGACGGAACTTAGTCCGATGATTTTAATTTCACATAGACCGTCGTATCTTTAATGGCCTTAATTTAGAGAAAAATATATACTCGCATATAACAACAATTTAAAATGCTGATAACATGACTCGCAACTCGAACGTTTTCTTTTTCGCAACGTCTCGAAAGTCTCGTCTGTGTTCCGCGTAATGAGATCTGATTAATTTGATTGTGCTTGTAACTTTCCTAGCGAAGCTATAACTCTCTAACGATGCCGAGAATAACTTTCGGAATTCCACTTCAAGCATATCATTGATACTCTCCGTCTGTGGAATCCGCGTAAATTTACCTTACGCTTGAAAGATCGGGGCACACGCGAGTATCGAGTAGGTGTAACGTACCGGCTTGCCGGTTTAATACCGCGTCGGGTATGTAACTAGGCCGTGTCGCGGTTCGGGTGTGGCCGTCGCGCATTGTTTCTGAAATTACGATATCGTCGTTATTAATATTTATATATTGCGCGCGAGGAATCGTCGTTGGCTGCTGCTGGCTCAGCGACTTTCTAAAGCCGAATGCCACCGCTTAGAGGAGACAACTTAGCGACGTCTCGTCAGTTTGTCTTAACCGACAACAATCATTGTCGCGCCAAACAATTCAAAGAAAGTAAATTGGTTTAAAATTTGATGTTAATAACTTGGATGAAAAAGATTTCCTACTTTCCTTTACATGAAAGCTCCATATAAAAACGGAATGGTTTTACAGACGAGAGGAAAAGCGATAAAATATAATAGCCCATGTCTTACAATCTGCGATCTTGGTGCCTAATAGGGTAAAGGCATTCCACAATATGGAATATCAATTTTTAAATTGATATCACTCTGATACATATTTAGACTTCTAATAAACGCAGAACTTTTGAGCAACACGTTACCTATAACACCCAATAAATGAAAGTCTCCGAAATTTAAGTCCAATTTCAGTATTTACAAAAAAGTAAAAAATGAAAAAATGAGGGGGGGGGAGGTTAAAAAAGAGGGATATAATATCGGTCAAATTTGAGCAACAGTAGTAAATAACACAAAAAATGAAATGTAAATTTGTTTCTTTTTTTATGTAAACTGATTAAAGCACAGTTGAAAATAAAAAATCATATCTTTAGTGTATAATGTAGCACATAGAAAATAAAATTACATCATGAGCATGGACAATAAAATCAAATCCTAATTCGTTAAATTATTATATAAAATAAACATTAACATAAAAAATATTCTTTATTATTTATAAAAGAACAAACGTTATATTCTCTATTCTTTATTCCATAATTTAATTATTTCATATTATATCAAAATGTTTTAATATAACACATAAATTCTTCCCATTTCAATAGAGAGTTACAAATCACAATTAAGCGGCATAATATTATTCATGCAACATTATTAAAAGCGTCTATGTAATATAAACATTAAATAACTACATTCAGCTTGTAAGAACACTTTTTAAGATAGTGCTAGATTTCCAGACGCAACAAAAATAAATAAATGCTTAAATTAGAGAAATTCATTGTCACATCGAGTTCACTGTTTGATATGGCATATTTGACTACAATTGCAACAACTTTCAGTGATTACCACTAGAATGCGATGCTTTGTTTAAGAAATAAGTCTCTATTCCATTAGTAACCTATTCCATATTCGCTGCCTTTACCATAATAATTTGTGAATTTTAAAATCTCTTGCTCATACGAACTGCGCGCCGCATATTCGTCGGCCTTGAAACACAATCCTTATATGAAGCCAGAATAATTAATTTACATATTAGATTGACGAGCAATTTAATAATTTTGATGCTCACAAGCATCTAAAGTTCCTCCTTCTCTGAAAAAAATGTAAAAAAAGAATTATTAGAGAGACAACAATTTTGAGATTATTAGAGAGACGATAAATAACTGACAGTACACGGAAAGAACGATTTTGCTGAAGTATTAAAAAATTTAGCTAGATATAGATCTGAAAATAATTTTGTTGAACTATCAAAATTATCATGTAGGACGCTCAAGCATAATAAGCAATGTTGTAAAAAATTTTGACGTTTTAGCAATTAGTTTGAGTATCTTACATAATTATTTTGATGGTTCAAACAGAATTATTTTTAAATCTGTATCTAGTCGAATTTTTAGATACTTCAACAAAATTATTCTTTCTGTGTAGAACTATAAAATTATAGTATAGAATTCCTGCGTTTATTAAATGAATAAAAATGTCGGAAAAAAATTGTGCAATAACACGTAAAGAACAATTTTGCTGAGGGATCTAAAATTTTGCTGGATATAGATCTGCAAATAATTTTGTAGGATCATCAAAATAAGTTTATTGAAACTTTGAAAAACAATGAGCAATGCTGCAAAAAATTTTGATATTTTAGCAACTTGTTCGTGCGTTTTACATAATTATTTTAATAGTTCAATAAAATTATTTTTCTGATCCGTATCCTAAAATTTTAGATCTTTCAGCAAAACCGTTCTTTCCGTGAATGAAGGCCAATATCATGTCCACAGACGAGAACAAGCGCGATCATAATGTTTCACCGGCTGCGACCCCTCAATATCCAACGAAATCATACGGTTGGCAGTTGATCGACATTTCGGGGGCGCTCGTTTGTCACATAGAAAAGCCGGAGTCCATTTGTCCCTGCGCGATCTGCGCTCGGCTGTATTAGGCCTCGGCGGCCAGCCGGTCTTACCTGCTCACGGCAGGCCTGCCAGTCGGCGCACGCTCGTTTCTCTCCTTTTTTAATTATTCCGTCCTTTTTACGGACATTAAGATAAGCGGCAGCGCCGGTCGCCGAGCTATCGGTCAAAGTCACGCGGAGTTCGCCCCGCGATACGTTCGAACACGGAAAGGATTGTTCCTCCCTCGTTTTTTAACTCGCTCGATCCATCTGCCTGCCGTGTCATACCGTCATGCATCGACGAATTTTCGGTTCTTTTCTCACGTATTTCTTCGCTTCGTTCTCTTCCACCGTTCCCTTTTTATTCCGGGACATGTATCTGTGTTTGTGCGCAGTCGTAAGGTGGAGGTGATATCAGGGAGCCGAGAAGGGCACGGATTATTATTATTTTTTTCAATCTTTCGCGAACGCGTTTCGTTGAGATTCCACCGTGGCGTCGCGGGTAGACGGGACAGGTATTCCGATACGCGAATTTCTTCGGGCCTCGCGTTGCGGTAATGGTCGGTTGTCATAAAAATTCAGGCGCCGCTCAACAGGCTCTCCGTAATTATCGGATTTGAATTCTTCATATCACTCGCGATCGACTCATTGACATTTTCGTCGAGTTTCACTCGTTGGAATTCCGCGTCTGTGCCCACGTTGCAATGTTCCTTCCACAATGAAAACGTGCACGTAGATAACCGACACTCGTACGTAATCGCTCGCCTCGTAGGTACACATGAAAGTCCCGGGTAGTTTCTCTGCAACTTCGATCACCGCGAAACTTCTCAACACCGAATCACGTAGCGTTGTGAGTATTTGTTGTTTCACTCGTAATTGCGATAATTATATAATTACATTAATTATGAATCTACACTGTCACAATGCGTGTGTACGTGTGAATTCTTCTCTCTTGAAGATTGGAAGATGTTCGCAAAATACACAATTAACGCAGATTGCAATTAACAAACATAAATCTAAGGAATCACGCATTGTAAAATATGCGAAATCCTGAAATCGTTCGCGAACGATTATTAATACTTTTATGCAGTATTTTGAGCGACAAAGGTGCTTTCCAGGTGTCGATATTTATTTAACATCGGAGAGTATTGATGAAAAAGCAATTTTTATGTCTGACGCAAAGTGTCGACACATCGATATTATCCACATACTGCACGCAATATACGGCTCATTGACATTTTAATCGAGTTTCGCGGAACGCGCACCGGAACTGCGATCCTTGTCGTCGTCGTCGGGGCGCGTGATCGCGACGTGACTTTTCCTCCGCTATAAAAATGCGCGTCCGGTCGGAATTGCAGCTGCGATTCGTTAATAAACATCGCGGCCGGCCGCGACGACGGTAACGCCGAAAAAGGTCAACCCCGTCCCGCAACGTGGGGCAAACAATGGTCGGACACGAAAAAGGCGCGAAATCCAGAATGCCGCAACGGACAGCGCTCGCTCGCGCGCGATTGCGAAGGTATGACACGTTCGACGCACGTCTCTCAAATAAATTATCAACACTCTGGCATTCGCCGCGGAATCGAGCGTCGATGTATGACCGGTGTCGGGAAGGCACAGCCGGACGAACGAACGGATATGCTGGATATGGCGAGGGATATGGGGGGAGAGGGGGATGCCGAACACCATAAGCATGCGATCGTCTTCGTTCACCCACTTTGCCATGCCCGTAGAAAACTGCGATCCCCTTAAAGGGAAATCCTCGATACGTGTCTCTATTCGAGTCCGACATTCATGTCTTCATTAAGCCCGCGACAATTGACACATCTTGAAATAAACGTGACGTTTTATGAGATACAAATATATATATATATATAATGTAAGTAAAAAAATATATCACACGTATCTAATAATGACTAAATTATTAACATAACTTATATAGATATATTTTTATCTATTCTTTGACTTATCTTTATTAACGATATGGAAAGTACAGTTTTGTTGAAGGATTTCAAAATTTAGCTAGATAGCAGATCTGAAAGTATTTTTAGATCATTTATAGATCGTCAAAATAATTATGTAGAAACACTGACAATGACATTGCGAAAAGTTTTAATATTCCAACAACCAGTTTGAGTGTCCTACATAATTATCTTGATAGTCCAAACAAAATTATTTTCAGATCTGAATTTCAAAATTATTCTTTCCGTGCAGTAGTATAGAAATATGATGGTAAAGTTATACATCTGAATCATTAGAAGAGTAAAAAAACTACGCGTCTGCTAATTTTTTTCGAACGTTTACATCGCATGTATCGTATCGGGCGCATGAAGTGTTTGAGAAGAGGCCTCGATCGATTTCAATTGGTTTTTCTCACCGACTAAAATATAGTATGCGCGAGGCCATTTGTTCCGTTATAAAGTGCATTTTGCAATCGTGTATTGCTCACCCTTTTTCTTTCTTTTCTCAGCGTTTCACCATTTCCTTCTAGAAATGAGCGACACAGAAAATATCGATATTTTCTGTGTATCTTGAATAAAAATTTTGATACGTTAAAAATATCGAATGGATTTATTGATGATATAGATATTATCGATATTTTTATTATCGACCACTCCAATTATATATATCGATAATATCTATATCATTAATATCAATAAATCCATTTAATATTTTTAATGTATCAAAATTTTTATTCAAGATACACACACATACAATATTTGTGTGTGTGTGTGTATGTGTTTTACATAAATATATATTACATTTTACATTTACCTTTTATTTTTATATTTTACATAAAATCAATTACAATAATCAATCTTCCACAGGAAAAGGATTTAAAGTAACAACCGTTTTGTGTTCAGCCGGTTTCTATTTTTGAATGATATTTGCTCGTGAAAATAATTGTTCGCGGAAGTCGCAATTGTACTTAAATATTTTAATGTCTTTCAATCTAGAATGCGTACTTAATAACCAATATTTCAGTGGATTGTCATTTTCATTGGTAGTTTAAATAATATTTAAGTTTATCTACCATTATGAAAGTGTTATTTTTCGACATATGCCTGCATCTATTAATTAAATATTCATAAATGTCCAAAAAAATATCTTTCTATTAAATTATTTCGTGAGCGTTTTGATAATCGCCTTCATCTGATTCTTTTGCACGCGTTTATATTTATTATATTTATATTTATTATGTGTGTAATTTTGTTAATAGAATGAGCGCACGCAATTTTATTAGAAAAATGAATGGTTATCATGTTTTTATCTCACGGTGTTGCATCCTGTGTACAGGAGTCATTAGGACTTTAATGCGTCTTTCAGAATTTAAGCAGAATAAAGGAAAATAAAATTTAAAGTTTAGTGAAAGTTGCTATGATTGATCAACTTTCAATTCAATCTCAATTCTAATCTATAGTCTATATGGGTTTTACGTATCGGAAATTCGATACGTACAGACTATGGATTAAGATTGAAATTAGATTGAGATCCTGTTCAAATATCGATGCTAATATCGAAAAATAAAATATTGATAATGGAGTTTAAAAGTATTGATACTTAAAATATCGATACTGTAGCGTCCCTAATTCGCTCATTACATACTCTTTATATTTCGGCATTTCACGATCTTTGTGAGAGGAAAAAGAATGCAAGCAGAATGAAGCAAAGTTGCTTGTCGGAGCAACCTCGTTATTCATCGTCTTTTCACGTCGCGAACGATATTATAAATTGATTCATCTTATCGAAATGAAATTTCGCATGTCTCATATTCTGATATAATCTAATATCTCATTCGCAATTTTTCAAACATCCTTCCAATCTTCTGTTTTACGACTTATAATAATAATTTTTCTTCACGACGTGACGCAATTGTATTGTTCCGCGAAAGGATTTAAATCCGTTAATTCCATTATGCGAGCTTGGTTCTTGCAATCCAGACCACTTTAAGTTGTCGTCCGCGTTCGCAAAAAGTCCAGCTCGATCGGCGGACGAGGAGAATAAAGGAGACGGAGGAGGAGGAGAAGGCACGGCGAGGAGAGAGGGTGAAGATGCGAGTCTGGCATCATCTTCGGACAGCGGGCAGCGCCATTATCCCTCGTCCATTTGAATTTTCAAGTTTCGTAATAACGACTAATACGAGACAAATGAAGCGCGCGAAGAGCGAGCGGAAGGGGTGAGGAAGAAGAACGGCGGAGAAGAGCGGTGATTAATGGAGTCTCCGCAGCGAGCGAGAGCTCGGCCCGGATAAGATCTCCGATGGAATTCCCGTGGCTTTTATATTGGATTTCTTTTAAATTCGTTACTTTATCCGGCGCTATGTTAATAGCGGCCCGATATGAGAGCTTGCGGTTAAGAGGAGTTCATTTATCATTCCGCGGTGAGGAGAGTCTCTCTCCCGCGCGCGAGCGGCAGCGGCCTCGAACTCCACACTGTTCCGTGCATTAGGAACGATTCATACGTTCGTAAAGCTCTCCCCCCCCTCCCCCGCTTATCCAGTCGCCCTTCCGATTGTTGTTTCGGAAATGAATTTATTACCTCGCCCTCGATTAAGCAGGGCACACCCACAAAACACAGCCCGAGTCCCTCTCTTTTATTTCCTTCGAGGATCTCGTAACGGGCAATAGCGAGCATCGTTTCTTTTCTCGTATTAGATTTTGCACGTCGAGATAGATCAATCTTGTTTTACTTTACACGACACGATTTATAGCGTAACGCAGGAGTGGGCGTTAATGAATGTCGAACGATGTATTCGTGCGCTACCGCGAGGATGACGCGTTGCGAAAAATTATTTTCGCGCACGCGGGCCACGCTAAATACTGTTTTATACTGCCGCCTTAATAACACCACGATACTTGGCTGAGCGGAGTTCATTTATCATTCGACGTTGCTCGCATAGGCGAGCCCGATCTCCGATGCCTCGGCCTCGAACTCCGCGACGTACAGTGCGTTAGACGCGATTCATTCATTCCGATCGCACGATCTTCGAGGAACGATTCGCCATTGTTCTCCCGCGAGTTCGCAAACGATGGGTTAACACAATGCGCAGCGTAGTCATTTTTGATCTTTCTCGTATTATTATACACAAGTGACTTTAATAACAATTATTTAATTGCTGATTATTTGAAAATGAATGGCCAGAATGGCAACTGTGGTCTTTATTGCTTCAATCTCGTTCCCTGTCGCAACTATTCCATTGAAGCGGTTTCAAATCAGTGATTGTAGAGATTATTTTTTTAATTTTCCTTTTGATCGTATATTTTTTTTGCTTGTAATATCGCATTGTGTTCCTATCATAATATTATGATTTTTGCTTTACCTTTTATCGTGCATTCCGATTTGCTAATTCACATTGTTTGGAAATTGTGTCAACAAACTTTTGTAATTTCTCACGCTTAATCGATACGATCGAGCCGTTTGTTTGTTCCTCGGAAACGAGGAAGACGTTTCTCAACTGGACGATCGGTGTCAGTGGCCGGTGGACGGAAGTACTTTCGCCTCGGAGCGAGACTCGGCGCCTCCTAAGACGAGACATTTCACCTTTTCGCATTAGGATTCACTTCCCCGTGTGATTAATTGGACCTCATTAACATCGTGCAGCTTGCTCGCTACTTCGACGCGCGGCGCTTTGAAATAGATGTACTCGGAATAGTTGTGGAATACGTTTGGCTTGTGTTAGGTACATCGAAGCCGGCTCGTTGCGATTTAACCCCGGGTACAATGTCCGCTCGAGACTCTTACCCTCCCTACTATCACTTCCACTTGTGATTACAATAACGTTTCGACCTTAGAAGAACCCGTAAGAAATCCATTGATCGAGATGACGGCGATTGTGACATTAGCCGCGAATTGTCCGCGTCCTCCAATTTTCCACCTATCCACAATTACGATCTGCAGCAATTTAGCCATGAGGAAGCGAGATGTCACGATACGTCTGGCGAATCTGTGATATCGATGAAAAAGGCACTCGTGACATTCATGAGAGACTTTTGTCGCCGACGATACCTCTTAATCCAGATCGAAAATATGTAAATAAATTCACTCGCGGCTCCGGTAGAGCCGGATGCCCACACTCTGTATTCCCCGTCGAAAAAGTATTTTAATAGAAACGATTCATCATTCCCGGGACGAGCTTCTTTTTCTTCGATCACGACGAAGAGCAGCCCAGAACTTTTATGCTCGGCTCTCTCCAGCTCCAAACTCGAGTCGATGGCTTTGGCGCGTCCACCTCGTCGTCCCTTTGTCGACCCGGTTTCCGCTGGGATTCAATTTTACCGGATTTCGCGGAATTTCGGTCGAACGGTCGGTTTTGGTTTATCTCCTCGCCCGCGCTCTGCGCGTTCGCTTTCCCTTTTTTTTTTTTTTCGGCGGTCCGTGGAATTATGCGCCCCGCAGGATTCGCCAGCTTTCGCGGAATCCTGGCCAGGCCGCGACACGGCGCGCGGACTTTTCGACCGATGATATACAATAGCTTTTCGTTAGGTTTATGGAATTTATGGAGAACGTCGGATAGATTTCGATTAGTCCGGGCAGTAAATCGCGAGACGTCACGCGGATAATCCGGATGAGGATTCTGAGTAACGTCTTCCAGATGGTATCTCGCGATAAAGACCGCCTGTAAAACATACATCCATCAACATTCTTTCTACCTCCATTTTAATTCCATTAATTTTTTTGTTGGTTATTTTTTTAATTCCTTATTTGAATATTGTTCGACGTGAAGATTTACTTGCGAGCGCAAGCTATAATATCCTCCTCTTCGAGGATGCTCTCGATGCGGTAGAAAATTCGATGAATTTACATGGCTAATATATTCGGACTTTACGGAATTTCGTTGAACCCATTCGCTTCTTCATTTTTCTTCCTTTTTTTTTTCTTCTTTCGATTGTACGAATCTCGAAACACACGTGAATCCGGAGGGATTCGCGGCGCTATCGGGCCCCGCACTCGTGGAACTCGTTCTCCTCGTTCCCTCCTCTTTTTCTTTATCTTCTTCTGTTTCTTCTTTTGTAACTCGATGCTCTCGGTGCGCGTACGGGTCTCACGACTCCGGTTGAGTTCGACGTCTCATTATGTCAGAGCTAAGAAGATTTCGAGGGAATTCCATACCTCGTTCTCTCATTCCGCCTCCGCCACCTTCTCCTTTCTTTCCTTCCTATTTCTCTTCTCGGGAATCGCGAGAGACTTTGAGATCACTGTCTGCATTAAATCGTCAAGAACGTTCAATGGCCGATCGTATCGCGAGCGGGAGCTATTCGCGCGAAGCCGAGAAGTTTTAAAATTCTGGTAAATCCTTAGCTTATAGTTGTTTATAACCTTGACCATCCAATCAAAAATTAAAATAAAAATTGCAAAGAAAAATATTAGATCTCATTAATAATTTATGATGTCGATTTCTCGGCTCATCAAATTTGTTCCATAAGATATTATCATCCCATGCTGTCGAATATCGACTAACGCGATTATTTTTTTTTTTTTTCTGGCGAGAGGAAAACGCACGAGTTTTACGCAATAAACGACAAGAGGGGAAGCGCGCGGAAGGAAATATAATAATTTTGATTGTGTCGCGATACCGGTTTAATATTTCCAACCGGTTTCGAAGCGATATGCGCGAATTTGCATCGGGGTGCGACACGTACGCTACTAGGTATGAAATAAGGAAGAAAAAGAGGAGGTGCAAGAGGAGAAGACATCAAACGAGTCTAACGGGATCGCGCGTAATCCAGAAAACTCCTAGCTGGATTATCTCTCGCCGCCGACGACGGCGGTCGTCACCGCTCGTCGCGCTCGCGGAGAGAGACCAGATTTTTCCATTATTCATCAGGAGACGAGAGCCGGCCGTCACGTCGCGATTGATTTCTTATTGATTTCTTGCGGCTCGCTATTAGGGATCAATCGAGTAACCGATCTTACGCGCGAATCGCCGATAAAGTGTCCCTCGACAGGTACTTGCCGACTTGCAATTGAGAACGGCACTATGTATCATCGAAGAATTTCTCGTTCCTTCAATCAACTTAATCAATACTCATTCGTAGTAGTCATCCTAATCTGTTCAATTTAGGAGCAACGTCTAATCAGAACGGCATCTCTATACGAGCTCTATATGATACAATAAGTATAATAGTAATGCATATGAATTATGTGTGCTTTAATAACAATAATTTAGTTATATCTGCAACATCACAGTGGCAAATAAGAGGAATCGAATGCAAGTGCACCGAACTTCCGTTAGACACAGCGAGATTCAAGGGAATCGCGCATCGCGAGACGATCTGAAATATGGCCGGCTCGACACCCGAGACCCTCGAAGAAACGATCGTGTTGCGACTTAACGAAGAAAGCGAGCATTCAACCTCCGTTCAGAAGCGTTTCTTCAGTCGAGGAGACGTTGCGTTCGGTCCATAAAAAGCGGCCCGTGGAAGCGCCGATCGTTTCGCTTCCTAAGTGTAACGTTTGCGCGATGGCTCTAATTGGTGTTCGAGGTTGATGAGCGCGTATGCGAGACGTGCAGAATTTTCAATACGTCTTTCTCCTCTTCCCTTTCTTTCTCTTTCTCTCGTAAAATTCGCTCGCATAAACGTTTCACGTCGTTTTCACGACGCGTAAAAACGATTTCGAAAGCATCGTGCGATTGTGGAGCGGATAATTATGAGCCAAGTATCATTTAGCGAATATAAAAATTTTCGAAGTCTTTTATTCGTACTATTGCCCTCACCATTTCATTGAATTACTTTCGATGCTAATATGTGTGAAATTATGAACGTTTTTCTTAAAATAGACGTCTTTCTTGCAATTATTTAAAATATCAGTTGTTGATATTTAGTCTTGTATGGTAATAATAAATCATATAGCCGTTATTTTTAATGATGTTTTGACTCTGCAATATCAATGAAAAGTTATCGAAAATAAAAGCTTCTTAGGTTTATTCTTTTTTTTCGAACAAAATTTAATCGCGAATATCCGAATTTTGACTCTGAAATTAGCTATAAAGAAAACAACAATGAAAAATTTGATTTATAATGGCTTATGCAACGAAAATGACTCTATTTTGCTGCAGTTTTACGTAAATAACTTTTAAACGAATAAATGGAACTTTTGCACGAATACTTATTAGTTACTTTTTATTATATTAGTATACGTACGAAATTTGATTTAATCCGTAATGCTATTTCCTCATCAAATATTATAAAACGTGATTTTACATAAGAATCAAGAGTAAACGAAAAATTAAATAACTTTGAAACTAATAAAAGAATTATTCAAATTTTATAGAGATATTCAAACGTAATAATACAACAATCTGTAAAATTTTTTAATTTTTGACGATACTTCGAAATGTGACACATACATTCTTAAGACTGTTTTATTAAAATCCGCGAATAAGAGTACCACATATTCGTATAACGCCACTGCCTCCTCGTTACTCGTTACCAGCAATATGGCCCCCTTTTTAGTGGAAGCCACCCCGAATCGAGCGAGGCCAGACCAGTCCAGGCTGCTATAAATCTCGGAAGTTTTAATGCCTTGCAGCCTGCACGGCAGCCCCCTCTTCCTCCCCCATTTCTCCTTCTCCTCTCCTCCCCGTGATATCCTTCTCCTTCTTTTGCATGGCAGACCCCACCAACCCTTATGTCCCTTATTTGCATACGCGCATAATAGCGAGTGCGGCGCGGCCTACCCTTTACTATTAATTTTATAAAATCGTTCGGCTATTGCCGGTCGCGTCCCTCCTGCCTTATTTAAATAACGGATTTTCGAAATCTCGTTTTCCGAGCGATTCAAGGGGGGAACACACCGCGCACGTGCGCACTCGAGAGATTTTGAATCTCACGGCTTTCATGTAAACGGAGCCTTATTGCCGATTTGAATATATAAATTTATGTAATTGATATTATATATATATATATATATATCAACATTTAAATTTTAATGCTTGACACTCAGACAGATTAAGGATGTATTACACGCATATTCTCAATATTGAGAAAAAATTATGAAAAAATTATAAATTTTTCTAGATTGTATTAAAAGTAGTACAAGAAATTTAGCAACGGTTTAGAACCTGGATCAAAAATTATTTCCCAATGAAAAGTAGAAGTGTACTCTAATGGAAATATATTACATTAAGAAGCATAATTACATCTCAATTCTTTATATAAGTATTTTAAGTATTCCAGATGATTTATGCAAAGTTTCATTGCGATGCAAAGTTATTCTATAAATAAGCAAAAAAATTACTTATCTTTTTATTTACAGAATAACTAATCTCTACGTCACAATGAAACTTTGCATAAGTCATCTTGAATATTTAAAGTACATGTACAAAAAAACTTTTGTCATTGTCTCTTCAAATAATTTAATTTTTAATAATAAATAAAATAAATAACTTAAATATAAAACGTGTGTTGAATAAAATGTAATATGTATAATGTCATTCACACATATATTTTATATAGTTTATTTAAAGTATAAATATTAACACAATTCTATTTCCAATTTCAATTTACTTTGCAGGGACTGTACGAGTAATACATCCTTAAGACTAACACATTGCACGTTGCAAATTAGTATCACGATATGATATATTCTTTACATTCTTTTTTCTACAAGAAAGATCTAAACGATAGTTCTTTGTTCGAGAAATATAATTTTGGAAGTTTGAAAATTTCTTATATGTAGTTCACGTATGCGTTAATCATCGCGTTTCGCGCATGAGTCAACATCCATCGATTAATTATCGGCATTCACTCGTTAATTAGTCTTAAAAGCCTATCGGAGATAGAGCTTCGGCGGTAAGCTCGTGACGATTAAACCAAGATGACTCCGACGTTGTTCTCATAGCGAAAGAAAAAGATTCACCATTAAATCGTCTGCTGCTTGGACATGTAGCATTAGCAAAGAAGCCATTAGCAAATTTAAATCCATCGACATTCTATGTGCGCTTTATTGAGATTTAAGAGATTCGAGCTATTCTAGCATCCTAATAAAATTATCAGGGGATTTCACAATGGACTGTACATCGAGAACAATTGCGAAGCTGAATACAATCGGCCCTATTTTATTTATCGAGGATTATATTTATCAGTACTCAGAACACAAGATACAAGATATCTAAAGAGATTTTAAGATCTCCGAATTAAACTCATAAATTTAAAAAAAATCGTAAGTAGATTTACATTCTTAATGCGATTTTCCTCCGCAAATATTTCTTCGCAATTACATTGTTTTTTGTTGCGTTTTTTTTTTTGTGTGTGTGTTCGAAGGAAGCGATAAAGAGGAGAAAGAAAGAAAAGAATGAAACGAGGGAAACCGGCGTAAAATCGCACGTTTGAGCGCGCCTATTAAGACGTTTTAGCGCGGTCAACGAGACCTCTCCTTTAAAGGTCCAAAAGTCCCCGCCGTCGCCGCGCCGGTTCTACTTAGAACCGATGGCGGCTTAACTACCGTAACCGTATCCAGGTCTAAATAGTCGGAGTTACGCTAAGTAGCCCTAACCAGATTAGTGAGTCGTTGCGTGCTCTATTTTTAACAGCGCGCGCGCAAAGCACACACAGACACGACCGAGGCGTGTTTTACACGACGGAGAGCCGGGCGGTACGAGGTGCCGATGAACGGGAAAACGAAGGCAGCCGAAGAGAGACAACGTCGCGCTTTATCTTAATCCTCGTAAATGGAGCGTACCCTCTCGCGATCTCCTCTCGCCCGGCTCTTCGCGCTCGGCTCCCGGTCGACTGTCGTAATTTCGCCACTCGATATCGCTCCCCGCGCCGGTTCTCTTCTGAGAAGGAATTCTGGGAGACACAGAAACGGAACGCATCTATTACGCATTTGATCTAAAGACGATCTTTGTGAGGTGGTCTTTTTCTTCTTTTGTGATGGCGCAATCCTCGTGTAGGCCAAACATCGTTGGCGAAACGCGAGACCGGGCGTCTCGCCGCCTCTCCACGTCGATTCTTTCGACGCGGCGCGAAGTCCAAATATTAGAAGCAAACATCCTTCCGTCCGGCGACGAGGACCGAATTTATTTACATGATGCTCGACCATTAAACGCCATCCACTTGTCTCGCGGCCGTGGCCGCCAAGGCTTCGTGCAACGGGGAGAGAAAGAGAAAGAACGAAGGGCGCGGCGGCGGTGGCGGCGCGACGTGGCGACGGGGGCAGGAATTTTATTTCCGCTCGCATTAATTTCAACGACGCAGAAGACGCGGCCGCCATAAGGCGCTTGAAATTACGAATATTATGACTTCAACCAGTTCTCAGAATTCTATGTTTTTCATTCTTTAATCTCGGTCCTCTCGTGTTTCACACCATATCTTATGAACACACTCGCCCTCTCTCTAACCCGTTCTCTCTATACTTCCTTTCTCGGCTTCTCAGTCCGGGAACAAGGTAGAGTGCCACACGTGCGAAAGAGTGCAGAAGCAGTTCTACAGTAATCCTTATACAACGGAAAAGTATTAAAAAAATATAAGCTGCGCGAGAAGCCCGTGCTTTATCTCAGTCACTGACTCTCTTGAGGGTCCGGGGTATGTTGACTTTTGCTAAATAAAAGTTTAATGGAAGGTCTTTGAATAATTACAGAACTATGAATATGGAATTATAAATTATAAATCGAATATCGAAATAAACTTTTAGAAATTTTAATGATTAATAAGATTCTATTTTTCAAATAGTTACAAGCGGATTTTAATAAAATTATATAATTGTTTAATCAACTTTATATATATTATATACACACACATACATACAGAAAGTGTCAAAAAAATGTATATACATTTCAAGAAAGAAAAAACTGTATTAAAATTTGCAACCGTAATTCAAGTCAAGTTCGAAATTAATACATGGACAACATCTCTTAAAATGTGTATATATTTTTTGGCACTCCCTGTATAAAATATAGCGTCGATAGATTTGCGATACTTAACGTCGACTTGCTGTAACAATATACAATTATATTATTATATTGCAATGACGTTTCAAGTATTCGGTGACATCAATGCGACAACGTGATATATCATTCGAGAGACATCTCCCGAGCACCTGGATCTTGTCGCTGTATATTTGGAGACGAGCGATTCGACACAAGTCGCGTTGGTATTATTCGGCGGCAAATAGCGACACGGTTTCCGGTCGTTCGTCCCAGCATGAGATAGACGATTAATATATATTTTAAGCCGTCAGTGGCGAATTTGAATAATCTCCTGGTATTCCGCAGCAGGCACTCCAGAAGCCGCGAGGCCCCTCCAGGGGCCAGGCAACGTTACGTTCGAGTGTTTGACGAACGAACGCGTTACGTCGTCGACTTTTTTGTCTCCTTCTGGCATCGGCATCAGCGTCGAGCTATGTCGAGTGGTAGCCCGCTCTCACGGACCCAAGCCGCTGTCTCGTACAATTTTATCCCGTCCCAACCCGTCCCGGCTCATCTCGTTCCATTCGATGCATCTCTTTCATATAGATTCAGATACGTGGCTGATCTTCCTTATAAACTCTTCGTTCTCTAAATATCTATATAAAATAAACCGCTAGAATTAAATCGAAATTGCGCAAAATAAACGTCTATTGCTTTAAAATTTTTTATATTTCAGGAATTTTAATTATTTTTGTAACGCAAATATGCGACAGATGTACACAATTCGAAAGAAAAGCAAAGTGTCTAATAACCGCATCCACTCATTAACTCTAACGATTGTGTCTTAATTATCGTGAGATGTCCGCAATCCATAATTTTTTTTTTCCTCGAGTTCGTCGTCGATTTAGATTCACGAGCATCACCGATGCACGACGCGTTCTCATTAGCAAGCGGTTTGCAAGCATTTTTGTAATTACGTGAAACACAGCTTTTCAATATGCATTATGCCAATCGTCGGGAATTCATAAGGCAATTTGTCGAACGTTGTTTTATAAGTATTCGTAATTTGTCAGGCATTTAACGAACACGCTTCTCGCCATTATTCTCGTAAGAGTTCTTGTTCCAACTTGTTCATCGGCGACCGCGCTTATCACGCTAAGGAAAGAAGACAGAACAGAATTCGAAGATTTCCCGGAATGGCGCCGTCGCCGCTTTCAGTCCCTTTCCGTCGACTTTCGGTAACTTCAGATCTGGCATCTCGAGTATTTAGGCCAAGGTTCGGGAATTTTAAAAACCCGTCGAGATCGTCGAGCGGCAACGCGAACCGTACGACAATAGACTCGGGAGAACAAGGGATTCTTCCGAGGATGAAACTTTGTTTCGCCCTCAAGGTCTTGGTCCAAAATAAAATCTACCGATATGCTCGCACAAGACGGATCCCTCATTTCGAGACCGTTAGGAGGGGGTGCCGAGTGCGAGCTCTGCTCGCGCAAAATTGAATTCGCGACTCGCGACGGAGAGATCGTTAGATTCCCGACGAATGTACGCGGGAATGGGAGGCCGAGCGGAGATAAAGGTTTTCGTTCACGGTCGATCGCGAGCACTGCGATTCGACGATTTCGGTGCACACGTGTGTGCATGTGTGCGCGTGCGTGCGTGCAGCTTGCACGTACAGAGAGGGTGATAATGTATTCAAGGTCCGCCCCGTGAGCCGCATGGTGGGGTGAAACGGGGCGGCCCGCGCGCTATAGGTACTGTAACAGATGTTAATTATCCCTTCTGTATAGCCGGCGAAAAAAGGAGCTCGCTCGCGCTCCTTCCTCGCGGGCACTCGGACATATCGTCCGATCGTACATCGTACACGCTGCGCATCCCCGCTCGTCGCCAGCCGCCAGCGCGTATATTCTCGCGGCTACGCCTAACGCGCCCGCGCCAATCGGAGGGCGCGCTCGACTTCGACC
Organism: Cephalotes varians; assembly: GCA_037157785.1. Classification (NCBI taxonomy): domain Eukaryota; kingdom Metazoa; phylum Arthropoda; class Insecta; order Hymenoptera; family Formicidae; genus Cephalotes; species Cephalotes varians. The sequence goes on along the minus strand of JANQDE010000040.1, from coordinate 1,005,780 downwards.
GACCCTACTTGCGATTATTCGCACAGATCTTTCTGCTTAAATCTGTAGATCCGTCGATGGGCCGATGTGTGCCGAGGCGCGAGGTGGAAGTAACAATGGCTAGGGATACGTTGCGGAATGGAATTCTCTCGCATGTCGCTAATTCGCGCGTACTTTCGTTCGGTCGATGTTAAAACTGAAATAACGATCGCGTAATGAGGTAAGAATAAAATGGAGAACGATGTAACATTTTGTCACGTCGCCTTTTCCAATTTTCTATCATTCGGAGATTCTATCAAGAAGTTATACGTATTCCTGCAATAATTGCTTTGTCAAGATTTAAAATTGAAAACTCAGTTTCGCGAACGTGTGTCTTTCGAGACAATTTCCTCGTTGACATTTCAGAGAAGCGTCAGTCGACACAGTAGCAAACTCGGGGTAGCGGGTTGATCTTTCGAGGACCGGTTGGTTACCGGTCTGAATAGCGGTCTCTGCTCGCGCGGGCAGCGAGCTACACAATTTGCGCGTTGATCGAGGAGGCAATAGAAAGCCCTCGTACATCACCCGTGATCGGCACGACAGGTTGGAATTACGGCGCGTGTCGCCGACATCCGCGTCGATTCGATGGCCCTGGGACCGTTTCTCTATTTAAAGGTTAATTATTTACGACTCGGCTCATTAGCCCGTCGTGATCGGGCAATTATCATCGGGGCCGCGGCTTCGCTACGTGTCTTATCGCGCGATCGCCAAGTTTAAATATCGTTATCCGCATGCACGATGCATTTTAACGATTCGCGTTTAAACGAGAAATTCCGTCGTCGGGACACGCCGTGTTTCCTTCCGCGTAAGCGACAACGATCAAACGCGACATTAATAAAAGAACGAAGCGAGCTAGCCCATCGGCTACTCGTCTCGCGACGGGTTCCTGAAGGATGCGGTCCGACATCGCGCCGGGGTCAACCCCCTTCCCCTCCTTCCCCACGCCAAAAAAGGTAAACGGCCATACGTGTGGCGACGTAGGTGATCGCGCGGCGGCAGAAGCGGGTAAGAAGTCATTTTCCAACGGATTGAAATTCCATTCCGCCGTTTCTCATTGCGAGAGAGCCAAACCCGGAGAGTCGTAAGGCCATGAAATGACAGTTAGTGCGAGTATAACCCCTCCGAGATAAACCCTTTCGATTGGTCGGACGTTAATGTGCTTATCACGCCGCCTGCGCTCCACGTCCTCTTATTGTTTCTTTCTCATTTCTGTTTTCTTTGTTTTTCGCTTCGTCGGCCGTCCTCCCTCCTCCGCGTCTTCTCTCCTGTCGCGCGCATTCGCTTTCTCTCTCTCTTCATTTTGTCTCCTTCGGCGTACCGTTGCCGCCGTGCTACACGACAGCGTGTAATGGGCTTAAAGGTCTGCATTCCAATAACCGAGAAACGAATTGTCGTGCACTCGCGCGTTATCGCGCCTGGCCGGTCGGTCGCCCGAGACTAGCGGCGCGAGACCAGCACCAGCGCTCGTATATCACCGTAGCTTTTGTTACGGCGACGTGCCTTTGTTTTCGCCTCGTTTTCGCGATTCCTTTACATCGCTCCCTCCTCGAGCCTAGTACAGACTCGGAAACATCGTTGGTGAGTGTATTGTCGAGGGACACGTCGCGAACTTCATTCGAAACCAAGTTGATTACGCATCGCAGTCGAGGATTAGTTCGCAATGAATCGATTTCTACCGCGGTAATTTCCTTTTTTGTTCGAGAATATCATATCTACGCGTTTTACGCGGTGCCACTCCTCGCGGATCGTTCGCGCGTGACAACGATAAACACGTGGAAAGCGGCTCCGCGCGTCAGGCCGTTCGGAATTCGAATTGGATATTATTTCGCATTTTGTTCCAGGATGCGGTGAGCAGCCGGCTGGTTCGCGAGGTTCGAGATGTCCGCCGTAACCAGCCCATATGGCCCCGGTAAGACACTTTTCAGAGATTCGCTAAAGATTTTTATGCGAAATGCATAATAATAATAAAAAATTTATGTTAAATTTCACACGAGGCGCTTTAAAAAAAAAAGAACCATCGAAACATCCGAATTTTTATAATGTAATTTTAATAATAATCTCAAAATTGTGCAACAATCGCGAATCTTTCTCGTTTGAACGTTGAGAGAAGATCCGTTACTGTAATCGTATTGTTATGAGCGGCGATTCTCCACGTTTACGCCAAGAAATAGTCCTACGTGAATCTCACAAAGCGATCATTTTGGTGCGCGTAAGTGAAAGCGGCTAAATGCCGCGACGCGGGCACACGAATCGCGGCATTAATTTTATAAAGCTATTGTGCGTACGTCGCATCACCGATGTTTCGAGAAGAAGCGTACGCTTAGCGTCCGAGTTCGCGGGATTGTAATTGATGCTAAAAGTTGATATCTATTAACTGCGATATGAGAAACGAGCGACGCGCTACGCGGCATCGCCTTGAAACGCCGCGGCATTCGTTACGCGGAATTAGTGACTATTGTCGCCTCTACCTTCGCAATGCAAATACCGAGATACATCGCTCATCCAGATTGCCTTTATTCTCATTCCGACATTCCGGAGTTATTTGAGGGACTGACGGATGTAAAAATGAGGCGAAAAACACAGCTTGAGATCGGACTCGCTTGGTTCTTGCGCGCATGCCATTAGCGTCGGTTGAGAAATGGAACGATAGGATTATAGCGGCTTATCCAAACAAGACAGCGATCGAGTGAATTTCATCTTTCATCAGCGGAGATGCTTTCCGACTCGGTCTACAACTACGCGACGACCCGACGGGGCGCCGCCGATCAGGACAGCGACTCCCAGTACGAGGCTCAGGCCCAGTTGCAGATCACCAGCAGCATCCAGAGCAAGCCGCGGAACAAGCGGAAAAACTTCCAGCCCATAAGCAGCCGGATGGCGGAGGTATCCGACGAATCCGAGAGAGATGACGATGAACCGGAGGTCGTGGAGGAGAGTTCCAGCGAGATCCTCGAGTACGAGAGGAAGACGATGCTGCTGCCGGCCGAGGAGAGATCGAAGCAAAGACTAAACAACAACGAGGCCAGTCCGATGGACCTCTCGGTCACCACCAGGCCGCCGTCCTCCGAGGCCGACGACGATAGCGCGGATTCTCTCAGGCATAAGTTCATCCTCGAGCAGCTGAGGTCGCAGAAGTTTTATTCCCCCGGCACAGAGGTAGGTCGCGATCGACCGATCTTTGCTTTTGTGATTTTATTTATTTAATACGAGAATGTTTGTTCTCGAACGGTATTCTCAGGCGAGGAGTCCGAACTCCGATTCATCGGAAAGAAGCGGGAGCGGCGGAATCTTGGATGCGGAGTCGTCTCGCTTGGACGACCAGGACACTCCATTCGAAGATGACCGGGGCAACGACGTCGATGGCGAAGTCGAGATCGAAGAGCGGAAACCCTTCGAGGGCATGAGGGAGTACGCGGAGTCGACGATGCAAGAACTTCTGGCAATTTACGGGCTGGCAGGAGGCGAATTGGCGAAATCGGTCAGCAGGCAACTGCCGCCCACGTTCCTCAATCCGAACATCGGCCAGCAAGCTCAAGGTAAGTGACTCTCCAAAATTCAGACGACTTATATTTCGATCGAATAAATCGATAATCGATAAAAATCACTCGTCGGTACATAAAATATAACGCAGCAATTTTTGAATATTTTGATTAATAATTATTGTTATTCGAGTACCATCATGTTGTCACTCTAATTAAAATTACGACGTTGTAATCAACGGTATGACTCGCATGGCTATTAAAATCATTGTCGAGTAGCATCGTTAGAATCGCCCGCATTGTCATCCGACAAAATTGTTAGATAGATCAGAATGCATGAATTGGCATCAAATTCATGGCTGGCATAGAATTGATCGTTGGCCGCAACGTTGGTCGACATTCGCGATCGAGTTTGGCCGGGTATCAATTCCGCGCCTCGCTTACCGCAAGAGTTATCGATCGAAATTCCAAACGCTGTCGTCACGTTTTTGATAGATCGAACTATGTTGAAATCATCCCGGAGGGAAAAAAAAAAAAACTAAATGAATTAATACTTGTGACAAACATGGGCGTGTTTTCTTCCGGCGATTTGTTCGGGAATCCGTTGATTGCCGCGCTGGTAGCCGCGATCGTCGTTCGATACAACGTGAATTGGAAGCCTCTGCCGAGCAGTGGCGGTTACGTCAGCCGGCATCGCGATAAACGAATGCACTTCTCGCGATATGTGTGCTCGTGTGCGAGGACGGGGAGCTCGTACATAGAGAGCCGGCGGCTTTCGGCCGGGACTGTACGTGCACCAGAACAGAATGTGGCACTTACATATTGCCGGTGCATCGCATATGCGCGCACGTGAATATGTGATGGCTCTCGCAAGATGGCCGACTTATAACTCATAAAGTCGGTCGGTCCCGACTGTGCGCTAAGCGTCGACCGCCGACCCGCGATCGATGGATGCCTTCGAGATCAGCCAGCGTCATCGTTTCCCGTTGCGCGCGGCGACCGGCGTGGGTTGACGCTCTCGAGAATTCCCTGCCGGTCCGGAATTCTCAAGTCGCTTCAACTCACACTCTTTCTCTCTCGCTCGGCATCTCGGACGCGAATTATTTGCTCGACGAAAATAGTTTTTCGATATGCGTATCCCGGAACTTTGATTGGAATATGAATGAAGGATGCTGACACACAGAATGCTGATAGAATTACTAATTAATTTATTCATTTCGATCTAGTGATTTTTTTTTCGGCGACAGCTATAACAATGTATGAATATATTATTCTCGATGAATAATCCATCATTCGTAGGCATATTTCCAGATAAATTTGAAATATCTAATATTAGAAAATAATATAAAATTTCTTACAATCTTGTATCAAAGAACAAAGGCCGAAGCGAAGAGTTTCCACTCGTTTCTCACTGCCACGTCTCCCAACTGGTCGCCACCTACGTGCAGGTGACGAGGAACAAAAGCCGGGACAATTTGCGGTACTATGTATCGTCGCGATTGATACAAAAAATCTCGCGTAATTTATCATGTAAAAGAGCTTAAAGCGGTAACGTGTCATCTTAGCAATGACAGCGACAAAAAAGGGAAAGACTACTTCTTAGACGAACGTCTAAGTTCGCCTCGACGTCATTCGCGAACCTCGCCTTGACGATCTGACAAACAAATATGTTGCATATTTGTTTCTCTCGTTGAAAATATGCTATCTTATCGTATCGCGTTGACTTTGATGAAATTAAAAAATCCTACAAGTATATTTAACGTCTGGAAACACCCGTGATGTGACTATTTATATCGATCGCTTCTTTTCCTCGCATCAGTTAAAAAAATCGACTATATATCTTATGTTCCAAACTTTTGTTACGAGCCAACTATTGGATCAATTCTCCGTCAGACTTTCCGTCCAGTTAATCGCTTCATTTCATGGCGCCGCGATATTAATGCGATACACCGAGGGCACAGAAAAGGTGTGTAACAGTGTCGTACAATCGCCATGCTGAGTGAGCGGGGGAGCGATAATCTGGCGCGAAGAAAAGCAGAAAACTCACCTATGCGCGCGAGTGGAAGAGGGACGGGATGCGTCGGAAGGATCGAAGGGTGGGGTCCGATGAGGGGTGAAGAGGGAGATACCGCGGTGCCTCCGTGAACCCATTAATCATTCCACCCGGATAAAAGGCAGCAAGGATGAAAAGAGAAGACGGACAGTCGGACGGACAACGGGCAGGCACGCAGCAGACGTTGGAAGGAGCGGATAGAAGAAGGAGAGAGAGAGAGAAAGAAGAGGAGCCTTTCCTCTTTCTCCGTCCGCTTCCTCTCTCGCGAGCGTGAGCGCGAGCACGCAGGATCATTTTTTATTTTTGTCCTTTTCGAAATTCGTCGGACGCCTCGCCATTGTCAGGGCCCGCGGAGACTTTCGAGAGACAGGCCTCTCCCCGAGGCCCCCGGGCGTCGTTCCGTCGCACAGGGCCAGATTCATTAACTGATAGCACACGATTCCCCCGGCTCGATTACGTTTTTTAACGATATCCGTCCGCAGCGCCGAGTCGGAAGAATGATCATCGAGTGCCACCCGTCGGGCGAGAAAATCCGCTCCGTCCTCGAAATCGGTTCGGACCGAACCGATCGACGAGTTATATAGATCGTCATCCAATTTAGCGAGGCTTTAAAAAGTAATTGACGTTAGCGGATGATTATCTACTTGAGAAGATACATACGTGTCTGGTCAAGAAGAAAGAGAGAGGATTTTAGAGCCCGAAACTCTTTAGTTGTTTCTAAAGCTCTATCGTTGTACGCTACAAATCTCTTTAAAAAAAAAGAAATTCTTTGGCGAAAAGATTCCGTTTCGAAAAGCGGACCTTCTTCTCAGACGTAGTCGGTCGCTGCGAACCCTTCGTTAAGAGACGCCAGATTCAAAAAGCCAGCTAATTCGACTGCCATTCAACGAATGTCTGTCGTATCTACTGGCCGGGTTTAATTCGAGACGTTGGTAGCAAGGAAAGGAACAGCGAATCGATGGTATTAAGGAGAGGAGAGCGGAGGGGGGAATCTGGATCAGCCTGGTTACGAGCTTTTATGCTCTCCAAGCGCGTATGAGTTAGGTATGATGGTCCCCGAGGACAAATCGTTGCGAGATCGAAATCGGAGCTTCCTCCTTGAAAGCGGACAAAGAGCCCCCTTCTTGGTTGACGAGAGGCGTTAAGGATCTCAGGTGGTCGACCAGTCGTTGAATCGAGAATTGTGATGTATCTCGATGAAATTTATGCAAGTAGAAAACGGGAAAAGAGTAAGAAAAGGAAAATAGAACTAGGAAAACAGGTTACGTTAGCTATTTTGTCTTAAATTTTTATTCTTATTCTTAGACTTTCTAAATGATTTACACCGCTAGCAACATTTCTTACAATTTTATCAGACATTCGACGATAATACGCGAAATGCATATCTCGGCCGAGAATATTTTCTACCGCGCAGATTGCAAGAAGAAGAAGAAGAAGAAGAAAAGGAGCTGCAGAGAAAGACCGACGAATCTTGCGAGACGTTGATCGTCGCTGAATTCCCTCGGTGTGACGAGATCGTGAAACGTTTTATGAAAGCTTTTATGAAAGGCTTTACGAGCCATGGACCGAACTGGGGCCCCGAGTTCGCTTCTGCTACACACGTGCTGTCACGGCGACGAGCCCCCTCCCTCCGAAACCCCGCGGGGCCCTATTCTCATCCTCCGCCTCTCTTTATCTTTCCCTCTTCGCGCGGCTACGCAACGAGCCGCGTTTTCTCTATCGATCCTCGAAAGTGCCTCGTTTTTCATCATCATCATATCCGTCGTCGATACCTCGTCTCTCGTTCGATCGTATCTTTCTCTCTTTTTCCTTTTTTTCCGCACTCTCGTTCTTCTCGGATATATTTCAAGACCGGTATTTTCCTCGGCTGAATTTTTTTCGCGACGTCGAAGGGTAAAGCTTAGATTAACGTTTCGCGAGGGACATCGGAATGCCAATGTCGTTTGCATAAGAAAACGAGTAAGTTGACGGTTTGAATTTTTCCTCATGGTTAATTTCCTTAAAGGCTCGCATTTTTTTTCTACCATTCGTACTATTGTCGTGGTCCGCGCCGCGTTGATGTCCGCTGTGCCGCGTTGATGTCCGCTTCCGGGTCAATTGGATCTCCTCAGCTTTTTTGTTCTCCAATTAAGTTCTGAGTCAGAGAGCGGTGGCAAGAGGGGAGACGGTGAAGTTCTATTGACGTTGGACGCGGTACAGTCCTTGCAGTAGCATGCGTTCGAGACAATTCTATGTATCGCTCGAACTTTTTTTTTTTTTAACAACGATTGGCATCGCGATTGGAATCATTAACGAGCTTGTCTGTGTCACGAGTCGATTATTTGCGAAGATTCAGTATTTTTCTTCGCGATTATAAATTGACGTATCGATGAACTTTAACTCTGAGGCATCGAGTAGCGTAGAACGGTAATCAAGTTTAATCGCCGATTATGAGCAGTTATCCGCGAGACTGGATGTTTTTTTTGCGAAATCATCTCGAATCGTCGCCGATGAAGTATTGATATTATTTTGTAATATTATCTTAAACGTTTGTAATAATATTTTAAAGGTTAAAAACATCTACACTCCGAAACAAAAAGATTTAAAATTAAAAATATAAATTTGCACGGAAAGAACGGTTTTGCTAAAATTTTAACTGGATTCAGATCAGATAGTAATTTTGTTGAACTATTAAAATAATTATGTAGAATTAGTTGCTAAAATTTTTTGCAGCATTGTCCATTATTTTTGAGATTCCAACCAAATTATTTTGATGGTCCAACAAAATTATTTTCAGATCTGTATCCAGCAAAATTTTAGGGCAAAATCCTTCAGCAAAATTGTTCTTTCCGTGATTTTTCTTCTATGAAACTAACCGAGATTGAACAAAAGAAATCGGATTGGGATATTGTACATCTTCTATGAAATCCTTTCCCATTCTCGTTCATTCTCCGCGAACGTTCTGCTTACTCTTTTTCCTCTACTCCTTGCGGCATCTTGTTTATTTTGCCCGTCAGCTCGCTGACACTTGGACATTCGTTTAAATTTAGAATTCAATAGGTTCCTTTTACTGGCCGTACTTTCGTGCCTTAACGGAATCCCCGCTCGCCGAAGATTATTTGTTTAATTCCAGCTCTACGTCGATCTCTCGCCGTTTCCCGATCCCGCGTTTCTCGTCCTCGTCCAACGACTGTCAACCCGGAACTCGCTTCTTCTTCTTCTTGTGCCATTGCTGTTTAACGCGTAACTATCTCGAGTGCGTTCTTCTTTCTTTCTTATAGGCACTCCGAACAAACCGACGACAAACACCGTATGACAAACACCGTACGACATTACGCTTTTCAACGGTACCTTAATTATCATTCTCTTATCGGCGGTCTTTAATAAACAAATTGTCTAGCGTTTCATTCTTCCAATCATGTGCGTAGAATTACAAAGAGATTCTATTTCAAAATACCGAACAAAAATTTGACCGAGCAAAAAAATATACAATATATCAGGTTATTAAATTTCACGTTTTACTTTGATTTTAACCCTTTCAATGTTATGTCGAATATACTCGTTATGAAAAGATGACTTTTTGTTTAAATACCGAGTATACTCGTTATACGTAATAAAAAATTTGCATTTGCTATTAAAGTAAAATTTAGATAAAACAAAAGTATATTCGTAATTTTTACATATTTTAGAATACGTAAAGACAAAAAAAAAGAAAACATACAAAGAAAAAAATTTGAAAAATTTGAAACTTCAAAAAAAAAGTGCAGTATACTCGTCGCAGCTTAAAATTAATTAAACACACAAATGCAATTCTCCAATTGAAATAGAACACTCAAAGGGTTAAATTGAAAGAGATACAACGTGTCAACATCGCACAAAATATTTCATAGTCGTAGACTGGCATGATGTTTTAGCGTGTGTTATAATTAATTAATGATATTTGATAAATTATTTATCACAAATAATTGAAAATTATGCAAGGTAAACTCGATAAATTTTCGCGACATTTTTAGCGGTCAGCAGCACTAAGTGCTTTTATCACGTTCTCTTTCTGGAAATGTTACTTTCCTCGACGACACGGCGCAAGGAATATCGCGGTGCATCGATCGCTTTATTACTTTATTTCTCCATGCATCTACTCACACCGTGCCGGCGAGGTGTGAGTTTTACGGCCGTCTCTCTTTGTGCCATCCTCGCCGACGCAACACCGGCGACAAGTAGTTCTCGTCGAATCAATGGATTGGGATCCAGCGGACACTTCGTCGTCTCACCGCATCCTCGATAATTTTATCTTTACGAGTACCGGTTTCGCGCGCGCGTATCCCCGAGATAAGTCTCCGTTACATCTCGAGAGAAATTCCGTATTTATGGAAATCGCTTTCCTCTTACGAGTCCGCGATTTTAAATATTCCCTACTCGATCTTCAGGCGCCTTTATTAAAAAGAAATAATAATCGCGCTAGCTTTCATCATTTAAGTGTAATTAATATGATTAATCATCGCTAAGAAATTTACATATTTTTAAATTAATTGTAAAGAACATTTTATTTAGCATTCTAATTTCTAAAAGGTAAGTGTAACTATATCACCTATTGACGTTATAAGTGGTGACTTGTTTTTTTTCTAGATTTTTCCGATTGTTTTCTGTGGTTACAATTCCGTAGATGACAGAAAGAAAATTCCTGTTTTGCCTCTTGTTCGTGGCATTTCTTCGCTGTCCTCATTCACGGTGTCAATAATCGAATGAAAAAGGCGACCTTCCATTAGCATTTCCACGGAGACTCCGTGGGCTTGATTAATTTTTCAAACGCCCTCACCTCCAGTTTCGTCGATGCGTACGCTGAGATAGAGAAAGCCAGAGAAAGAGAGAGAGATAGAAAGATGGAGAAAGAGAAGGAAAGAGCATCGTGGCCGAGAAGGCCCATTAGGCCTCACGGGGCGCTGAGGCCCCGTGGGCCCCTTGTCAGTCTCCGAAAACCAGAAAGTCAACTTGTCAAATTAATCACGGATGACCAATCCATCAGAAGGCATTCCTAGCCGAGGAGGATCTCCTTCGCTGCTGTTGTCGTCGTCGTCATCGTCTTCGTTGTCGTCGTCATCGTCTTCGTTGTCGTCGTCTTCTTCCTTTTCATGACCAACGTGACATTGCTCTCTTCGCTTCTCCGACTGGTTTCACGAACTCTCAAATCAATTTTATTTACGACAATTAAAAATGATTATTAATTATTTCTGACCATATATATTAAGCACATTTGCAATTAAACTGTGAGTTCAAATTGATTAATTATTCACGCAAGCGTCCGGATTGGACGAATCGTAAACGCAATTAAAAGAAGCGGAGGTAAAGTGCATTTGTTTGTGAGAAAACCGTGACGGGAATGCTCGAGGACACGAGGGCGTCGATAACCCTTCGCACCCTTCGCGTCGGATATTGCTTTGATTTCGGAGCATCTTGAGAGGAGTTCCGCTCGTGAAAAGATTATGGACAAATGATAAAATAAGAGCAGATTATCTCTCGTGGGAGTGCGGATACCCGAAAACACATGGCCGGTACAGTCTAGGAAAGAAACGCAATCAGCCCTGCACTTGAGATTTATTTATTTCGACAAATGCATGATTGCCTTTTCTTCTTTTTGTTCGTTTTCGTCAACGTTCATTCGACGTTTTCGCTCATTACCGATATTTTTTTGGCAGTCGTGCAAAAGTTCGTCGTATCTTTGCCAAGTATTTACAGTCAATTGCCAAATTAACGACCCGTAAGTCGACTTTAAAGTCGATCACTGCGACAAACGAGATTGGGCAGTTGGATCGTTTATATTTATATCAATGTCTCCTCGTTCAATACAGCCATCGCGTTATTCCCTTAATAGCTTCGAATCATCGACTGTTTCTATCTATTTCGATCTAATTATTTTTCGTCGGCAAAATTTCTTTAAGATATATATAATAAATTATAATTATTTATTCTTTTTTATAATACATGATAAGGCATGAGGAGTAAAATACAAGAGAATTTTTTTTCACAATAAATATCAAGTAAACACGTAATGTAACATAAATGTAACGAAATATTGACTCTTACGAAGGGTTTGGAGAAAAATCGCATTGCTCCAGGCCGACATTGCCAAATAAAGGGTTAAGGGCCATACCGAATCTCAGGAGTCTTTTATTCAAGCTTGATGCGCTGGATGATGCAGGCGAGAGAAAAGACTCGCGAAAACCAGTTTGTCCAACCTAATACGGCGCCCGTGGCACTGGCGATCTTAATGAACTTCTACTTCTCTCTCTTTCTTTCTCTCTCTCTCTCTCTCTCTCTCTCATTCTTTCGTTTGCCTTTTGTTGTTCTCTCATTTGTCCTTTTCTTCTTTCCACTCTTCGTTAGTCCCAAAGATTGTAGATTTTCCGCGGTGCATCAATCGTCAAATACATCAAGAAACAACGAGACGCGAGCCGCGAAAGGTCGGAAGTGAGAAACCATTAAAGACACAACGGTTAAATGTGACGGACGTAGCGCCAATTACGCACGACGTGTCCTACTTTACGTCGATGACAAGAAGAAACGTTGCGATTCTTATTCAACGAGAATCTTCCTCGTGTGTAAATACAGCGATGAAGAATGTCACCGGACATTCTCAAACTTGCGTACTTTATAAAAACATCTCTCTCACAGGAAAATTTCTAGTGTGCGTAATAAAAAGAGGTGAGAGATAAAGAAGAGAGAGAGAGAGAGAGAGAGAGAGACGAGAAAGAAACTTGCAGAAGGCGTTAAAGGTGATCGTCTAATCTTAATATTTAAATTCTGCGGTGGAACCACGTCGGTCAGAAAACGGGGTCTTGCGATCGAGAAGGCGACGAAAATGGGATTCATGAAGAAAGAGAGAGAGAGAGAGAGAGAATGGCCGCACATAACCGATTCTTGAACTCATAAATTTTAAATTATGTCAAGCAAAAAGGAAGGACGCGCGATGGGACCCGACCTCGGGTAAAATAAGAAGAACGCGTGGGGTACTTCTTTCTTCCCGCTGTGGCCCCCGGTTGCTCTAGAAAAAGACAGAGAGGGACGTACTCACCGAGTTGTGAATGCGAATAAAAATCTGAAATTATTTTTGTATAAACGAAATCCTTTATTATCCTTTAATATCCTTTAATATCTTTTCAACGTTTTTTGAAATTAGCATTGAGGGATATTGAAGTTAATATTGAAGATTGATATGAATATTGAAGAAACGTAAAAATAAAATGCGTTATTTCTTAAAGATGCACGCAATCAAGCAGCGAAGCAGCGATGCATCACGATACCATCAGGCTATGGCGATTAATTCCGGCTGATTTGCATATGTGTTGGACAATCAGAGAGAAGGTATTTCCTTCTCGTCTCATCCGTCCAAACGAGAGAGAAAATCGTAAACTCAGAGCACGAGCAAAAACGGCGAGACTAAAGACCACTGTCAGGGAATTATTAGGGTTTCTACATCGTAAGGCCCCGCTGGCAGCACAGACGGTCGGCCATGGTGGGGAGAAGGGCTCATTGCCTCGACACGTTTTCCATACGCGAAATCGCTTTATGGGGGTCGCTACGAAATTTCAGAGGGCCCCATTACCGCGCGTCGGGAGGGGCCCCGTCGAGTCGAATTTCCGGCATTAATTCGACATTATGCGATATTCAAATCTGTGCCGTGGAATTTTTTCAGTCTAACGAGATTCTGCCTCGTTCCCCCTTCTGCTCTTCCCCTCTCGAGCCCAACCTCTTGTTGCCCTTGTCGATGCGCGAGTTTCGAGCTCCATTATAGAAAATTGCGGAATATGCTGGAGTGTCATTTTCTTTTTATTGTCATGATAATTCTCCGCTGACCGTTCGGTTATCGCGCGCGTGACAAAGCGCACATCTGCGTGTGATGACCAATTGATATGATTGATATTATATTTGATATATATATATATATATATGTATATTATTACAGTTAATTTTTTGAGTCCTATTTTTTTAAAGCGTAGATTGCATTCGACATTATCTAAAGTTTTAAAGTTCACGTTTAACTGATTCATTGCGAAAGAATTCAAGGATCCATAGTTATTAGATCTGATTCGAACCTTCGCTAAATATTCCACTTCTGTTTCTCACGTATGGAGAATTATCTCATTGCACTCTTCGTCGAATCAGGCGCGAATGAATAGCGATCGGACGACGGAGACTGACCGCGCGCGCGGGGACCGCCGAGTAGCGCGCGCGGCGTTCCTTTGTTCGCGGCCAGTTTCATTTTTCGAGTATGGAGGATAATTAATCTTGGGTGGGCATAAAAGGGTTTTCGGGTTCGGCCACGAGAAAAAATGAGCGCAGCTCTGGCGTTCGGCCGCGGCCAGTTGTTCCCTGGCCCTTTTTTCTTCCTCCCCTTCCCGCGCCCCTCTTCCCTCAGGCCCTTCACTCCCCTCGATGGGCTCCTGCCCCCGCGCTTATTCTTCTTTCCTTTCTATCTTAACATTTCTCTTCATCTTTCTTTCTCCTGATCTCTTTTTCCTCGCTCTTTTCTTTCTCATTTATCCACTTAGTTGCCTCCCACACGTACACCGTGGGATTCTCGTAACCCCCATCTACGATACTCCGATGTCCAACCAACCCCTCGCACCTCGTTCTCTTCTGCCACCCTCTCCTTCCTTTTTTTCCGGAATTTGAGTCAATAAAAAATCGCTTGGAACAAAGAAACGAACGACCGCCAATTTCTCATCAGATAATGCCTCGGCCCATCGGCCCCGGGGGAAGGCTAATCACGACTGGGCATCTCGACTTCTGTTAGGTGTTAAAAATGGACCCCGCGGGGCCCTACGTTCTTTATCTCGCGGACGGGCCATGCAGATTCCTCCCTCCGATCCGCTCGTCTCGAGACGTTAAATATTAAAATTTGGAAACGTTACACCCGGTTGTGTCCACCCGAGATTCCTGCTTTCGAGCAGGAGTGAAGGCAGTCGCGATAAAATATCAGTAGAACGGCGCGCATCAATTTCTGTTCGTGTTACGAGGTGGTTTGTGATAAATCTGAAAGTATCTACCCGTTTTGCGTTATAAATCGTCGTCTCGAGTATTCCCCGAAAGTTGGTTCGTCGAATTTGTTACGTCTCGTTTTGCTTTTGCACACATCCATGCGATTCCCTCATTCTCGACGAAGGCGCGAGATCACAGCCGCGGTCGAGAACTCTCTAATGACGTGGATGCATTTACCGCAGTCGATATATCGTTCGCGATTACGACGAGCCGAGGGAATCGGCGATTTATCACGGAGATATGCGCAAACTGCTTTCTCTCAGAATTCTCCTCGATTAGATATATCGACCGCTCGATGGATCGTCGGTTATTCGATGGGTATCCGTTGCTCGATTTGGAATCGGGCGTTCCTTACGAACGACAGCTTACTTCCGTTGACGATTCCGACTTGGGTGACGAGCCTAACCACGTATGTAGTTAGGCACGCGTAACGCGAGGCTCTGAACGCGCCCGTGTTTCGTTACACGACGACGAAGCGCTTGAAATTCGATTCTGGCGAGAAACAAGAAAACCGAAGCCGTCGACCTGCCGGTAATCTTACTTTCGTGTTTGGAATACCGAATTTACGTAACGCGGTACGTTGCGCGCGCGCAGGGATTGTGTTGAAAATCGCGCGATTGAGTAATATTTCATCGACTATTATTTTATTATTTATCATTATTTATTTGTTTCTCTGTATGATTCGAATTTCTAGTTTTTTCATCATACACTTCGAAACGCTACCGCATTCTCTGATCTATTCCTAATGTTCTCACGTGGAAATTCGAGAATAGCCACGGCGGAAGAGCAGCTTTCGCAGGAAACCGGCGACAACGAATTACTCAGATTTCTCGACGAAAGGAGTGTCCTCGTGTTTCGGTTTTCCTCTTTGGCGATGCAGCCACCTTTCGCCATATCCCTTCCGATTCTTCCCAGAAGAGCGAA
Organism: Cephalotes varians; assembly: GCA_037157785.1. NCBI lineage: Eukaryota > Metazoa > Arthropoda > Insecta > Hymenoptera > Formicidae > Cephalotes > Cephalotes varians. Next base: position 990,291 of record JANQDE010000040.1, on the reverse strand, counting down.
CTACCCGTTCGCGCGCAGGGTTGAGAGAGACGTGAAGGAAGACGAAGAGAGTGTAGCCCCCGAAGGCGCGCCTAACCCCTGCGGGTCACAGAGAGAACGGCGTTTTACCGACTATTAACTCGCTTTTACCCCTGTTTCTTACCCCTCGCGGTCTGGCTAAGGGATGCCGAAGGGAAGGGAACGGAGGGACTGCAAGCGCTGACGAGATAAAAACGCAATTGGAAAAGGTGCACGCGAAATCCCTTCGCGCGTGTATTTTTTTCCCTACTCGAGGCTCCACGCGTAATCTCCCGTTTTTTCTTCTCGCGCTATTTTCACCCTCCCCCCCTCTGCGATATTTCTCTTTCCGCTTTTCCGGGCTTTTCCGAGATGGACGCGTGCAGGTAGCGGGCCAGGTACCTGCGCGACTCCTCGAAGAGGGGCAAGAAGAGAAAAGAAAAAAAAACGCTAGATCTCTCCGGGGGCCACGCTCGATTTAATCCCTGAGAAAAATCGCGCGATCCCCCTCGCCCTCGGCGGAGTTGATTTCGAGGGTTAACCGATTTCCCTGCGAAATTTGAAATCCGAGAACATTTTTTTCTACCGTTTCTCGATTTGACCTGAGCGATACACCCGTTTAAAGGCTTAAGTATCTCGTAAAAATGGGCTCGAGAATACGAGGCGAGGTCCCTCTCTTTTTTTTTTTCGCATAACTTCCGAGGTTAGAGGGTCGGATGTCAGTCGCCGTCTCTAATTTGAACACCGAGCGTATATATCCGAATAATCTAATTCAATTTATTATTCAATCACCAGAAGATTTTGGCAAGTATATATTCATCTAATTACAGTATGATAATGCAAACTTCTAAAATCAGAAGATAAGCTTTGATTGAAAACAGAAGAGTAACTTGTTTCGTAGTGACATTGAAATTATGCAAATAATTTGGATCGTCATTTTTAAGTAAATTTGTTTTAAAATTATTTTCTATTTTTTCAAATAATTAATTTTTTCTCTCTTTATCTCTCTTTGCTTTTATTTCACGGACCTTAATACTTAAATCTTCTCATGAGTAATAGATTTATTTTCATTCCTGTATCGCAAGATACGTTATGTTTCGCACGGTGTTTTATAAACGAGGAATCTTGGAAAGATGACTCGCCGCAACATGTTTTTTTACTGCGATTGTGTATCGATGGAGCATGACTCGCCGCTATGTGAGACGATTTGGAGCAAAGACGAAAGGGAGAACGTCTCCGGAGGAAGAGAAACATAGGATCCCCGCGGCGCGGTACCTTCTCCAGACTGGGCCTTAAAAATCGAGTCAATTTAAGGACTCGGCCGCGAGCGAGATATAAAGAAACGCGTATATGCATGCGATTCTTCAGGAATCTCCCTCACGAGGATGAGAATTCATTTAATACCGGAACGAGCGTCGAATCTTTTTGCGCTATTTATGACGGCCCTCCTGCGTTATACATTAATTATAATCCCTTATTAATCACGTGAGGAACAAAATTCTACGTTTAATCACGATTCCTGAAAGGTATGGAACCGAAATCGTGCCTCAACGAATCTGAAAAGTGAAAATGTTGCGCAACAAATATTTTTCCCACAATATACAATCAGGTCTTCGTTCCTTCGCGGGAGTCCGTATTACGATGGATAGTCATTTTTCATTGACTGACAAAAATCCTGTCGATGGTAAGCGAACCATCCATCGATACAGGACACTTCAGTCGTTTAACGAAAAAAAAGGTGGGAAGCGGGTAAAAGAGTGAAAGAAGGATCTAACCACGAGAAACGAGGAAGAATAATTTGAAAAAAAGAGATCCAAGGGGTTTCATAATTTTAGTAGACGTCATCGATCTAACCTTCAGAAAAGGCGTTCCAGGGGGGTCTCAGAGTTTCTTTTTCGATGAAGGGATCTTTAAGCCCTTTCCCGAATCTAAGTCTACTCCTATCATAGTTCTCTCTTTTCCTTATTTTCTCACCTATTCTCAGAGTTTACTTGCGCGAATAAAACGCATCCTATCTACCTGGTGTCCGTGGATTATATCCGCAGGATAAAAATCCACTGAAAACAAACTTTATCTGTATCGTCAAGTTGTTTGCGATTAGAACTTTATTATATTTTAACGATTTATATATTTTTTAACATTTTTCAGAAAATCTTATTTTTTTATAATATCTTTTGCACAAAACAACTTATTGAACTATAAACATTAACTCAAGAAATTTTAACTATACTTGCTAAAAAATATATGACTTTATTTATACATGATAAAAGTATTGTACACATGAGTATTTATACATGATAAGATTTTTTATTAAAACTATCAAAAAAGATCGATTAGTAAACGGAAGTTATTCGATAGAGTATCGAGTAGTATTACGAATTTTTTTATGCTTTTTCCTATATATAGAATGGTTCAGAGCAGATGTACCTGCCAGCAGTCGATTACGCGGCTTTTAGAATTGAGACGTCTCAATTTCACGACTTCGAACCTAAGAAAAAACTTTCCCCGTAGTCTCTCCCTTTTACTGCTTTGAACCAACCGTATATCTCCGTGGATTCACCGCCTCTTCCTAACTCGTTATATCTTTGGGCCAATCCGAAAGCCTATCACCCCTCTGTAAAATCTTTCTAAAATTATGAAAGAACGAAAGAAAGTAATCGCGAAGAATCAGTCTCGCCAGAATACTGGCGAAGATCAGAACTCTAGATTATTTGGAAGTTTTTAAATAGGTATGTAAAACAGGATTTAAATTATTCGAAGCAGTGGCGCGCAGCATTCTTTTATTTCATTTAACTCATTTTTTTTATTAATTGAAATAATACAAAGGAAATAAAAATAAGCTAATGAGCTAAACTAGTTCTAAAACTCATTAAACAATTCGTATGCATTTTTATTCCGTGATATCTTATAACGAAACCATCTTTTAATTGATTTTTGTATGCGGTTAATCCCTTTTTTATATATGTTTTTACTTATCTTATTATTTATTTTCTATATTATTTTATATTTTTATAAACTCATTGAATCTTGTTACAAATCGAAGCGTTTGCGAGTTTACATATTTAAAATAAGAATAGAATCATGACCGATATGTGAAAACACAACAAATAATTAACAATGCGCTAAAATGGTCAAAGCTAGATCTTCGTGTTAATGTTTTTTATGTGAATTTATATACATTTCTCAAGTTCAAACTGCGCGCCGAATAAATTTTCGGTCTTGAAACATAGTCTTAAGATGAACAAGAATAATAATATCACAATATTAAATTGATAATCAATTTAATAATAATGAAGAGATCCCAAGTTCGATCCTTGACTGAGGTGTTATTTTTCGCAACAAATTCTTTATAATATTCGGGGGGGAAAAGAGATTGAGATGCTTGTTAACATCATTATTATTAAATTGATTATCAATTTAATATTGTGATATTATTATTCTTGTTCATTTTAAAACTGTGTTTCAAGACTGAAAATTTATTCGGTGCGCAGTTTGTTGAATTTGAAAAATATATATAAATTCACATAAGAAACATTAGCACGAAGATCTAACTTTGACCGTTTTAGCGCATTGTTAATTATTTGTTGTGTTTTTACATATTTAAGTTATATAATCATTTATGGAATTAGCTTGGCTTATCAACTTTTTTTTATTTTCTTCATTTTTAATCTTCTAAATTTTGAAAGTTATTTTTTATTGAAATAATACATAATAATACATGCAGAACAATCTCTCTAACAATAATTAAAAATTGTAATCGTGAATTGATCTGAATGAATCATTTCCAATCGATAGCTTAGCTCTTTATAACGCTTCTTATCGAGACTTGAGCATTTCTAGAGCGCAAAGTTTTCGTTTAATTTAAGAGACTTATACGAGTCTTCTTTTATTGAGCAGAGATACGCACGAAGTTCACTTGTCATTGTGCAATGAATTGTTATTCAGTAAATAACACGTCTGTGACTTTTGATCATTTTTGTTCGATTCACTTTACAATTGGCTTGCTTGGAAAACGCATCTATTAAAGGCCCCGATAAGAAGCTAAAGCTTAACTATTTTATGGGTCGCTCGAGATATTTTGCGACTCTCGTTAAACCTCACGAAGAATCGTAAATGCGTCAATAACGTTGATACGTCAACATTCAGATAGTTTTTCCCCACTTCCCAGTTAGCTCCAATAATATATATTACGCACCTTGTATTTCTCGAGAAAGAAGTCGTATCGTTATTGATAGCGAAAACCAGCTTCGTCATCGATTACGAAACTGCTGATTCCACGCATTAACTCTGTGTTTCATAAATTTTTTCAAATTTATTATTTATTTCGAATATTTAAAAAACTTTCTGTTGTGTTTGAATCTTGATAGACGACGTTAAAATTTCTTTCTTTCTTCTCGTAGGAAAAATGAAGGTAAAGGAGGAGAAGGACGCCTCGTCGATGGCGCCAGGAAGTCCACCCACGCCTCCGCATACCCCGCAAAGTCCGCAACGCGCAATTCCATCTCTTGGCAATCTTTCGCAATCCTGTCAAACGTCAAACGCAAACTCGCCGAATTTACAGCAGCAACAGCAACACCAGCAGCACCAGCAGCATCAGCAACAGCAGCAGCAACAGCAGCAGCAATCGCAACAGCACCAATCGCAAGAGCAGCAGCAGCAACATCCCATACATGCCATGACTAATTCACCATTGAGTCAAATATTGGTGCAAAATCCGGCATTGGCACAACTGCTGCAACAAAATCCAGCGATTTTGTCCCAGAATCCGCAGTTGGCGCAGCTGCTGCAGCAGAATCTGCAGGTTCAGATGGGCAGCGTGCTCTTTCAAAATGTGAGGCGGGAAGAGTCCGAAGACTCCAGGGTAAGTCTTCCCTTCAAAGTCTAAATTACTTTACTCTCTCTGGTTCCATCCCAGAGTTCATTACACTTCAGTCGAGGTTATAGACTAGAATCTCGACTGCTTGCGAAGGCGTTATTTAAGATCTGAAACAGCAATTTTTACAGATTCTAAAGATCATTATTACGAGGAATTCGACAAAGGCGCAAATGTCGGCAATTATCGAGCGTATTAAAGATTTCAAGTAGTATTCAATCGTCGCTATGTATTTCGTCAAAAGCCAGACAACCGCGGGCTATCCAAAAACAATACACGGTGACTCATCCGAGTCGCCGTCAGATCATAAAGTTACCAACGGGAGCTGTGTGAGTTTAAGTGTGCTAGAATAATTCAGCGCTTCCTAGAATTGTAAGCGACGAACAATCGGTTATGATACGTCGTAATAAAAGTCGATAGAGACTTCGCCGCCTGGTGATCATTCGCTTGTTGAATACCTTCGAGTTTTCTGTTATTCATCGAACCATTTATTTCTACAACTCGCTAGCTCGAAAAATTCCGATATTCTTGATAGATAAAAAAATTGCAAAATATTTACAATAATTTTATAAACATATTACTTCTATATGCACATTTTTGTCGATAAATTTGAAGATATTTTATCAAATTTGTTTTATTGTAAAGCACAAGAAAAATATATTATCGAAATTAAGGCAAACAGATTTTGACGATATAAAATTAAATATTATTGCATTGTTATTATATTATAATTAACGACACGATTTCGCAGACAAATGTTTATATGCTAGGATACCAAAGAGGAGACACGAAACCGTGCAGACGGTCCAACTATGGGATCGCTGCCGTGGAATCCCATACAGGGAGAATTGAAATTATTCCCCCGATTTTTGTCGTGTCGTTTACATTATTTTCGCCTTTGAATATTAATGGGCATATGCTCTCCGGCGTTATGGCACAAGAAGTAACAACGGCGTATAATACTCGAGTCTTAACGTTATTCTATTGTTTGCAAATCAGCTCTATTGTTTTCTCATATACCTCTGTACTCTCTCGCATAGCCTCTCTTTGCCTCTCTCCTTGCTTCTACCCTTCCTCGTCCTCCTTCTCCTTCTCCTCCTTCACCTTTTCCTTCATCGGCGTGTCCCCCTCTTTTCCTTCCCCTTTTATCGTCTTTCTTTCTCTTATCGTTACTTTCTTCTCCTCTCTATCTTTTCTCTTCGATTCTCTTCTTCCTTCTCGTCGCTACTCTTTTCGCCCCACCCTTGTCCCATTCCGATCTTTTTCTCTTTCTTCGTCCTCTGCGTTTCCCCCTCCGTACCCTGGTGCACACGTCCGCATTATATACATCGTGATGCACATTATTTTCCATTTGTTTCCTCGCGTCCGCGTTTTCTCCATGCGAATTTTTTCGTCCGCGATAAATGCATTAATTTAGAATGTATATCGCGACTATAAATGTATCTCGTTCCTTTATTCCGCTCTTTTCTCTCCAGAATCACAATGGGACATGCGAAAAAATTTTCCCAAACATCTTCTCCACGTTGATCGCTCGACGTTATTATGCGCGATACGCTGCAATCCGTAATATTAGGCACGGAAGGTCGTCGATAATTATGAACGAGGAATATAAATGTTCGATTAGAGATTGCAGAATTGATGGAACGCAATGGTCACGTACGTGAGGCGAGTTCTATTAGATTCGACGGAATTAATCGATTGTTCCGGCGCGCGCTCGATCGGGCGCACGAGGTTGCTTCTTGTTAGAAGTGAAGTTCACAGATCGGTACGAAGAATCTCGTCGAACGATAATGCAATGACGCGTCGCAGCGTAATAGAATACATTTCTGCACGATATTTATGTACGAAAAGTAATTTGAAACTTTCGATAAATTTACGCGCTGACAATGAGATCAAGTTTCTTCGAGTTTCGATAACAAGTCGCCTCGTTCGCTCTATTTTCAATTCGCACGCTTAATCGAACTGTGAATAATTTTTAAAACAAATGGAAAATTCAACGTTAATGAGAGAAAAGAGAACGACGGGACGGACGACGATATAGTAACCGGTTCATAAAATTCAACGACATCGTTGGATCGGATCTCAGCTAAGGCTTCAGAAATCGTACAGCATTCGAATAATTTGAATGCCGCGATGGGGCTTCCGAGTGTCGTTTTTTTTCATCCGACGTCTCTCCCCTCGAATAGTGTCCCTTCTTTTTTTAGGTTTCTTGATTTTAATTTTAATGTCTGCTGAAACGTTCGATAAATACAAAATCGTTTCATAAACGAAAGAATCGAATATACAGCGCGCCGATATAAAATTCAGTTACACAAAATTGAAATGCCGTGGCAGATATGCCCCGGGGTAATTTCATTACTTGGTAGCAGTAAGGTTAACGAAGGATATTAAGCGACCATTACGAGCGAGCCTAAGGCCATAACGCGATTAGTTCGCGGAATAGCCGGTCTTTTGTACGATAGATTTTACGGAAACATCTCGCGTCTGCCGCGTGGGCGGCAGGGTCCCCCTTTCGCTCCGTCCCCTTCGTTCGCGTACGGCCCTGGGCACGCCGGTGCATTGTACATCGTAATGTATTTCTTTTAGGTACCGCCGACAATAGCGAGCCTGGCGGCGATGAAGGTGGAGGCAGCTGACCCGAAGGTTTCCGGTGAGTTACTATTTCCTCCTGCTGACGGAATTATCGGGATCGTAATTAGATTCGAATCGAGACTGCCGCGTTCGATGACCCTGCTCGCGCGAACAAAAGGAAGGTGAAAAAAAAAGAACGAAGCGGAAAAAGACTCGGCAGAGTGGCGGATGCGAAATCGTCGACGTGTTCGCCGCCGCGATCTGGTTAGACCAGGTGATTTGCAATCGACAGTATTAATCGTCGAGCGAATCTATGATTAGAAACAGAGACAATGTTGCCGATCGAACGCATGACGACGCCTGACCTTTAACGGGATAGAAATAATCGGTATGCGTTCGCCAGGAGCCTGGCCGCACGTATTCCGATTGCTTCCGCAATCGGATGTGCGCGGCGAATCGAACGTTCGTCTGTAAAATTGAAGTTTCAAGAAGTGTTGAAAGTTTTATTAGCGGCGATTTCGCTTCTTCTCGTACGCAGGAATTATCTTTGCTACAAAATGTTCCCTCTCGAGCGAATTCATTTTCGTTTCTCCTTCAAAGCGGATTTCCCAACGAGAATTAATAATCGGCCACTACGCGTGGAGAACAAGCCTGGAGAAATCGCGCATCCAGCGTGCGCCGAGCACAGTGGGCCCGTATCTTTGAGTAATTATCGCGCATTCCTGCATGCCACGTGACAAATCTGAAGCTATACGTAAGCCGGCTCTGAAGTGCCGTCGGCTCTCCCTGCAGCCTTTATTTGTCTCGATCCTCGCGAACCCGTGAATCGTGGCGCAACCTGACGAATCGCGGCCGTCCGTCGCTTTCAGTGTTTTGTACCCAGGGGCTGTTCCCCCTTTATTGGAATATCCGCCCACAGCATTATGGGAATTATCAAGGAAATGGGATGAGTGCCAACGCGGCTCCCACGAGGGGTTCGAGGGGGGATTGCTTCGACTCAGTGATAAAAGAAACCCAGGATTTATCAATCTCTCTCTCATTCTTTCCCATACTCTTTGAAGACTCACTTTGTGTATTATTTGAGATACGTAGACGCACAATAGAAATATGCGTTTAATAAAATAGAAGAAATCGTAACTTCGTAACGGGCTTTGATTTCGTTAATTGAAGACATCCTGTGATGCAGAGTTTTTAAACTAATCATTATTATGATGAAATCGGAAATCCTCCATAGAATTGTCGGTCATTGCGGTAATAGATGGAGCCTTGTATTACATAAAAATGTCGATGTTCCTTTGAGATATTATTAAGATCAATCGTTGTTCGCCCCTGTCATTTCACTGGCATGCGAACCATCATTTTCCCTCGAAAATGTTCGCAAACAACTCGTAATCTGCGGTTTGTCGCGCAATTCTCATCCGTCGAAACCGCGAAAAGATTCTACAACGGAAATCACGGCATTCACGACGAAGGGGGGCACACGCAGAGAGAACATCAAGTAGAGAAAGAGAGAGTGGGCGGCCTCCGTTGGATTTTCTCGTCCAGTGACATATTCCCACAATTTCGGATCGGCCAATCCAACGTCGGCCGGACGATATTAAACGCGTGGTGGGATCTACTGCGAAATGGAATAAAATAAAATGTGTACGTTGTTCGCGCGCGACTAAACAAGCGGACGCGGAGGCAAGAGGTATTGGCGAGAGAAAGAGAACGGGTATGCGAGAGAAAGATAGAGACGTGAATGTATGCGTACGTGGAAAGGGAAAGAGAAAGAAAACGTTGAGAGAAAGAGATGAGAGAGGGTACAGAGAGAGAGAGAGAGAGAGAGAGAACGACAAAGAAAGAGAGAGAGAAAGAGAGACGCTGGCAATCAAAGCTGATTAAGCCCACAACTGGGGAATCTGTGGGGCCAGTGTCTCACGCCAATCTTGCCCAATCAGCCGGTTGGTCGGGGAGATTTAAAAAATAGAATGCCTACTGTCAATTGTCCCATAATTTAAATAAATCGAATAAATGGACAAAGTGGCCAATTAGAGTAGTTGCTGGTTGCTGCTTTAACGCATTATTCTCTCTTTCTCGCAGTGTCTTCGACTCTCTTCTCTCGTCTCTCCCTCCCCCTCCTCCCCCTCTCGCGCATCCCCCTTCCTCCTCCTCTTTCCCCTCCTTCTCCTCATTGAAGATGCTATCCTTCTATTTCCCCCCTTTGTGCGCTCCCGATACTGCCATTGTCGTCCTTTTAATTCTCCGCGTTTGACATCGACATGCCGCTGCCACCTTGTCTTCGTCGAGGTGCCTTCATTACGTCGTGAAGAAGATGACCATCAACGACGTGCAACGTAAACGTATGATGTGCTTGCGCGAGATTGGTAATTCGAATATTAGATTGTTAAGCTTCGGTAGATTCGCTGCAAGCATGAGCTTTCCGAAATTGCTAGCTGTCATTTACGAAGATTGATATCTCAAATAACAGCCTGTTACGACTGTCCACGCAGATAAATAATCTCATTTTTATTTTCTTGAAAATTAATATCTCGCACATTAAATTACTATGTTTCTCAATTGCGAGCATAAATTTTTCAGTACTGGTCATCATTTAACACACTTTAAAATTTAATCTTTAATATGAAGCTTCTCTCCGTTAAACTGACTAGATAAATTTCTCGAATCAGATAGCATACACACACACATGTGTGTAATTTTGATATTAATATTCCGATTATACTGCATCTTTGAACTCATTAAACTTGGAAATAAATCCAGGATTATTATCGTTTTATCACCGTAAATTTAATAAGCGAGATATGTCTTCGGAGGAGAGAGAGAGGAGGGGGAGAGAGAGAGAGAGGGGGGGGAGGTTCATGCTCCACCATCTAAATGAAATATGGCATTTCTCGATCATCGAATTCTACCGATGGACGTTACTAATTATAACAATTTAGGACTTTAACAATGATCGCTGTAGTACATGCGCCACAGCCTGCACCTGTTCGACATACGTTTACAGAGAAATTTAATGGCCTCGTTGATATCTGTAACCATCAATTTCGTGCAAATACAATTTAATTAAGCCCCGCTATCGCGCTACGACCGTGAGTAATATCGACATCGTCGATTTCTGATGATCGCATCTGTCAATTCGTAAAGAGAACCGTTTAATTAGTCGAGGCATAATCTTTGATACATAATTGCTTTAATAGTTCAGAAAAAAAATTTATCTTAATATTTTCATAAAAAATTCATTTCAATATTTTCGTATTTAATGATCTGGTGTTTCTTATTATACGTATTATGTGCTGCGTATCGCATTGAGTGATTAAACCGCAAACAGTCATCCTAGAAGATGGTAATTGTTAGATTTACGCTTTTCTAGAATCGAAGGAAAAATTGTTATTTAAACGACTCCCTTAACACGTCTAATTACACAAAACAGACTCGTTAACGTGAAATCACGAGTCTGAAAGACGGATAGTGTAGATGTTCTGCATAGATGCGCGTGTGCCTGTCTACATGGATTGCCAATCTGGGCAGGCGGCCGAGCAAGCAAATAAAGCATAAACAGGAGCCACGATAAATAACTGGTGCACCGTTCTCTGCATATAGTGCCGGCTATGAGCCCTCCAGGGCCTCGCTGCTTTTTCTCCCGCTGACCTCTCCGTCTCTCCGAGAGAACGATCCGCCGCCCCCACTAGATTACCTGCCGGATCCACGTACTTACCTGCAACGATTCAGGCACCGAAGAGTTAAAGCCTCCACGACCTTTGGTTTCCGTTCGCAACGCGCGGACGCGGGGAAGAAATTTTAATGTTAACTGCCTTTGTATATATACTTTTTAGTAAGCAATTTGAATGATTATGAAAGGCATGCTGGGCTATTATCGTCGTATGTAGTAGTCACAGGATTGCCGAATCATTGCCGGTGTAGCCATATATAGTTATGTCTTTAAGAATTATTGAATGAAGGAGTGACGCTTGTAAAATGTCTTGCGAAATTTGTTTTTTACAAAAAACAATTTCTCGGAAATTGTATTTAGAAAATGAAAAATAATTCTTATATATTTATATTTAGGTGAAGAATAATTAAATATCTATCTAATATTTATAAGAAAAACTCGAAATTGAATATAATGTTATTTCACGGAATTTTGCTTGAACAATTGTTTCTGTAAAAAAGGAAAAGTTATTCACTTGCATATAATTCCGATTTTCATGCTAAATCTCGTTTGTATTTAAACTCGCGAAACTGATTTCATTATTCGAAATTGAACGACGTGATTGTGATGACAGACGATCGCTGTTTTGTTGCCGTTTCTCGGGCGAGTAACCGTTAGCCTTGAAGAAATACCATTAAAAAGCGATATGTACAGTGAAAGAGAGCGAGAGAGACGGAGAAGAAAACGAATTTCACGGTTCATTCGAAACTTTTTAAACGAATTTACACGCGCCGTCCGCCACGCTTCGAAGGGGTTGAAACTTTACGAATTAACCGCTAAGTAAATATTTGACAGGTAAATTGCAATCTGCGTTGTTCCGCTTTTTCCTTTTTTTCCTTGCTTTATCGAATTATTGAAAAATATAGACCGTATGCTATTTCAACGTTTGTAACGACGGCGATAGTTTATTGTCCGCAGCGAGATTTTTCGATACGGTGATAAAAATACGGCGACAATTTCTGCCATCGTGTACTCGCGGTAACAATTGCGTGTTTCACCTAGACCCGCGCAAACAATGGCCAATTTCATCGAACGTGGATGCAAACAATGCTCGCGCCATAATTCGTGGTCCACTCGTGTTCCCAACCGTTCTCGCGAAACGGCTCGTCATCCGCTGCCTCGTAAAAACCCGCAGCGTCTCAAATGACGGAGGAGAGATACGAAATTTTATTATTTATATATGAAATTTATTATATCGTCAGACCGGCCCTGAGGGGTCCAGCGGCAGTGACGAGGCCCTTCATCCTCGTTCCTCTCTCCCTCGTTTCTGCGACGTGTTCTCGCGTCGTCCCGTCGTCGGTCTAATTTATCGTTCCTCAACTTTTTATTAATTTCTTACCTCCCGCGGAATCGCGATCGTCGCATTAAAAGGATGTCGCGGCGGTCACCGAAATGCATCGGTACACAAACGGAATGTCGTCCCTCATTTTTCGCTCTACCACCACGTCGTCGAGCCCTTCCTCATCCCTTCAAACCGAGGCTCTCGGAGTCGGCGATTCCATCTTTCTTCGTCTTTTTCCTCCGTTCCGTATCGTTTACGTGGCCTCGATGCTATCGGTCCGCTGAAGAAAGACATTTTTCCGCAAACGTACATTGTATTCTTCGCGTGCATAAAAAGGAATGATGACACGGAATATTAAATCACCGTTGGTGAAATGATCGAAGATTATAGAGAAACAAGATTGACAATTAATTATTATTTATGAAATAAAACATTTAATATTATAATTATCGCATAATGAAAATGTATGATACTTTCAATATTATTCAAGACATAAATACACGGAAAGAACAATTTTACTGAAAGATCTAAAATTTTGCTGGATACAGATTTGAAAATAATTTTGTTGGAACCTTAAAAATAATGCTGCAAAAAATTTTGATATTCCAGCAATTAGTTCTACATATTTATTTTGATAATTCAACAAAATTATTTTTCTGATTTATCCAGTTAAAATTTTAGTTTTTTCAAAACCGTTCTTTTTGTGTAAGTAATATAAACTACATGTAAAACTGTGAACGTTAATGTAACATGTCCAAACTCTTCGCTAACGAGGTTTACGCCAATATCACGCGAAATATTCAGAAGTCCAAACCTCCACCAAGAATGGTATTAATATCCACCAGCCTTTTTGTCGATCCTGAAATTCCAGGGACGTTCCCTCCTTCTCCCTTTTCTCCGTTCACCGGTTTCCCCGTTCGGGATTCAACGGATCTTGCGAACTTAGCGCGCGGGAAAAAAGGGCCTCGGCTAATTAATAGAGCGGGATCCAGACCCCCGAAGGGACCGGGGTGCGCTTAGGACCCTTACGAAAAATAAAATACACTCGCGGAGTAAATTAACGGAGAGCGGGAGGGGCGAGGAGGGGGCAGGCTGCCGCGAGCTAATTAATAGAGCGAGGATTCGAGGAGTGGTGGAGGCCCCCAGGAGGATTCTTGAATCTCCGCTCGTTTACGCTCGTTTTTTGCACGGAAGATGATCCCGAAGATCATGGTCCACGCCAGAGATTTCTCATCACCTTGCGCAACGTGTCATTTACCTCATTACGGAATACATGCCGAAAGAGTTTTATGCAAATTTTTAATCCCGGCCATTCTCGCTACGATTTTTGACTGGCACCGTTAATTATAGTGTCCTGCTTAATTAATTCAATTCTTCGCAATACTTTACGCGCCGTATTTTATCACATGCAATTTCGAGAGGTTAAAAGAAGCTAGAAGCGGCCGACGATAAAAATGGCTGGTTTGAAAAAGAAATTACGAAACGAATGCCGCGGTGTTGGCCGCGCGATTGGCCCCGATCGATTTGTATCGGGAAACAGCTATTGGCAATCGCATGCCGTCCTCGAAACTCAGGAATCCATCGTTGCTCGATCGGACGATGGTCTTCCCCGGTCCTCTCCTCCACCCTACCGTCGTCGCTTCACGTCCTCGTTTTTTCTTGGCCGTCGTTTCGCGATTTTTCAATCGCCAAGAACATGCCTATATTCTCATATCGGCTATATCGAATTATCCGCACAAAATTAGAATTAGAAAACGGACCAACGCAATTCAACTTCGTAGCACGATACGACGTTCTTATTTCGTGCGAAAGTTAAATATAATTACGATCTCGAACAAAGGCTCAATTTTACTGTAAAATAATAAATAAATTTTTCGCAATTAATTAATAATTACCTGCTAATTACTAATAAGAGATACGTGCCAAACTCTTGGAAGGCAAATCGAATCAATAATGGTCCAAATTATAACGGTTCACGACCATCAATCTCAGAGGCAGAAACGTCTTCTGTATGACGTCACTCTAGTTAAACGTCGATAGGTCTGCGAAGCCCTTCATCGCGTTTGCCGCGAAATGAAGACATCGCCGACGGATGACTCTTAATCATCGCTGACGAGTTCGAAAGTGGACTTGCGCCGAGAAAATTACACGGTATGTCCCTCGGGTCCGATCGTTGATCAATCACTCGTCCGAGAGCGAGACGACGGCAGCTCGTCAGCACCCTCGGACGCACTTCGCGGCGAGACGAAGCGACCGATCTTTTTCTACTGTGCCTTCCTCGACTATCAGCTTCGCGTTTTGCGCCTTTCCAACTGGGCAAATCATCGATCGTAACCGCTGCAATTCGAAGCAGTTCAATTAATACGCGGAAAGAACGATTTTGCAGAGGAACCTAAAATTTTGCTGGATACAGATCAGAAAATAATTTTGTTGGACCATCAAAATAATTTTAGTGGAACCTTAAAAACAATGAGCAATGCTGCAAAAAATTTTGATATTCCAGCAACTAGTTTGAGCGTTCTACATAATTATTTTGATAGTTCAACAAATTACTAAAGCTAAAATTTTATATCTTTCAGCGTTCTTTCGTGTACAGATACGCGTTTTAAGCTACTTGTTGCATTTCTATCGTCAAGAATAAAACAGCATCGAGATTCAAATGTTAACTTGGATTTTGATGCAAATATTTCCTCAGCATTTCTTCTTTCTATACGCTTTTCGATTACTTCTTCGTTTTTTTTTTTTTTTTTTCAAATAAGTCGCCTCTTATCTGATTGGACCTTCAGATCACTCTACCCGGGATTTTTAGATCATATCCGCGTCTTCCGTTTCTCGCTTGCTTATGCTCGAAAAAAGGGTCTCCCGAAATATACGGAATATCCGCGGGCGCATCGTCGGCTGGCATCCGGTTGACTATTTCGAGAATATAATCACGAAACGAAGCGCCTCGCCGCGCCGCAGGCGAGAGGGGATCGAGGGGAACGCGAAAGAAGAGAGGAGACGAAAAAGAGATTGAAAGGAACGCACTTCTCCGACGGGGAAGAAGAGGCGACTCTTCTCTACACAAGAACATTTCGCGTTTCCACCATTCTGCGTTCTGAGTCTCGTTCTTCGTCGCCGCTGCGTGTTTTATTCGTCGTCAGAGTTCTCGCTTGTAATGGGCCATGTTCAAAGTTCGTTATACATAGTGGGACATTACAGTCAATGTGTCCGCGATTAATTCTTCCCGTTTCTGATCACAAAGTAAACGGCACGGATGATTTACACTCCGCGCGCGCGCGCGCGCGCACGCATGATACATTTCCGAAATCGATATACCGTGATGATGTCCAAAGTTCTTTTTCACGTATATTTCTTTATTTTTTCTTTTATCCTATCACATATAGAGATGCGCGATTTTGCGATATATCGCTAGCATCGTGATTTTTTTTTTTAATCGCGCTGCGATATGCAATTGAATTTTTAATTATAAAATTGCATGCGATTAAAATTGCAAATGCAACTCGAAATAGCACTTATATTGACGTATTCATTCATTAAATATTTATATAAGAAAATGGAAATTACTTCACATGATTTAAATGTTATGTATATTTGATTCCGATAACAATTAATAATTAATGATTATTAACTTCCAAAAGAGATATTTTAGTGAGAGAAAAATAATTACAGAAAGGAGTATGCGTTTAATGGGGCAGCACGCAATTGAAATAATATTTCTAGCAATAAATACATCTTTTGTTTCTATGCCGAATAAATTTTGATCGTATTTCCAATTAATTGTCTGTTTCTAAAGTGACTTTTGAAAATTTCATTACATGTTTTAATTATTTTAAATCATATAAAACATAATAAAATTACATGCAATTTAAAATGATACTTGCGATTCAAAATTGTGTTTATGATTACAAAATCATCATGCACAATTCAAAATGATATGAAAACATTGTGATGCAATGTAATCGTGTTCACTGCAATTCTTAAGAAATCGTAATGTACAATTTTATAAATCACACATCTCTAGTCACATAAAGAGCTTGATTGGACGTCAATGTTCAATAGAACGTGTCGATAGCTGTAACGAGAGTGAGATAATTTTGTCAAAATATCAGAAAACGATTGTCTCGGAACGATCGAGAAAGCAGACCGACGTTTCAACGCCCCTTTGCTCGGTGTTGCTTTTCCGTTCTTCTGCGAATCTCCTGTGATCTGCGATGCGCGGCCCGCTTTTCCCCGAGAACGAAGAAAACCGCAGACTCTCGCGGGCTCGTCGTTAATAAATAGACCTTTTCTCCTCCCTCGTGTCTCGCGCTCCTCGCCGCGCTCCGCGCCGTAACTCGCCCGCTCGGAGCTCGTTGCCTCTTCGGCGTTTTAGTAATTCGAGTTAGCTCTTCGACTCTCTTCCTTCTTCGTCGCGTCCCCTTCGGCGCCCCTCCGGCTTCATCGGTCGTCCGTCTGTTATTTCGCGCTTGACGCGAAAAGCAAGAAAAAGGAGAATTGGCGGCCTCCGTGCGAGTGCCGGCGATGGAAACGGCCGGGAGAGAGAACGGCGTCGAGGGAGTGAGAGAGAAAGAGGGAAAAAAGAGGAAGAGAGACAGAGAGCTAAAGAGGGTCGAAGAGGGTCGAGACCAAGACCACGAAGTCGCTGATTGTTTTAGCGCTAGGCCAAACTAAAACGGCCGGGAGACTCAGAGGGTCAGGGCCGTGTGTGAAAGGATTTGGATACGGAGATGAGTTTTTCATACGCGTTCGTCATTGATCAACGCATAAGTCAATAAATCTTTTTTAATCTAAACTTTCATATATCGCCTCGATATATAATGAAGTATATAGCATTACTATAAAAAGTAAATGTATAATCCCTAATTTTATATAGCGAAAAATTAATGTTAAAAATCAATATTGAATCCATTATTGCATTTTCATCATTTTCAACGAATTCCAGTATATTTGAAAAATATGTTAATTTTTGTTTTCATTAATGAATATTTTCCAAATGACTCCGACGTGTCGGTAATTTATCAATACGGCCCTGTGAATTTTCTAATGCGAGAAGATCGTCGAAAAACGTTCTCGCCTGTTTTTTTCTCTCGCTCTTTGCATCTCTTTCTTGTCCGCACAACGAGGCGGAGACGATAGGCGATGCGTGCCAAATCATGCGAGTGGAATCGGAGAAATTTAAAAAATATTCTAAATTTAATTACCCCGTGCTGCGGACGACCCTCGGTCTTTCGAAATCGTGCGGGCTGCCAATGCTAGTGTTGAAAAATAGCCAATTGACGAATCGTTGCTCGAAGCGTGATCGAAGACCGCTTTGGCGCAAGAATCTCTAAATACTCAATAGCTGTTGAAAACACTAAAGTATGAGCGAGATAATTATAAATAAAAACAATAAGATATTGATAATGAAAGAATTTCTAGAAAAATAGACATTTTTTAAATAATTTTTTCGGAACATTCTCAAACTTCCGTTCAAATTATTATTATAGTATATAATTTTTATTATATGTCTTATTTATTACAGATCTCACGTATTTTTATTATAGATCTGTGAGGCCAAGTAATTTTGCATTCGGGCGTTGATTGGCATTCCGCAGAAGATGAAACGAAAGAGAAATGAAGAGAATCTTATGATTCCCGAGTCTCAGGCATCATATGAAAAATAGTGACGCGCTTAAATAGTAGCCCGTGCTCGTTATGCGCTCGTCTAACCGCCTTGTTAAGCTAACAGTCGTATAACCGCGCCCGGAGAATATTCAAAGTTATTGGATACGCGATCTCGTAAATCACGGGTGCTGTGCGGTACTTTGTAAAACTTCGGAATGCATCGTACCGGCGCGGATAAGAGAAAAATCGGCGCGGGCGCGCTCGCATCAAGAATACCGTCCCGGTGCACCGGTGTGAGTCCGTATGACGCGCATAGAGCAAGCTCGTTGTGCCAGTTTGTCGTAAATTTCCGTTAACGAGCACGGCTGCACCGAGTCGGGCGCGCTTTTCTCAGGCAACATGGCGGAGAAACAAAAAACCACCCCGCGAGAAATATGAAGCTGAGAGCCCACTGCGCGCGCTCGCGATCATAATTTTCCTCGCGGAAATGAAATTGTTTATTGGCGTGCCGTTATTAACGCGGACAGATAACCGACCACTGTTGCCATTCTGATCGACGCTGTTGGCACCGCGCGTAATACAGCTCTTGTTTATCACGCACGCCGCTACTTCAAATTCGAAACAGATGAAGACAGATGAACGCGGTCGCAGTCGTTTTACTAACTGCTAGCCAGATCAGCGAAGTCGAACGAGTGAAAGGAGGACTTAATTCTCTAGAAAGCTAACACGAAACGATTAACGCTAATCTGGTCTTACGCAGCGCGGTACCAGAAGATTACATGACCAGCAGGCGGAAAGCACAATACATTGATCATTAGCAGTTGCTGTGAACTTTATTAATCGGACAGTCATAAATAAAATATCAATGTGCGGACGACAAGATAGCCGTTTGCAATCGCAATTCAAAATTGCTGATAAACTATTTTTGTATTTTTAATATTAATATCGATTACTTTCAGGTAATTTATTTCTACTATATATGTATCATAATTCAATTGGTGTTGACGTTTCTACTTGTCGATAGCTGCGACAAATTGCTTCCCTTTGACCTTACTCGACCATCAATAGGAGTAATCGATTTCCAATGTTTCATCACGACTTTTATCATCGACAGATTTCCCCAATATGTCTTTATTTCTTCATCGCCCCCTGTCGTCCCCCGCGGAAAATTCACCGAATGAAGATCTATTGCGCGAGTGGGGGAGACTCTTTCTCTCTCGATCACAGGAATCGAATTTCTTGTTTTGACAGCAGATCGCCGATCCGTGGCGAGCTGCGTTTTGTCCTGTTCACCGAAAAGTTTTCGAAAGTCGAACAAAGAGAAGCGAGAAAGAGGATCGCGAGGAACAAGCCGGCACGGCGGTTTCCCCTTCCGGCTATTTGAATTTGTAGAAAGGGTTCGCTTCTGTTTATTTTTTGGGGGCCAATGGAGGGAGAAATCGTGTGCGTGCAAGGGGGTAGATTGCGCGCGCTTATATCGGGCCTAATGTTACACACGGCATTTCCCCTCGTAAAAACTTTGCGCGTTCTACGTAACTAAGCTTACGAGGGAGTGCGTCTAGTGTAAAATTTGGAGCTAGATGTGAAAACTGGAGGAACGGTACAAGGAAAGAACGATTTTGCCGAGGGATCTGAAATTTTACTGGATACAGATCTGAAAATAATTTTGTTGGAACTTTAAAAATAATGAACAATGCTGCAAAAATATTTGATATTCTAACAACTCTGAGCATTATACATAATTATTTTGGTAGTTCAACAAAATTACTTTTCTGATTTGTATTCAGCTAAAATTTTAGATCTTTCAGCAAAACCGTTTTTTCCGTGTACTAAGTACGCCGAGTACGATTTCACCCGGATCGCATCTTTGTCTCCGACAATCAAGTTGAAAGCGTTATATTATCAGTGTTATCTACTCGTCATACACTTAGGCCCGTTTCCACTAATGTAGGTTAACTTTAACTCGGTTCAACTTTACTCATTATCTTTTTCTAATTCTAAAAATTAGATTAAGCATGACATACACGAAAAGAACGGTTTTGTTGAAAGATCTTAAATTTTAGCCAGATATAGATCAAAAAATAATTTTGTTGAACAATATAACTATGTAGAAGCTTAAATTAGTTGCTAAAATATCAAAATTTCTTATAGCATTGCTCATTTTTAAGATTCCAACAAAATTGTTTTGATGGTCCAACAAAATTATTTTTGGATCTGTATCCAACTAAATTTTAGATCACTCAACAAAATTGTTTTTTTCGTGTACGATCGTATCAGAATATTCTGTTACATTACAATACAACAGAAATCATGAAATTCCATGACGAAGAACAAATCAAAAACGTTGCTGAAAAGAAATGTTTTCTGTAGCATACGTTCAACATTCAAAGAAAATGATTCTACATAACAGAGACTCTATAAAATTTTTTAAAACAATTTTAAAAAAATTTGATACTTTACGGATTATTTTACTGTTTTATATCGAAAAAGAGTGAGAATCTATTTGTACGTTCGGTTTAAAAATTGTATCCGAATATCTGGCACAGCAACGCGTCCCCTCGTTAAATTTAACACGCCCGTCATAAGTAAGGACGCAGAGGGTTTGCAGCGTTCTAAAAAGAAAGGGGTTGCACGAGGGGGGTCAAGGAGAAGGGGGAAGGAGAGTAAGAGGGTGTATTAAGTAGTACGCGTGTAATACTGCCCCGAAAAAATCTATACGCGACAGCGTCCGGCGGGACGAGGGCGAGCCGGATTAAAGAAAGAGAGATTGGTGAACCCTCCCGTTCATTTACTATGTGTAAAGCGATACCGGTCCTACAATATTAACAAACGCGCCCTCGTAAAGCAAAAACGAAGGAAAGCGGAATTGAAGCTGTGTGTTTCAATTCGTTTTAATTCGAGATATCATTTCTATCATTCTATCTTTACTGTCGATCTTTTACTGTCTTCTCGATTTTCTTAAAGTAACGCCATCGTCACGAGAGGAATAATCGTGGCGCCAATCGTAAAATTGTCGCTTGTGTGCTGCAAATCCGAAGGCGGTATCATCACGTTGACGCTCGCATCTGCAAGCATCTGTTTAACGCTCGGTTCTCCGACAGGAAAGTCACGACACGTGTACCCGTTTCTTAAAGCCGTTACGTCGAGATCGTTGAGTTGCATAAGCTAACTGCGCTGACGTTGATTGGATGAAAGAAGGTACATTAGGCATGCGCGCAGCGAAGTGGAAACAATAGGAGTATAGCAAGAGATCGAATCTTTCTGAACTGTTAAAAACCTATTATCAAATCTCTGAAAGCTTACGCACAACTATAAAGCGGTTCGAATTAAATTTGACGATTCTTATGATCGTAAAATTTAGTTAAAAATGAGATTAGTCGATGTCTCTATAAAGATGATTCTTTTTTTTACGAAAAAATGACATGAAACGATGCAATACTGAAATCAATGATGTTTAATGAACATCTATGAAGATTATCCTGTGCGAATATGGTCGAAACCAAAACACAGAGCGATGCAGGGTCGGCCGGTCTATCCTTTCTTCCTCTCTTCTGGTCGTCACCTCGCGCTACCTCCCCCGGTAAAGAGGGCGGACTAATTATAATGAACTCGTTTGCCACGAATGAGAGAACGGCCATAACGACGTTTATTCTTGTCCCGAATGATTCTACGACCCACGACGTAATATACGGTCGCGTCAGATAATAAGAAGAGGATGAGCCTCCAGAAGAAACGCGACGACGTCACGCCAACAGAGAAGGTGCTAAACGGGTGACGGCAATCTCTTTGTGGCCCCAATTATTCCAGACGTGCATTTTGAATTAAGTTTTGTCACGTCAGACGCTAATGGACCGCTCAGAGCTTGGCGATGATTCTTAGTCGATTGAGAGTTTAAAAAGGTGGAAATTTTCGAGATTTTAAGTGCTAGGTTTTATCATTAGATTTATAGATTAATAGTTTCCTTGACAGTCGTTCAACAACAAAGAAATGGCAAAAACAGATCTCCTTTTTCTGACGAAATTATAGTGTGCATTCATCATCCTCACTATGCAATTCGTGTAATAACGTTCATTCCGATGATTATTATTCTGAGAAACGCAACGTGCAGCAGAAGAAAAAAAAAAAAGAGGAAACATACAGTTGAGGGATAAGAGAATGCGATGGATGGATCGAGAAGCGAGAGATAAGAAGAAACGGGCTGTGCAGAAAGAATGTGCTAAGCTGACGGTAGCGGGAATGGGACGAAGCAGTAGAAACCATAACGTAATTTTGACAGAAATAACGCCGTCGCATTTACCGAGAGACAATAAGTTTGCGACATTCTCGCTGATCTTAGAATAGTTTAGTGTCGGTCGCTCTTTCTTTCTCTCCCTTTTCGCTCACTTTCTCCATTTCTTCTCTTCGCTTCTCGGTCCCCCTTATCACCAACTCTTTCCCCATATATTCTCCCTTTGTACGAATCCCCGCTGATGCCGACGCCGATCTACTCCGAGCGTTCGGATGGACGCTAGAAACCCATCAGTCACGATAGTCGTCAGTTGATCGTCAGTTGACTTTTATTAATACAAACGATCGCTATTGATCGCATTCAGTTATCTATTATTGCTGTATAAAGATTATTAGGATCATGTTCTGATTATATTTAAAAAAAAAGGTGTATTATGAATTTTCAATGCAAAATTGTTTCGAGTCTATTGACTCGATTGTAATTTAAAATCTATTTTATTATGTCGTTCAAAATGGAGTTCAGAATCTCGTGGCAACCATCGCATATTGGAAACAAACTAAAGATAAGGAAATTAGCCTTTGTTCGCTCGCCATACGGCAGAAGTGCCGCGAATCGATATGAAGTGCTCTAGCGTTGATTCTGGGTTATTAAATCGCATCTGGTCGGCGGTACCATTCGCAAAGCCATTTTTCCGGAAACAATGTCGCGACGAGGACCATCGAGGGAAGGGTTGCAAACTTAACTAGGGGTAGAGGAAAAAGCGAGTGAGGGCACGTCCGTGCTTGTTCACATATTTCTTTTTTTCATCGGTATTTAGAACCTCTCGAGAAGAAAAAGCGTTCAATGGGGGTCGCCGTGGCTAAGACGACGAATCGACGAACGCAGCGGGCACTCCACGCATTATCCAAACACGCACTTTCGTAGGTTTGCGTTAACCCCTCCGTGCGCTCGTATAAAACGTGCGTGTGAGCACACGTGTAAGTGCACAGAGCGAGAGAGCGAGAGGGAACGATACACGTGAGCGCGCGATGGAGGTAGCGACCGTTTTCGGCGTGGTACCTCGTATAAAGGGTTATTCGCTCGGCCCACGGATTAAATGATAAAAAAGGAAAGCGACCCTGAAATACGGGGTCTTTTCAGGTTCGGGCCTTTTTGAAAATTTTAGACTCCCTCCTTGCCGCGCCTCTCGGACGGTCGTCCCGTTTCCATCTCTCTTCACGAGATCGGCTCCTGCCTCCCCGCTCTCTGAGCAGCTTTAAGAACTACGTATAAAAGGGTTCGAGCTCAAAGCCGCTGCGAGGAGGAAGGGAGCCCCGACTACGTGTCGTCCTGGGGGTTTCACATATTTTTTAAGATTTGCTCTTTAAGCCCCGTCACGTCGCGCATATTCTCCATTCGGTGCCATCGGTAACTGCGTGACTCCGCGTGGGTGGTACCCCTTTACTCGCGAGAAGGGTACTCGGTATTAGATCATCTTGCGTTTTTTTTTGCAATGCAATAATAGACTTAATGAGCTTTTGAAATCAAATTTTCTAGAATCCAAATCTCTCGAACCGTGACTCAAAGTGCTGTTGTTCATTGCTATTCGAATTTGATCTTACAATTAAAATTAATTAAATTTATTTTTCACCTAATTGAATAAGTTAAAATTAATTGGATATTAACGAAGCAAGTAATGCGGTGGAATATGAGACGATCTATTCTTCTCGGTAACATGTTTTTATTTGAACGGCACAACGTCATTCGTTCTGCACCGAGGCTGCAAATCGATCGGTTTTTTTTTCTCCCCGAGGCGTTTCAAGGCCGCAGTGTGTTTCACTTACGTACCATGACGATTTTGGCACGCTTCCCACGGTTTGCATAATTAGGCGTCGAAATGTTTGACATACTTGGACACGGCGGAGTTGGTCAAAACCGTGTGCACGTCATATTCTCCCAGAACGAACTCTGGTCGTTTTATCTCCGATTAATATGACGATTAATATGTCTCGTATGCAAGCCTTGGCCCGAGAAAGAGCACTTCTCGATTACGCACTTGAAGCTTCGACCCGACAAACAACGTAGCGGCGGCAGTTAACGCGGATTGTAAATTTGTGCAAACAATAGTTTCCCGCGGTGTGAAAGCCAAAGGTGCGTTTAATGAGCGACTGCGCGAGGTACGCGACATCGAGATACGCAACGGCGTTGCATAATTACCCAGTCGAAGAATAAGTTAATCGCCGTAACCGAATGTTACGCAACGACGCGTAACTGGAAGCATATCCGGTGACACCGGCGCTCATTACTAAACCGGCCGGAGTTACTCGATTTCGCTGGAGAGCGATCCGATCCACGAGTGAGTGCTGGGAGAACTTTCGCGAAATAATGTAAGAAAATAATGTAAAAAAAAACTTGCTGCCTCCATTCAAAGACGTGCATTTCTTCGTTGTAACGTGGGAGAATAATGTGCGCCGAATTCTCCCTTGCCACACTTTTTTCCCTAACACTCGTCTCTCCCTCTTTGCTCTCTCTCTGTCCTTCATCCTTTCTCAGCCTCTCTCTCTCTCTCTCCCTCTCTCTCTCTCTCTCTCTCTCTCTCTGAAGACTAAACCCTTTCTCTTTTTGTACCGAGATACGTATACGCTCTTGCAGAAACGCACGGGCGGCCAATGTATGCGCGTTCCCTCCGTTCCTGACGGCACATATACCACGAGGAGCGGGGAGTCCCCGCGAGCCACACGAGAAATATTCGACAATTTTTAAACTCGTTCCTGAACGCGCGGCCATTCAAACGCGCGCGCAGCCTTGCAGTCAGCAAGTAGGAATTTCTGAGAATCGACCTCGTCCTGGTAGGGTGCACCGAACGCCGGATGACGCGTGTGATAGATGTTGCGGGATTAGAACACTCCGAGCCCGGAGGACACTCCGGTTTCGGGCAATGTGACACATGATTTGTTATAGTTTTACGATTGGCTCCGCAGCGTCCGACGAATCAGCGAAAGGCGATCGCAACGCGGCTTTGTTCTCAATTCGGAGGATATGTGTAGTCTAACTATTACAATTGTCTCTTTTCACACGTTACGTCAATTTTGCGTGGATTTAAATGTTTTCGGTATACAATGTATCAGTCTAATGCCCGGCGAGAAAACACAAGTGGACGCTTGTCGGAGAGGTTTTGCCACGATATTCGACATGAATGATAAAATTTAAATACATTCTGGCAAGAAATGCAAATGCGACCGCTTGAGAGTGCTTTAACTGTAGAATTATTCGTTTAGGCAAAAAAAAAGAAAGGGGGAGGAGAACGGCGCGCAGTTTATTTCCATCTCTCGTGTGTGCGCATTACCTCGGGAGATAATTATCGCGAGCGAGGATTGGTCAACCGAATTGCGTCTCGCGCTCAATATTTTCTTGCGTGCCGCGACCGTTTCGAATCTTTTTAGGAGAGCTATGAATGCGCGCGCGGAGGTAAATGCTTGCGCGCCTCCGCTTAGCCCGCGGCTACGCCGCGCTTTTTTACATATGCGTATTGCGATCGGTCCGATAGGTTTTTTTTTTTACGCCGACCATTCTTTCCTCTCCCGCGCGCTCTCCTTTTTTTTCGCCCTTTCTCTCCTTTATTTCGCTGCGTATACCCGTGCGCGCCCATCGGACAACCAGTTTTCGGTCGCGCGGGAGTGCCGTAGGTCGACGAACGGCGCGCTCATAACTCGCGGTATATGTATCAGAAGTCATTCTGGTATGCGCGTCTCCTCTGGCGATGTGAACGCGAACCGTATTATCCAGAATGATAGTATCGCCCGGGACACGCGGTCGGTAAAATAAGATGGTTGCCTGTGGTGGAACGTGTAGTACCAGTGAGCCAGTTGGTATCGACCGAATACCCATCTAATTCGACGGAAACCTCGTGTAGATTCCTAGGGCAGTTCGTGATCCGCTGAGATCTGTGAAGCTTCGAATTCGAAATTTGATGCAACTTTTATGATACTACTTTCGTGATTCGTGACGGTTCAAAACTCGCAATTTTCTAATTGAAATGGACAGAAATAGATTCGTTTTGTTCGTTTTGTTCAAATTCAGATTCTGATCTTTTGAATCCATTTCTATCCAATTAAAGTTTCCGAATCTTCTTAAATCCATATGAAGGGATAAAAACAAAGCGATTCTTATTCTTTTCAATAAAAAAAAAAAGTTCGTATAAGATTTGCAAACAATGCAAATGGACATATTCGTCGAATTTGCACTCGTCGTTTAATATTCGTGTCAATTCGCTAGCGAAGCGATTTTTTTGACAAAATCAAAGGACGCGAATCACGCATAGTCTGGCCGCACTATTAGACTTCGCACAATGGACGAAGTATTAGGAACAAGAATAAATTTTCAAGATCAAAATTAAGACTACACTGAGAGAAAACGAAATAGTTGTGGCAACTATATTTTTGACAACTCTGTAATTTAAGTATCTGGCACTAGTTTTATAAGGTAACAAGAACTAAAGTAGTATTAAAAATACTATTAAAATATAATAACGGTAACAATATATGTCATTAATTGATAGTGAAATAGCGACTCATCGTTATACAGTTATATAGACTTTATACAAATAATATATAATTACTACATTATTTTAGTTTAGACAAATATTTTTTTTAAGTGAAGCATAACTAATTAATTATTGTTGAGATGACTTGAAAAAAAACATTATTATTATTAGGCGACTATTTTTCTATAGTTTGTTGAACAGTTTACTATAAATGGTTTATATTACTACATTTTCTTAGTTCGTATTACTTATTTGTTGTTGTTATTACAACTTTGTAATACATAGTTGAGACGCTATTTGTCCTCAAATTTCTAGTTGCTGATACGACTTTTTTCTCTGAGTGTAGAGATTAAACGTTCAGCAAACGAAAATGGATTGAAATGGACAGAAATAGATTCGTTTTGTTCGTATCAAATCCAGATTCTGATCTTTTGAATCCATTTCTATCCAATTAAAGTTTCCGAATCTTCTTAAATCCATTTTAATCCATATGAAGGGATAAAAACAAAGCGATTCTTATTCTTTTCAATTAAAAAAAAAAAAATGCAGACCATTAATTTATTTTAATCCATCACGCGGGATTAAAACAAAATGATTTCTACTTTTTAAATCCAAAATAAAATTATTCCGGTCATACAATTTATTTTAATCCATGATATAGGATTGAAATGATGTAAATGAAATTTTTTCAATCCGTATTTTGTTCAAATGAATTAAAATAGATTAACATTTTCAATTCATTTCAATCCATTTTCGTTTGCTGGACGTGACGATCAATGTATACAAATGAAATATAAGACATATATGTGTCATACAGACATAATATAAATCTATATTATTTATCTAAAGTGTAGTGTCCTAATTTTAAAAATTTTGCCCGGTAAAAAATCTTCATACAAGAATATATATAAAAATACATATAAGTACATATAAGTACATATAATTATATACAAAATATGTCTATATATATTCATATATTCTTCTTTCTTTTATAAAATTACTGTTTGAAAAGAAAAATAATAAGTAAAAGAAGAAAACATAAAAAATAATTAAAAGGATTATTTTTGCATTGTTTCTTCTACGAAAAATCAAATTTGAAGAAATAAGAAATTATTGCTCATATATAATTATATATAGAATAGTCATTATATATAATTATATATCAGCAATATTTTCTTTTTTTTTTTTAATTTGACTTTTTCTCAAAGAAACAATGCGAAAATTATTCTTTTAATAATTTGTGTGTTTTTATTATTATATTGTTATTTTTCTTGAACAAACAATAATTTTACAAAACAAAAAGGTATATGTGGATATATATGAACATATTTCGTATATAATTATGTATATTTATATATGTTTAATTATATTTATATATATTCTTATATGAAAAATTTTTTATTGGGTAATTTCGAAAATTTAATATTTATTTCTGTTCCTAATATTTCGTCTATGTTCAGGGCCTTAGATTTATAGTATTTTATATATTTCGTTATTGTAGCACATCGCATTATGAGCTAAATCAAAATTATATTAAAGTAACGTATTTATTTTAAATCAAATAGGAATAGAAAAATCCTTGTCGAGATATTCTTTATTTTATTATTTTGTGGAACATCTTTTTCATACATCCACTTAGTCGATTTAATTTAATAAATAAGATCTTTCCTCGTTTGTCACAGCCTTGCTCAGGCAGACTATGTCCCCGGTAGCGGATTCTATGATGAGTGGTTCCAAAACGTCGGTGTCGCAACCGATCATCGATTATTCCCGATACGTGAGGAGATATGCGTCCAGTCAAGAATGCGGCAGTACGTACTGCAAGGAATTGGGTTGCAGGGAGCACTTTCATTGTCTGGATTGTAGCGGGAGAGTGTTCGTGAAAAAGGAGGAAATGATCAGGCACTTCAAGTGGCATAAGAAGAGAGACGAGTCCTTGCAGCATGGCTTTATGAGGTACTCGCCGACCGACGATTGTTCGGAAAAGCACCCCAGTCGGACCTGTCCGCACAATAGAAAGCAGACTCACTATCATTGCATCCACGAGAATTGCGACAAGGTGTACATATCGACATCGGACGTGCAGATGCACGCGAATTACCATCGCAAGGACTCGGCCATCATACAAGAGGGCTTTCAGCGATTTCGGGCCACCGAGAGTTGCGCGACTGACCATTGTCCGTTCGTTGGACAACGGACAACGCACTTTCACTGTCGTCGAGCGGGATGTCGGTTCACATTCAAAAATAAGGCCGATATGGGTAAGGAATAAATACTAGCTAATTAATGCTCGCTCGCGCTCTAGGTCGAGACTATCGTCAATCAAAGCCTTTCACTGGAAACTTAATATGTAAAACATTTCAGATTTAATTCTTATGCTGAGAAACGATTGCGTTGATGAATTTTTATTTAATGTATCTTACATTATCGTGGTTTCAAATCACCGTGATTTGATCTACAAGGTTTATTTTTCTTTTTCAGACAAGCACAAGTCTTATCATATCAAGGACGAACAACTGTCGCGCGACGGCTTCAAGAAGTTCATGAAATCAGAGGCCTGCCCCTTCGATCAGTGCCGATTCTCCCGGGTTTGCAATCACATTCATTGTATACGACCGCACTGCAGCTACGTTCTGCACTCCTCCGGTCAGCTATTTTCGCATAAGCGGAAACATGAGCGTCACGAGTCAGAACTGGCTTATCGGAAGTACAAACAGGTCACCGCCGTAAGCGGTATTCGTCCACCTGGATCATGGGCGCCGGATGAATTGAGCGCTCAAAGCTTATCTTTAAGTCTGAACGGTGAGAGCTCGAACGAAGGCAGAGGTTCTCCGTCGTATTACTCTTTGGAGGATTCTTTCCAAAGCGCGAGCGACCTCGCTATAGATCTCACCGCTCCGACTACGACCATCACGGCTAGCGGAAGTTCCGTTAATCTCGATCAGCAGCATCAGCAATCTCAACAACTCACCGCCGCCGAATTGGCCTATCTGGTATCGGCCACCTCGGATTGCGCCTGTAATGCAGGCAGAGATCACCATCATTGCGGATTAGATCGCTGCGGAGCGACTTTGAAAGATCCCCGAGAAGTCAGAGAACATCTGAAGGAACATGAGACGCAGGAACGCATAACGGACGCTTTCTTTGAAGAGGGCGGCTGCGATGACGGTTGTCCGTACGCGGAGAAAGAGAAGC
Organism: Cephalotes varians; assembly: GCA_037157785.1. Taxonomy (NCBI): domain Eukaryota; kingdom Metazoa; phylum Arthropoda; class Insecta; order Hymenoptera; family Formicidae; genus Cephalotes; species Cephalotes varians. The sequence continues at coordinate 960,307 of JANQDE010000040.1, read as the reverse complement.
ATTATCATTGCAATTGGGAGAACTGCCGAGAAGTGATACTTTCCACTGACAAGCCGTTTCGCAGATTGCAGCATTACAAGATCCACGAGTACAGTCGACAATTAAATCTTTCCTGTCCCTCGCACGCTCTTTCCTCCGATGTCACATTGACCCACCTGACGAACATCGACGCGATGTTCAGGCGGAAACGCGGTAGACCGCCTAAAAACCGCGTAATAGAAATCTGGTCGGGCGGCGACCCCACGACCCACACACACGATTCGCCTCAGGCGATCTTCACGAGTTTCAAGCTTCCCAAACCGCAAACTCCCAATTTAACGTCTAATATGCTAATGGAGGATCGAGAAGGCAGCATATCGCCCTCGAACAGTCTAGGCGAGCCTGAAGGATTCGCTACGTACAACTCGGAAGGATGTCCGGATACGGCCTGCGTGCTTAGATCAACCAGGCACCATCATTGTTCGCAGTTGCGATGCCATTTCTCCACCGATCGACCAGATCAACTGCTCATGCATAGTAAGGATTTCCATGACAATGTCGACATCCCGCCGGGCTTTGCCTTCTATGACAAGATGGTCGACTGTCGACTGGCTGGCTGTCACAGCAATCGCGTTAATCGGCATTTCCATTGTACCAGACCGAATTGCGGATACTCGTTTGTTAGATACTCGACAATGGCATTGCACGAGAAGCAACACTCCTCCGGCTACGCCGAATCCTGCAGTCAAGAGTCGAGCAATCAAGAATGTCAAACGCAACTTCAATTGTTGATCCAGGAGACGAAACCTAGAATTCAGGTGAAGAATCCTGCCGAACTGATTGAGAAGCCTGACGAGAGTCTGACGGCAATTGATCAGGAAAGCAGATCGATAATCGAGGACAAGGAATCCGAGCTTGCGAGTCCCGACAGTGGCAAGACTACCGGTAAGTATGAGAAAAGAGTGCATGAATCAGTGCACTCCAATATAAATATTTGGGCAAGTTTCGTTTGGCAATGACTTTTTTTTCGAAGAACATATCAGATACTTTCTTCCACTTAAGTACATATGCATGCTTTTCTTGCACGTAGTCGCACATCAGTTTACACATCACATGTTGCGTTTGTTGCGTTGAAGTAGGACACTCTTCGCTATTCTTCCGTTTGTTTTGTTTCATGAGATTGTTTTTTTTTTATTATTATTTTATTTTCTCGATGTATATACTGTATACACGGTGGTTGTATTCATAGCGGGCGGTACATTTGAAGTGTTGGTTGTTTGGTTGATTGTTGCTAGTGGTGAGGGCGGCTGGCACCTATTATCCGGTCAGCGGACCGCCGAGCGAACCCGCACTTCCGGGCGTCGTGCTATCCATGCGAACTTCCGTGCACCAAGGTTCGTCTATCTCTTTTCTAAGTTTTGCGCTTTCAAGAGTGTTCCTGTATTAGTAAATTAGTTCTCTTACGTCTCTCGCGCTCGCGTACGATTCAAACTTAGAGAAATCTTTGATATTGCAGAATCGCCCGTTATGCCGTCTATGAGCTCTACCTCGCCGCATACTCTGTATGGACCGGAGCAAAGCTGTGGCAGACCATTTTGCAAGCTGAAGCGCAAGAATCATTATCATTGCAACGCGTGTAATCAAGCTTTCTCCGAGTTAGATCGCTTGGTTGCGCATATTGCGAAGCATTCGACTGGTGCCATTCTCAGCCAGCAACAACACGACATGGTCAGCCCGTCGCCTAATCAGCTGCAGCACGATTACATCGCGCAGCTGTCGCAAAAGCACGACTTCATGTCGTCGAACGCTCAGATAGCTCAGAACATTCAAAATTTTCAGAGCCAAATGCAGCGGCAGATGCAGCACACCCTCAACCAGCAATCTCAATCGAAAGACATTAAATTAGAAAAACCGAGATGCAGTATTGATATCGGTGTGCAAAATGTCCCGAACGTTAAGCGGGAACCGTCCGAAATTATATGTAGGGACGAAGGCAACAATACCGCGATAGATAGTCACGAAAATGGTCAATTGGTTCAACCACCAATTCAGCCTAGCAATGTTCAACAGCCTTCGATACCGACAAGCTTCGAACTCGATCTCAGTCATGGTTTTCACTTTCCAAGCCCTGCTGTGATGGCCGCAATGAACCAACAGATCGCCCTGATGAACCAAGCCTTACCGCCATTTCTTCAGCACGGTGGAATGTATGCCGGTGGACCTGGACTGATGTTCGCGCCCGGTTTACCACCAACCAATTTTCTTCCACCCACGAGAGATGAAAATCCTCTAGCTTCACTGGCAGCTAATCTTAATCTAAACAAGAGATCTCTCTCACCACCAGACGCTAATTCGCCGGAAGCCAAGAAGCAAAGACTTCATCATTCGATGCGTATGCTGAAAGACGAGCCTGTACCAGAGGGATATGTCAGGTTAGTATGATTGTTTCGTGAATGATTGGTTGAAAAGTCAATTTTATTTTATCGCTGTTACAGATTCAGATTCAACGAGGACTGCAGGTATCCTCATTGTGGCTACAGAGAGCATCAGACTCACTTTCATTGCATGCGTCAAGATTGTGGCTATTCGTTTTGCGACAAAACTCGTTTTGTGCAGCATACCGCGAGGCACGAACGGCTGGATACTTTGATGGGCGGTGATTTCCAACAGTATCGGGCCAACGTGCCATGTGGCAGAGCTCAGTGCGCGTACACATCGTCCCTCGGGTCAATGCAGAACAAGGCGTCGCATTTTCATTGTTTGAAGTGCGACTTCGTCTGCACAGACACGAATAAGGTGGTTGCTCATCGGCGGCAACACGCCAAACTGGACAGTATCGCGGCGGCGGGTTTCCAGAAATTTACCCCCAGTCAACCGTGCGGTGCTGTGCAGTGTCAACACTCTGGCAAGCAGACGCATTATCATTGTCTGCAGTGCCAATATGCCGTGTTGGGTCTGGCGCAGATGTCGGCGCACAAGTACCGACACATGGACACCTAACGATCTCCCGTAGAAGTCCTGCACGTGGCAGGACGTCCGAATAAAACATTACCTTGGTCCTTGTAGACATTCCCTAAAGAATGGCGTTGCCATCTTCTCCCGACTAGGTGGAAAATCGAGTTAAACCGGTAGGGGACTAGTCAACGACTTTGTCGCAACTCGATGCCCACCGTCGATAATTGTCCCGCGTAAAAGAAAGTCTAAACGGTCGTCCGCGAAATTCCGGAAGACGTCCATTAAAAGACAAATTCCTAGTCCCTATAGACATTCCCCGAAAGAATACTTGAGTGCCTCGATCGTTCACGATCGAGCAACGTTCCTGGTAACATGGATGATTAGTGGCAACCGGTAGAGGGCTAGTCAATAACGTTTATCTTCAGAATGAATACTATTAGGTCGAGATCTTCGAACCGAGATACGTTCGGTATCTGTAGCTATGTCGAGGAAACGTTGAGGCGATTTGGTCTCTTCGTAGAGCCTATAAGCAGTGAGATGATTCGGCGATGAATCGGAGAAACAATCGCATTGTCGAGCAATCTTTGCAGACTCTAGTAACGCTTTCACGTGTGAATAAGACGGAACTTTGATACGTGTGAATAAGACGGAATTTTGATAAATTTAACTGAGAATTACGAGATTTACGTAGTCGAATTTTAAAATATAACTCTTCCGGACCATGACTCTTAAGAACTGGGAACGAGAACGAGGGACGCGAGAATCTGAGCGAGAATCGTAGCACTAAGACAATAATACGAAGACAAGTCTATAATATAGCTTTAGCATGAAAAAAAGACAAACTATAATATTTAATAGCAGAAAAAAAAGGAACCTTATACAATTTTCCCTTTGTTAGTGTCATGTTTGTACTCTGCGTGAAGTCCTTATGACAACCTAGATAATAGAATAGTTTGATGCATTGTCCATAAAAATGGAGAGAAACAGTAACACGAAGTGACAAGTCGGCGACGCGATAATTCGATTGGTATTCTCTGCGCATTGCGAGATAGTAGGGATTAATAAAGCAGCGATATATAATGCAATGGTCATATCTTTCGCTTCGGCACCTAAGAAGTAAGGGAAAGATATCATTTTCCTATCGTCTAGATTGCGAAATTAAAAAAATGCTTATTGCGTTATGTCGGCGGTATTAGTGTTCCTATTGCGCAATCGATAACGAGAAGATTCAATAATAGTTACAATATCGAGTACTCTTTACCTCTTTAATCGTCTTTTATTTTCGTTGTAAAAATTTCCAGAACAATTGCTTCGTATGGATTTTTCGGTTAGTAATCGCAAATTATTTATTTAATTAATTCGTACGATTGAGAGTTGATTGTGCAATGACGACGCTCCGTTATTCAATACATAAAATGGCGATATAGAAAGGAATAACGTGCTGGATTACTTTTTGAAGGATACGCGAATATTACAAGCAGTATTGATAAATTGAAAGTTAATTAGAAAGACTGCGAGCGCCGAGACACAAGAATGGAGAAAAGAATGAAGAAAGGTGATGGTCGTTGAACGATCAAGTTAGAGATGTGAAAATTAAAAGAAGAAGTTATATATGTGCGAAAAAGAAGAAAGGGAAGAAAAAAAAGATATATTCAAAATATGTTCTAAAAATACGGTCGCTGATCGACATAATGCAAAGCTGATTAATATATGTGTGTGTATAGCGTATATGTATTGTGATTGGAATCATTCGAGGAAGAAACAGATTTCTCGCTTCTTCTATTTCTAAAGCACGCTCAATAATAATACGATTTCATGTTTCGTTCGATAAGTTTATTTTTTCGCGCCGTAATCTCACCGTACACTTCTTATCGCATCTTTGCTCTTTCTCATTTTTAGATGTAACTAGAGAAGAGTGAGTTTTTGCGTTAGCCAAGTTTATCTTTTATCTTCGGAACAAAATACACGATTCATTTGCACAGAGAGTGATAATAATACCGGATGAATGATAAGAAGAGTATCCGGAGAGTTTAGCGCATATATGTTTTTGCGGAGATCAAAAGAGACATGTCTTCTCGGCGAATAATTAAACGTAATATGCAAAAGATATTATGCGACTGCTCGGCGAAAGACGCGCCGAGGTGCCTTTGGGATCTTTTCCGAACTTTTGTAGGACCGTGCCTTAGCAATTTAATGTACAATGGATACACAAAAGGCTATTTGTTCAATAGAGCAGCAAAATCGAATCGATAATCACACTATCTAAATCTACATCTTATTTGTAGCTATGATCGAATTTCGAAGCAGAATATCGCAATTGCAATTGATCACGTTTACGTAAATAGATCAAACAAAGACTGGATTCTAATTTTGAAAGAATTTTGAAAATAACAATTTCCTGATATCGTCGATTTCAGTGATTGTGTGGATTCCTGTGAGTTAAATTCTTCTCTGAATTATTTTAACCAACTAGCCGAAAAACGATCATAGATTTAATAGTAAATGAAAGACGTTAGTGCCTTAAAGATACATCAAGTAGATAAAACGCCGCATGTAGTCGCCGATATTTAAATGGCCATTTTCTAACATTTTTACACTTTTTATGAAATATCTAATTTGTTTGAAAGGAAAAAAATCTGTAATTTATCTGTAATTTTTTTTCGTCGCCGAGAACTTCGTTTTTCACATACAAAATTCGGGTGATACATGAAAATTTTACAAAAAGTTTCTTGGAATTGTACTCAACATTTCACTCGACAATTTGTTAATATGAAACCTGCTTGTGTATGCTGTAATTAATATTTTCGGTAAAAAGTAAAATAATCTCACAATGTTGCATCAGCAGTAAGAGAACTTTCGAACGTTATCCTTTGAATATATCATAAAGACATTTACAATTTGTAATGTTGCTGGAATACGAATGTGTCTGTTTCCAAAGAATTATCGCCACGACTGTTTTTTTATCGTATTAAGTGATTAATAATGCTCTAATTTATGTCGTAGATATTGATTGACCATGAATTTAAAAGATATCGTTTTCACAAACACATGCGTTGTTACTGTCAAAGTCCATACCCGACAAAAATATAAATAAATTTCTTAAATTGAACAAAATATAATAATTAAAAATATCACACATCAAAAGCATTGAAATAAAAGTCGTATTTTATTGCTGAAAATATGTTTGGTTTCTGCGGAAGAATATTAATTATGTAGCGGCAATAACTGTGAGATAAATAATTATAAGATGCTGTATATCAAAATGCAATACCTTGATAAATAATGACAAAATTGTTTTAATTAGAAGTCTCATCCGTACAATCCAATAGTTAGGAAAAAATATTAGTAAAATTTTGAAAGCGACAATGCGAACAGCAAAGTTCACGAAAAATTCAAATTTTATATTTGAAGTCTTATTTAATTCTTACAATTTTCCGCTTCACGGTATTAAACCTACAAACAACCAAGCGAGACGGATCGATCGCAGTGACTTTAGGGGGACCGATTACGTTTCGGTCGGTCGAGCTGATGCCTCGAAAGTGAACCGAGGATCTCAATATTCTAATAGTTTTCCTGAAATATATTACAATAGTAGCATTCCAGTAGCAAGTCGATCCTGTCCACGTCGACGGTGCGCCGTCCTTACGCGGCAGTTTAAAAATCGTGAGGAAAGTTCGTCGGTCTCGCGGTATCGTATGTCGTACATCAGCGATGTAATGCGATATCGAAGCGGATATCAATCCCAGAAGCAGAAGAAGAAAACGAAAAGGCGTCGTTCTCAGAACCGAAGATATCGTTCGCATCGGGAACGTGGAGAGGCTAGAGTCCAGCCATTAAACAAGTGCCATAAAACCACGCTGTAAAAATCGAAGTACTGTTTTGCTATATTAAGTCGAGAGACACTTGCGCGGGACTATGGAAGATTCAGCATGTGGTCGATAGACAAATCTGTATAATATTTATTTAGTATTTAGAGTCGATAGGGATGCGTGAGAGAAAGAAAGGAGGGCGAACAGAAAACAGTAGGAATAGTCGAATGTGTATGAGCAATTCATCTACTTGGAATGTAGAGTGATGAATTTTGATTGAATGTTGAGCGATAGAAAGAAAGAGAGGAGGTTACTAACAACGATGTATGGTGGTTGCCTTATAAATACGGACCTTTATTATATACATAGTATATATAATTTACAAGGATTATTATATATATTATTATATAATATGAGATTATGTATACATATATAATAACGTGGTCAATGTCCGACAACGGAAATAAGACGGAAATGAAGCGAAACAGTATACCAGTAGAGCGTATTATTATTCGAGAAAAGCTAGAGAGATTCTATCGTATGGTCGTTAGTGCTAAAATATCCCCTGTATGGATCTAAGAGAGAAGAAGCTATTATATAATTTTATCTATTATTATTATATTATTATTAATATTATTACTGTTTAATTTTGCCCGTCACGCTCGCCTTGTAGCCTTCGAACCTACACGGCGATCATGCGGGCATTATTCTATGTATTATTCTTTATTATTATTATTTTTATTATTTGAAGTTTTGCCCCCAGATCCACCTTGCAGCCTTCGAACCTACAAGGCGGATGTGTAGGCTCTATTATTATTATTATATTAATGATTATGGAACCACATCGTATGTAGCTGTGATTTTGCTTTCAAAAAGTAAAAATTAAAAATATTTATAGCAACTGAGACAATATCTCTATATTTATATTCCGTTCAATGACCTTTCTGCGCTTATTACGATTTTTATCACATATCACTTCGTTTTCTTTTTTTTGTAAAATAGGCTAGGAGATATTAATTAATTAGCATGATACAATAATGCTGTATCGAGTCGACTTATCGGCCAATTGCCAATTCGATTGTTCTTATTCAGCATTTTTGTGCAGTAACAAGAATCCAATTTCGTCGTGTCATATTTGACGCGAACGTTGCACATTCGGACATAAAAAATCGCCCAGTCTTCCAAGAAATATTGAATATTTGTCACGACGTGAAGCGCCGATGCGATTCGTTATATTTATACAATTACATAAAAGTCACGCATTTGGAAAAGATAGTATACAGCGATAAAAAGATCATGTGCACAGTTCAGAGTCTGTCTGTGCGCAAAACTTCAATGGACTTTGGATACAGAGTTGCTTCAACTTTTTAATCTATTTTCTTAACATTCTGAAATAATCACGAGACTGTTTAATTAATATGATTGAGATAGCAACAATTTTCATCCGCCAAAATCCGTCAATGAAACATAAATATGGATATGGCGTTAATTTATTCCGCTTATCACGTATCTACAGACTTAAATTAAAAATATCTAAATTAAAATGTCGATCTAAAGATCAAGACGAGAAATTTAAAAAAGAAATGAATTTCGAATTTTTGTATACACAGATTTCCCTTTTCATTTCATACAGGTGTTCTCAACGTATAATTAATAGTTTATAATAAATTATTACTCAATTAATTTTTAGTACATTTATTTAATATTTTAAATATTGCTTTAGTCACTTTTTTATAAGATTACAATTCCACGTAAAAAAATCTAGATAATCTAAATTCAATAATAATTCATGTAACTTCGCATTTATTCGAAGTCAATTTTAACAAAGTCAGCCAAAACGATTTTGCAATTTTCTAACTACGTCCGTAGCGGTGAGCTCTTCTCGTTGAAACACTCCCATCCTGACTATTAGAGCCAATCAAACGTGTGATAGTGGGAAATGATCGGCAAAGTAGAAGAGATATAGTGGGAAAAACGAGAGCAATAAAAGATTAAAAAAAAATTAGATGAGTATATAAACAAGCATTATGGCAGACATTTGCTATAATTAATTTTTTATCGATTTCCCAATTACGGAGGCAGCGATGTGACTTTTCATTTTTTCGTTTTACATCATATCGCACGATGATCGCAATTTACTCAGATTTTTATGTCAAAGAAATTGAGAATCAGAAATTTGAAATTAAAAAGTGAAAAATATATTGAGGTGAAATTTTGAATTAAATATTAATCATGAAACCAGCATAATTTTTGCTACGCAAAACATCGAACGCGACGAAAAAAGAAATGAATGTGTGATCAAGTCGTACTTCAATTAAATTTATTTGTTAGCTATAAGTGGAAGAATTAATAAATATTACAATAATATGCAATATAATTTTGAACGAAAAATGATTTGAGATATTATAACTCGAGAATTTTCTAGTCGACTGTTTAAAATAATTAAACATTATTTATCTTTTTGTATAATCTTAAACTAAAAGATATTAAACAAATAATCGTTGTCTGTCTTTAATACATTTTTTTAATGAAACAAAGTCAAATAAGATTTAATTGATTCTCTATTATTGAACAAAACTATTTACGCATTTTGAATCGTTACAAAATTGAAAAAATAATATTCTCATAATGTTATTTTTCTTCGAGAGAGAAAGATGATGAAATAAAACTTTAAAATTTTAAATGAAAAAAGTGTTTTGCCGATATAACTACACATGAAGTTTCATGCGCTGTGGATAATCCCAAACACGTGATCATTTCGTGATGAAGGCAAATGGTCAATGGGGTTGTCTACACGAGTGCACATGCTGTAAGCGTGACTCCGTAATTCTCGGCTGCGTCACAGTTCTCATCATGGAAAAAAGGAGGGAATGGCTTATGGAATTTCAGATTATTTCGATCCTGAATTTAATTTAAATATTTATCTATCACAAATAAAAAAAAAAACAACTTTTACGGATTTTATTTAATTGATCAATCATTGAAAATCACATGAAGAATTCTCAGTGATTTTTAACGCAGAGTAAATTAAACGATCGACGGATTATCTGTAATTTTTTGTCCTGATAAAAATTCGGATTGAATTTGATAAATTGGATTAACTGTTGTTTTCAACTGTTGTTTCTTTTCTGAAACGTAAGTTGTCAATCTTGTTTAGAATTACATCATTCCCGGTTCTCTCGGCGCCAATGAGAATGTTGGTTGTATTTGCTCTCACGTGCTGAACACGACTAGATAACGAACCGATTAATTCGACATGTATGTGCACAGAGCAATGAGTACGGATTCTACGATTGCAGACACAGAAGGAGAAAATCAACGTGACGCGTAAAAGATTCGCCGATTTTTGCATTGTATTTATGCGGTGAGCATCGATATCGCAGAGCAGATGCGCGGGCAGAGGAGCGAGGAAAAAGAAGAAAATTACGGATACTGAAATAGAGCAGCATGAAGTGGGGGAAAGTTCACTACGAGCAGAAACTAGTCGGACGATGAAGGCCGAAATGGAAGAATATTTGTAATAAAAAAGTTTTTCTCACAAAAATTTTAGAATTACAAAAATTATAGAAATTATAGAATTTAGAACTTTCTGCTTCAACTACTGTTGCGTCGTCTATTTTTAATAAAAATCGAAAGAAGTTGTCAAGAAAACTGAAATTTAAATTCCGAAGAATCTTGTTCTTACAATTTTTAAAGATTCTTTGATATTTCTCGAACAGACTTGATTATTTTCAATCCATTGTTTTCAGCGGCACATGTGGTTTCGGTACCTGATAATAAATTACTGCCAGACAGGTACGCACATTTTTAAAGTCAAAATACTCGATGCGTCAGAGAGTTAATATTTGCCACACAATTATAATTACAGTATCAGACATGAAAAATATTTTGAATATATTTTTCGCGTGTATATTGAGGCGACAAGATGCACAAGTCAAGGTCTGTAAAACAAATAAATTAACTGACCAATAAACAGATGCAGACGATTATTTTTTCATTGGCTTTTTTAATCGAACAGATACAGTTGTTCTTAGAATAAGTTGTTAACGAGATTTTTAATGAGTTGACAAGTGCACGAATACGAATAAATTGACACGTGCCTTTTTTTATGCCGTTTCGATATTTCAATCAGCTTCAATATTAAATTTCTTTTCAATGTTGGTTATCTGTGCGACTGCGTTTATTAAGTAATATATTGAAAAGATATGTGCTGCGCAATACTGTACTAAATGCGATATTGAAAATAAAATATATGAGCAAAAAATTGTTTTTCAAAATCGGATTAATGGAAACTTTTCATCATTTTTCCATTGGTTCTCGTGCAACACTTTGAAAGTCTGAGATTCGTTGTGAGAAAAAAAATGACATCCGTATTTATAAGATACCATTAATTCAACATTGTTTTGTCTACATTGTAAAATTGTCTGGGGGGAATGGGAGGGATCTTCCCGAACAGTCATCGAAGAACACGCAGCGCGTCACGCTCGGTGCGTGTTGAGCAGCCTTGAAAAGCGAGGTCAATGAAATGACATGTATTCCTTTTTTTTCCACGAAATCAGGTGCAACTTCAATTTACCGACAAAGTTCTGTTTGTTAACGATGTCATTATCATAGCATACTTAATGAAATTGAATAGAATTGTCTTTCCTTATTATTTCTTATTATTATTGCGATCACGCATCCTCCACGTGCCTCAGCGAGCGGAATCGATGTCGGCCCTACGGAATCTTCCTGGATCTTCGCGATCTTTGATCTTACAAACAGTGATTACGCCATGTGTTTTCGTTTCAAAAGTTTTGTCCGCTTAACTTCAAGTATTCAGTATCACGTCAAAAAGCAACAAAATGACATTAAAAAAATAACATCTTATTAGAACAAGAGAGTATCATAATTAAAAATAATTTTGCGATACGCATTTATATTTAATATTTAATATATTTTAAAATCAATTTCAGTTACAATATTTTATTTATTGTGTAGAATCTCTCTCCAAGCTGGCACTTAGTTTGTTCTATTTAAATATGTTTATCAGAGTCTTTCCTCTCTCTCATGGGAAAATTTCGCTTCATTATCGTTAAATATAGAAGAAGATGGAATATTTATGGAAACGTATATATTGTGTCTATATTTCTACGAAACAAATAGGCATGGCTCCAAAATTGATGAAATCTCGCGAAACATTTTAGGAATCCCAATTTGATTTTATTTTACTTTAAAATAGAATACTTTATTTTAAAATAGAACGATATAAATTTTCCGACAGAGTAAAAAATTATGCATTGTTAATTCATTGTTCTTTCATAGCAATATAGTTAACGCATTGTTCTTTCACTTTACAATCTAAAACTATTTGAGTCAACGTCATGACGCAAACTCTATTTCCGTTGCATAAAAGTATAATTCCGTCAATAACATCATGCGGGTATCAATCAAGTTGGGCTTTTAGCAGCCGACAACACCGAGGGCGAGGAGCGAATGCGTACGTGTCGAAAAACTCGTCTCTGCGGCCAGGCCGTGCACGCATTTCGCGTCGATGACCTTTTTCCTTTTTCTCGGTATTTTCACGCGGGAAATGTACCTCGACCCTCCGAGTTGGTACCATCGACCAATCCGGCGTCGGCTCCGATGGAAGTTGCCGTTCGGATTCGGAGCATGCTGACATGCTCCACGTAACTGATCGTGGTCATGAGTTCGGAGTCGGTAGAGGTGGTTAAAAGACTGGAAGTTGCTAGCACGACCGAAGTCGGTTTAGTACCCGAGCGAGCATCGAGGCGCGACATACTCCAGTACCAGCTCTTCCACTCACGTGTCGTATTATTGATCGCGGACGTTTGGCGAGGCGATACGAAGGATGGGCACATTTCGCAAATTTCCGATAGTTTTCAACCTCTACAAGAAGTACAGTTAGCTCTTAGATTATTTCCGAAATTGCGTCCATACGAGACAGGTGAATCTTCCTCGTGGTTGGGAATCAGACGCCGAGTATTCTATTGTCGAGGTGAGCATCATACGAAATTACACATACTAAAAATATTTATATAAGAAATATATATATGGACCTTGATATAGAATTTCCGTTCTAATTTGATTTAATACGTTGCTCCAATCAGTGCTAATTCGAACGAGGTCGATCAAATGCTTCACCGTGCTTCACTGTCAGGAATGTATTGCAGATAGTTTGTTTATAGTTTTTTAGTAACGTGATATGAGTATTTGTTCGCAATACATCAATAATTAATGCGATATAAAAGCGCGCATTACATATACTCGATATCTTGATATGATATCTTTATTTAAATTATTGGCTTCGAAAGAAATGATTTGCGTGATTAATTAGTTTTGCGTTTAAATTCAATTTTTGCTATTTATATACGCACGTGCTATTTAAGTATTATTATTTATTTAAGGTATACAGAATGATTTTGCTGAAAGATCTAAAATTTTGCTGGATACAGATAAAAAAGTAATTTCGTTGAACTAGCGAAATAATAATTTTTTGCAGTATTGCCCATTATTTTTAAAATTCCAACAAAATTATTTTAATGATCCAACAAAATTATTTTCAGATCTGTATCCAGCAAAATTTTAGATTCCTCAGCAAAATCGTTATTTCCGTATATAATTTAATTTATTTGTTTTTAACAAAAAAAAAAAACATTTATTTACCGTTTAAATAACATTTACCTTTTTTTATTAATTTGGTATGGAGAGAGACTCGTAATTTTTAGTTTCGCAAAATGATGAAAGTTGCGACATAGTGAATCCCGATAGGCTGTCTGACTAATTATCCAACCTTACAATGCTGCTAATCCACTTTGCCTATAAGCAGCTTGTAAGGTTTTGTATAAATTAACATTCTTAACTTGTTTCACGTAAGAATAAATACGTGTAGTTGCAACAGAACTCGTTTGTCGAGTTAATTATATTAAAATTTATCGTATAAGTTTAAATTTTATAATAAATAATTTGGACGTAAATTTTGATTTAGTTTAAAATACTAAAATTTAATAATCGGTAATTGCAAGTTTCTAATGTAAGATGTAGTTTAGGGTTAAAGGTTTCAAAAACAGTTCATCAAACAATTTTGAAAAAAAAAAGTATAATCGGCAAAACTGTACATTTGCAAGCTGTACATGCATTTCTCGCGGCTGTTATACTACGCGAAATTTAGCGACCGAGGAATTAATCTCGGGTCAACAGGCTATCGGATCGTGACGCCTTTTTTTTAATTACACAACTTCGACAGCGCGAATGATGAAAATCTTTCAGTATTGGCCGAAACGCTGACTAGTGATCACCATCAAGAGTTTTCGTTGTCGTTACCAAAAGCGATCGGTAATCGATTAGTTCTTCCCATCAGTCTCTTTTTGATTTAATCTTGTCTTAAAAAAATTAATTACTCGTTCCTTTCTAAGCTTATATTTTATGTTTATATAGCCATCACTAATGTATATTATATAAAATATTATGTATATTATATAAAATATATATATTATTATGTAATAATAATTATAATAATATAATAATAAAAAACTTATCTTTTTCAGGTGATATTTCTTGAGGGAAGAAAACTTTACGTGAAGATAAAAGAGCAGCAGCAGTCTCTGATCACAGATAAGACAGACATATTCTCTGAGCATCGTGCTAAGATGTCGCAGATTCCGGAGATCATGGAGCAGAAGGATGGCCTAAAGAGGAAACCAACTCTCGTTAGACGAGTGTCCGACATGTTTAAGGGTAAATAAACAAAACGTTCACGTTCATTATCTTTTTCTCAGTTCTTTTTTTCCGGCCCTTTCTTTGCAGAAATACTTGTAAATAATTACAAAGAGATTTTTTTTTAGTTGTTTTTTTAAATGGAAGATTATTTGGCTAAATAATATCTCAATAATATCTCGCTCTTATCGCAAAAATTACATAAGTAATTGGAATATCATGTAATGAAAATATTTTTAGTTCGTGAATGATAGTAGCTATATGTATAATAAAATCGCTGATTAAGTGTTCTTCTCTCTCCTACAGATGGAAACTATAGCGGGCCTCCGATGCTGTTCCGACATGCATCGATGCAGAAGATCCGCCACTGCTGCCAAAATCTCAACCTACCATATCTTCTCTATTCTTTCGACAGTTCCAAGTCACATCCGATAGCGCGCAAGATGCACGTCTACCTCAGCCATTTTCTTCAGGAGATCACGATTAGTCTCCTGATCACGTACGAGAATTTGCGTCAATCTGTGCTGCGTGGAATTCGTATCGAGAAACCAACCCGCGCGCAAAAAGCAACCGCAGAGACAAATGACGAGCCTGCTAAACTTGCCGCGAGGTTCAACAGGTTTAAAAAGCCGAAACGCAAACATTCATGCTATCTGACCGCGGCCGTGTATCTCGTGCCATTGCTGCTCGTCTTCCAAATGATAGCCCTATGCAACCTAACGATTTTCGGCAAGTACACCCCAGGTTTCATATTCCTGATTACTTCGCTGCTCTTCCTCGGCGGTATCGCGCTTAAAATACTGTTACACGAGACAGTACTGCACGACATCAAGAAATGCGAGAGGAAAAAGGTGCAGTGATCTGCTGTTTTTACTGTCGCTTCGTCGTCTAGAGACAATAGAAGGTTTCCTGTTCGGAGTTTTCGTCGTGTTACACGATGAGATATCAATATTATCTTCTATGTACATGATATTTATATATGTTTGCGTTGATAAAACCCTGGAAGAGATCGACAAACAATCTCTTCCATTTTGATGTAGCTCTTTTTTTTCCACAAAATGTTTTTAATCATCATGTATGTGTTCTTTCTTGTTTATACGTTGTTAAAACTATTAAGCAGGAAATCGCGTAGTTATGTAGAATACATTGCAATGAAGACATTTTTATAAGCTATAACGCATAAATATAATAAGCGGAAGCATAATTTTAATTGTTCTCAAGCGTAATCTCGGAGGTACTTGCAGTCGACTTGCTTCGACTTCACGAAGCAAATACTGTGAGTGTTTTGTTCTCTGCAGCATAAGACTGAGAATTATTTTTAACGTATATATTTGTAAATAAGTATGTGTGAATGATATATGTATATGTATGTAATGAAAGATGGGTTTACAAAATTGTCCTCTGTTGCGACAAAAAAAAAATGGAAGATATAGCGCCTTAACGTGTCCAAGTTGAAAGTTAGTCTGTGATGGCGTGCATACAAGTGATATCTCGCGGGCACTTGCAATACCACTTAATTATATACGAATTATACATAATTATTTTAAGCGTAGATATTCGAGTTTTAAAAATATCCGTCTTTAGCGATCGTATTTATCGATACTGTTTCCTACGAAAAATAAAAGAAACTGACAATACTTTTATTAAATTGTGTTATTCTGGTACTTTTATTTCTGCATATTTATTTGTACACGACTAAAAGCAGCAAAATTAGACTACCATATAAAACAATTGCGTTCAGATTGTGCGATATTCCCACGCTGCTAGAATATTCGCCAATACTCGCGGCATATGCGATGACATGTGCCACGTAATTCTGTTCGTGCACGCTGTGAAACAGATGCGCGTAAGGTCCTGCAAAGAAGACTCAAAATATTTAAGTGAATTCGCTGCAATTCTCACGACAATTCTTTCTGGAAATTTCTAAGTCAATGAAGAAGATAACGGATTCTCGAAGTCTTTCGATTGTAGCCTTTGTACTTTGTAATAACTAATAAGACATCGTTGACGTACCTGTAGCGTACACAGCTACGTCTCCACCACCGTGATGAGCTTCGTCCGATATGATTGTAGCTTGCTGGCTATAAGTAAAATCGCTGGTGTTCGATTTGGATGGATCCATTCTCTTGGCTTGACCGTCGTCGTCCACGGTGTACGCGATATTGTTCGGTCCACCCGTGCTGTAGGATAACGTGGTGTAGGGTATCCCGTCGTATTTAGATTTCTGAGCGAGTCCTGAAATATTTTCGCATGAGAAAACGATCCGAGAAAATTTCATACACATTGATCTTACCCAAAATGGATGAACCTCGAGGACTGTATCCATTGAAACTCATTGACTGCGTGTGATCGCTTGTGACTATCACAAGAGTATCGTTAGGATCGATCATTCTAAGAGTGGCGTTAACAGCGTCCGAAAATCGGACAGTTTCTACCAGCGCTTGAGCGGCATGACCGCGATGATGAGCGAAATCGATCATACCACCTTCGACCTGGAAGAGTCATCATAATTGATCTTTCTCGCAGCACTACCCGCAGCATTATCGTAATTGTACCATTAAAAAATATCCCTGTTCGGATTTTTGCAAAATTCGTAAAGCCGTCACGGTCATTTCTTCCAGACTCGGTTGTCCCTTCGGACCTCGCTCTCGTTTCCAGTCCATTTCGATGTGACTGTTGGCAAAAATACCGAGCAGATAATCCACGTTGTCGATATCGACCTGGGACAACTCTTCGTTGTTTTGCACGACTTTATAAGCTAAGTTTCTACTGGACTTATCTCTCATCCACTCATCGATGAGATCACGACCGTCTTGTCTATAGCAAGCCCATGCATCTATCGGGTCAAATTCGCCCGCGCTCACGTTGGATTTCATCACCTGTCTGCCACCGCCCATAATTACCTACAAAAAGATAAATGCGTATTCATCTCGTAATTAAACAAAGTGCACGAATCAGTCTCTATTTACGCGAATGTTTTTTCCCGGTTCATCCTCCACTAATTGCCTGGCGATATCTTTGCAGCCAGTAGCGTTTTTAGGCATTTTGGATTCGCACTCCCATCTGCGATTTGCACAGTGCGCGTAAAGCGGCGCCGGAGTCGCATGAGTGACTCTAGTAGTCGTCACAAAACCTATTGTATGTTAATATTATTAACGTACAATATTATTATCGTGACTGTTATTGTATGTTAATTATTTTATGTTTTACAAAAAATATAGACATGTTTATACATATAGTTATATATATAGTTATAATTAAAATAGAAAATTTTAAAACAGAAGTTTTTACTTTTCATTTAAAAAATTGATTGACAATAGCAATAGCAAGTTTAACACATACAAATTTTGATAGTAGAAAAATATATTTTTTGAATAATTATTTATACGAGGATTATTTCGCGTCCTAATCATGAAGCTACAGTAAACAGCTATTTTGAGGAACTTCAAGAAACGGATTTCTATAAGGACATAAGCACTGGAACATCGTTGAATAAAGTGCTGATTGAAGTTGAGAAAAACCATGTTGAAAAGTAAAGTAGTTTAAAATTTAAAGTTGAATGGACCGAAGTTTTTAAATAACCTTCATATAAAATATCCTATATAAACCTCCAAGGAATGTCTTAAGGACATTCCCAAGATGTCTCTTGAATAAAGTGTGCTGTGTAGGCTGTTGTGCAGGCAATCGTTTAATCCCGGTCTACAATAGGTATAATAAGCCTTAAGCCTTAAGAAATTGACCAATCACACTCGATTTTGAAGAGAATAATCAACTATGGTTGGTTGGAATTTCTTACGGCTTAAGACTTACTACGTCTATTGTAGACTAGGGCTTAGGCTTTCTAAAATCAGATTGTTATCGGGTCCGACCTGTGGCTTTACCGACTGCTTGAGCCCACGTTATAAATGAATCCACGTGATAATTCGCGTTCAAGCTTGCCTCGCAATCTCCCAATTGTACGTTCGCATCTACTCCTATGACTTCGTAATTCGTTTTGACTCCTCCGAAAAGAGCGGTGGCGGTGGAAGCCGAGTCAGGGACTCGTTCATTCGTGGTGTAAGTCTGTATTATCAGCAAAAGATACATTTGAAAGAGAGAGTGATAGAGAGATAAAGAACGTGAAGATCTCATATAAAATATATATATGTTAATTAAAATACAAGTCACATCTAATAAGAATCCTATCGAGACCTTCAGTATCCCGATATGGGGAAAATGCTCCCAGGCAAGTCGACTGGTCTCACCACCATGATAAATTCTGCTAGCCGTTATGGTATCAGGACTCATCCCATCCCCCACAAAGAGAATCACGTTTTTCGCCTTTTTTACGTTCCAACGACACGAAAGAGATTCTTCCAGTTCTTTGTTCGCCAACTGGCGCCAATATCGGCTATCTGCGTCAGAAATGATGATACACTCAATCACCTTCCTCTTTCGATATATTTGCTCACGCAGATGTGGTAACGAGTTAAAAACAAACGAGATAATTTATCAGAAAACAAGTCTCATAAATTTACAAATGAAGTTTACAAAAGGAGGAAAAATTAACTTGTAAATTTCATTCTCTTGAATTACAACATTGCAAATATTGCATCAATATCACAAAATATAAGTTCAACGTTGAAAAGACAATGCAGAAACGTCTAATGTTCGTTGAATCTATGTCTTACATACATTGCAATTCAACATTTATTCAACGTATACGCAATGTAGATTTTATATATATTATGTACGTTTTATATTTTCCAAAAATTTAAATGAAATAAATATGTAAAATTATTTTTTTAATTGTTGAAAAAATTTAAAGTAAAAAAATATTAATTTTTATTATTTTTATTATTTAAAATTGATTCTTTTGCTTTCTTAAAATGTTTATACGTTTATACGTTTATATGTTTATACGTTTAAGAATATTAAATCCTCAAATTAATTTTTACACAAAACTAAGCAAAATTTTATTTATTTTCATCTTGGAGATCATCTTTAAGGAATTAATTTCATTAGAACATGGGTGAAGAATCTTATGATGCTGCGCCTTTTATCCTATTTTATATAATTTTTTAATATGAAAAAGTAAGGCGCCACCGCGGCTATCTGTCGGCGTTTTTTAATAAAAAATTTATTTCAAAAGATAATAATTTGTTCAATGTTGTTTTAATGTTGCAAAAACATTAACAATCAATATAGAAAAATCAATTTAGATTCAACGTTGAAAAAACATTCACACTTCAATATTCAACATTGCAATGTCTCTGCAATGTTCTTTCAACATTCTGTGCTGTATGGATACGCGTTTATTATTACACATCGATTATCGTTTTAAAACTTTCGCTTATCATGCGGTTTAAGTATGATTAATCTTGTCCTTGAATACATATGAACCGAGAGCGCATGTCATAAAATTTTATGAACTGCGCATCTTGTAATCTTTTGAATCATGACTATTACGACACACACTTGAGAGAAGTTTTCACATTATGATTTATTTATATTTAAATTTACCTTCGATCGGGGCCACACTTGTAATCTTAGCAAAGTATATGATAAGATAGATGACGAAGTATTTCATTTTCTTTCACTATTGACAGATTTTTATCCGGTTGCTGATAAAAGAAATATGCTAGAAGTATGTTAAAACTGAGGAAGACACTGAGCACTTTGCACTAAATGAAATACGTCCTCTGCTGAAGAATCATGAAAACAGAAACTATCTCAAACGGTAACAGTAGATTTTCAATGTAGATTCGATATAGCTGATTCAATAAAATAAACGTAATTGTAAATGGTTGTAACCGTAAGACATTGATTAATCATAGTCAAATGTAAAATAATGAGAATAATCGATTGTGATTGATCAATTTTTTACAACTACAACCATTTATGATTGCATTTACGTTATATAGAACGGTTGTATGATGATTCGATGATTCTCAGAATGAGTCAAATGTACACAGAAAAAATGCTGAAGTTTGCTGAAGTATCTAAAAATTTAACTACAAATGAAAATAATTTTGTTTGGACCATTAAAATAAACTCAAATTAGTTGCTAGAATATTAAAACTTTTTACAGTATGTATCAACGTTTTATCAATTCGCTTCTATCATTTATTCAATCAATTATTTTGGCCGAAATTATTTTCAGATCTGTATTTAGCTAAATTTAGCTAAATTTTTAGATACTTCAAAACCATTTTTTCCGTATACGCACATTCCTTGCTGTGCAACATAAATCGCGTTGTACTATAAGAGGCAAAGGATGAAATTAAGAAAAATAATTCTAGTTGAGCTAACATTCATCGTAACGTTTTATTTGATTTGTTATTTATATCCATTATCGGTTCTTACAAGTCGCGTAATATAATCTTTCATAAGTTTCATTTTTATTCCTCTCCTCGTTTGTTTAGTTTCTTCTTGAACAAAACTACTAAAAATAGACTCGATAAAATCAACCGCTCAAGTCTCTTTTTTTTATATCTTTCGTCTTATTTGTCAAGCGCGAGTCGATGAGATCCGAAATGCAGTCGAGGATATAATTGTATATATTCGAGAAGAGAGAAGAGGGCGTCGCCTCTTGAAAATTTCTAAGAAGCTCGCAGTGTATAATAATAGATAAACCGAAAACGCTACTCGTTCTCTAATTGTTAGCGCTTATATTCGCTACGATATAAACATTTCTGTTATTAATATCGTTATCAGTTTTAAAAGTTTTATCGTCTTCCGCGTTCATTTTTCGAACGCGCTTATATAATGAGTGTCGCTGCAGCGACAATCGAGGAGCGTGAGATCGTCGTGAAATTTTCTCTACGTTACCTCGCGTCCAACGTTCTTGGCATGCGTCCAGGAACAATTTTGATTTTGTGCAGCTCGCGCCCCTTGATTTCGCTTATGATTTTGCGGATTCGCGTGACATTTTGTTTCGTGGTTTCGAAAAAAGAATTGTGCTCTGCAAAAGAACTTTAGGAAGAGAAACGAGTTGGTTCCGCTAGTATGAGATGGTACCGCTAGATTTCGAACGGAAGGCAACGTTCAGCTTCATCTTATTCCGACTAAAAGTAAAAGTCCTCGATATTTCCTCTAAAAAATAAAATGCAAGATTTCGAAATTATTAAGCATTATGCTAAAACTGGAAATTCGACAATTGAGTCTCGCTTATAATATTTGCAGGACAGGACTCGCTGTATCAATGTCGACCTGATATAAACTGTCTACAAATTCTGCCTTATATAATAAAGTACAATGAAGTCATTCTCGTTACGTTTTAGGTGTGATATACGTGTTTCGTACCATCGTACATATTAAACTTTTTTTTACCTTTGTTCTCCTTAGCTCAAAGATTATTGCCAACGATTATGTTATCTTCTCTTCTTTGCATTTTTTTTTTTTTTTTTTTTTTTTTTCGTTATTAACCCTCAACTATAGTGACGAGATAAATTATGATATTAGAACAGACATTTTATTATATGTAAATATATTTCCAAATATTCGCTTTTTTAATTTGCTTTAATTTTAACTTCTAGCTTTATAATTTTACGTACAACCATATTTTCCGAGCACCATCAAATTTGCACAAAATTATATTATTTTATTTATTCGAATCAAAATTGATTTCTTATACACGGAAAAAACGGTTTTGTTAAATCTAGATTTTGAAAAATCTAAAATTTTAGCTGAATACAGATCAGAAAAGTAATTTTGTTGAACTATCAAAATAATTATGTAAAACGTTCGAGCCAGTTACTAGAATATCAAAATTTTTTGCAGCATTGTTCATTGTTTTTTAAGATTCTAACAAAATTATTTTGATGGACCAATTTTGATGGACAATAAAATTATTGTCACATCTGTATCCATCAAAATTTTAGATCCTACAGCAAAATCGTTCTTTCCGTGTACAGAAAAATCCAGTTCAAATTCAGTCATATAGTTGAAGGTTCCTTGCAAAAATTACCAAATCGCTTGTATCGAAGAGATTCGAGAGCCTTGCGCGAGGTACGTTCAACGAAATTCTCGCGTTTCGCTTCCGCGCTTTTGTCCCGATTCAATCTCATCGCGGACATAGGCATTTCCCGTTGGCGTGACTTTGAGAAATCGAATCGTATCGATTTTGCTGCCACAAAGGTCGCTCGCTAATTAAACGTTGCGTGTACGCGGTGCGCTCGATAAAATTGACTTTACTGTGGCAGAAGATATCCTCGCGCTGTCCCGTCGCGCTCTCGCATTCCAAACGCGCGCTAATTGCGCTTCGCACTCGCAGCTCCCTCCGTTTCCGTTGGGATTCGAGAAAGTCTCGCGTTCGCATGAGCAATAAGGAAAACTTCCCTAAATTCTAAGTTTAATGACTTTTTACGATAATGATCCTCGAATGTTCGCCTATCACTTTTTAAAAAATCTTATCTTCCTACGCAGGATATCGATTCCCCAAATCTTATCTACAAATTCTTCTCATCAATGTAGAGAATTTAAATCAATATAAAATTATAATTTTGTAATTGTTAATTTTCGTCTTTATACATCCTCTTTCAATTTGATCCTACGCGGCACTTATACGTCGAGGATCGCTCGTGCGCTTATTTTGATTGTTGAGTACGCCGTACGAGTCGGGCTCGTCACAGTTGGGATCGATGCAGCAAGTACAATAATTGACGATTAACATTACACGCTAATTAGGAGCATTGTCGGATTAACCTCATTGTCGCTCGTGATTTCGTTCGTTTAATTCTCACTGACGGAGATGGGCGAAAATTGAGTCGTCTCAGAGCGGCGCAATGCGGTTCAAACGAAAATGCTAATTAAAATCGACTAATTACTACTACTGATATGTGCACGATCGCTTTTAGTATACATTGAAAATCCAATTCTTTACGAATGCGACTGCATTCGTTTTTTTTCGGCAATGCTGATTCCTACTTTAATTGCGTCTACCTGATTTCTAAATCGTTGAACCATACCAGATGAGAGTTTCGAAGAATTAAATATTGTAAATATAATTTTCCTTTCGTACGAAAAGCCTATGGGCATAACTTTGCTCTACACTGCTGCATAATTTAAATTACTCAGGTCTGGTTGCACCAACGTTACTTTGACTTTAAGCGAGACTTAAAATTCTCTCTGCCTCGTTTTAATGCCGAAAGAGAGATAGAGACAGAGTTTTAAGTTTCGCTTAAAATCAAGGTAAAGTTTGTGCAATCGGACCTCAATAGTACAATTTGAGATACTTGAATTTAGACAGATATGGTTCGCGTCTTACGATTCTATCATATTCAGTATTGTAGCTCTTATTAAAATATGTCCAATGTTTGATTCTCCTTTATTCTATTAACTGTGCATCGAGCTCGATTCCACAGAGCGAATTATTAACGAAAAGACAAGAAATGGCATTTGAGACTTTCTCATCCGTCCCCATCCGCTATTCTGACGTGATAGCTCATAAAACAGTGATTTAGTGGTTTCCGAAAGATTTCACTCTCGCCTGCGCTTTCTTTCGATTACAAAAGAAGTATTGTCATTATTATCAAACCGTCACTGCTATTAAATGCATCGCTGAAAATAACATTGAATTTACTTTTAGTCATCGTAGTTGTCATCTACCTGTCGGAGGCAAATCCTCGCGTCTACTTTCCTACTCATTGATCTTTTTGATATCGAGACTCGCAGCTAGTTTTGACGTGTAGACTTTGTAAAAAAATTGCTTTTGATTTTCGGCTGCTTACGGGAGACTTGCAAGGCGATAGACAATCGAGATCAAGGGCGGAATCTAAAATCGAAGAATTGTCTGCGTATCGCGCGCGCAAGCGCATGTGTGCATGTGTGTTTGTGTCGACGACACAAGGGGTTTTTGTCGTTAAAGCTTGTCGTCAGCGCATAACTCTCATGTAACTCTGCGTCTTTAAAACACTATACGGAATCTACTACACGCCATACGGTATAGCAATTGCATTAATTAATTGCCTCATTTGTTTAGGTTAATAGTTGCTGACAAATCGTCGAACGGGGAAAGAGTCGAACCGAGGGTGTGTAATCGATAATGGGAGTTTCTACGAGCCTACGAATTCACGAACAGTAACGAGACACGCTGCGTTTCAAAAATGTCTGCTCTCTGCCTAAGTTTATAATATATAATATATATTTATAAATTGTGTATATTGTGTACTATATAAGACTCTCTATACTTCGTTACGTTAGGTATATTCTCGCGCATTTTTAACAAATCGATCTTATTAGGCTACCCCTCGCCGTACGCGGCTTGTACGACTTTGCACGAAAGTCCTTCACGTCCGCTTATGAAATCCTGTGGGTGTATTTACAATATATGGTAGATGGGGGAGATATTTAATACGGGAGAATGCAAAAGCGGAAAAAATGCTTGCATCTTTTTTTTTGTTTCAATTGCGAAATTTTGAACTTTGTGAAAGCTATAAAATACGCGGATCTTTATATTGGACCTTCTTGGGATTCTAAAAATGAACCTTTTTTTTTACTTACATTATAAGTAAAACTTACACTATTTAAAAGTATATAAATACATATAAATTTTTCTTACTAGGCTACTAATAAAATAGAAAAATTCCATCTATATTTTGCAAGCATTTTACCCCGTGCGATTCTCTACTGCTGAGATAAGATGGTACAGTACAATGGGGGTAAAAGAACGACAGTCGAATGTTTTTTCTTGACTTCACGTACACGAGAACACGATGACTAGTAAATTGACTGCTCGGAACAGGATTATCGATTATTGCGAATTTAGTGGTCGGCGATTAAACGCTGCGGTGAGGATGGCTGTCGCGCAAGTGAGTCGACTATGAATTGAGTGTAATTTGCAATGATTATTCACATAATCGGTAGAGATCACGTTACGCATCATCTTTATTAATTCTAAGGGGTTATCACTTCGGACTAAATAAAACTCTCATGGCAGATTTTGGCAGGATAACTCAAACAAGTTGTAGATGATCTCGGAATGAATAAAATCGCAATAAGGGTATAACAAGGTGAAATAATTCGCTTGAATTCTAGATTGTAGCGCTATACTCGAGTTTTCCTATCGATAATAATATTAGTCCGCGATAACTCGATATGACGGGTTACTAAGTTTGGCCGCTTCTAGAGTTTTTTTTTTTTTTAGGTATTACGTCTTCTCACCGCTTTCTCGCAAACCTATCTTTTAAGACAACGAGGAAATCAGGACGAGTTACGGACTGTTCAAGACAGTTTCCTGGCGTTAGCTGTTATAACTTCACTAAAGCAATGAATAAAACCATCTTGGATTCGTTAATAAACAGGACAATCTCTACCATCGCGCCAATTATTCTTGGAAAATCGCTTTCGCGCTAGGCCATGTCATTAGTCGATAACTGGCTGCTGAAATTTTCAAAAGGTATCGGAGTGATGTTCTTTATGGCGCTTCATTTGTCCTCGTAATTATATGAACGTTCGTAACTCGTCCTACACTACTATCGATCCTCTATAAATACAAGATATCGAAAAAACGCCGTCAGTCGCCGAAAACTTTTTAGGATATCTGTATCACGACGATCGATGTGTCTCGACATCTTTTTCGAGATTTTTATACGATCAGTCAGACCTTACTTTTCGTCCCTCAGGAGAGGGGCCTCCTCGGCTTCCTTTCGCCGTGCTTTCGCTTCTTTCTTCGCTCTCTTCTTCTCTTCTTTCGCCAGCTTCTTCGCCTCCTTTTGCCTAGTCTTTTCTGCCTTTTCTTCCTCCTTTTGCCGCGCCTTCTCCGCTTTTTCTCGCTCCTTCTCCCGTTCTTTCTCCTTCTTCGACTTCTGTACCTCCTGGACCACCGACATCTTCGGCGCTGCCGCTGGTCGCTTGGACGCGGCGCGACCGCATGACAATGTCGACGACGTCGACGTTGTAACGGATGTGCCTCTTGGACTCGGCGATGTTTCGAGCTGCGTCACGATCTTTTGAGCGCATCTGCAAACGCGTCAACTGCGTTACGAAGGCGTTCTTTGACGAATCTCTCGGCCGATTGTTGAATAAAATTGATGATCGTAAAGATACCTGATTCTAGTGGAGGCTTTGCCAGCACGGTAGTCTCTCTGGAACTCTTTGATTGGTGGCAATCGACGTTCTCGATTCTCCCGCATGATCTCCTCCTCTTCAGTGATTTGTTGAACCGGATCCTGATACTCCTACAAATTTTGGTACAAACGATCGTGTATATCGCCAACTTACGTACTCATTTAGAGAAGAAATACAACATTCGCGAAATCAGATTGTCATAATGTTACTTTAGATCGAGAATATGAAATGTACTTTACGTCAAACATCATGCCAAGCGGCTAACCTGAATTCGCATTTTCATCGATTGCGTCTGGGAACGTCTGAGAGTCGCGCCTGTGGGTTGCCGTACCCTCGTCGGTTTGCCGAGAGATGAACTTCCGGTGCTATGCGCGGACGAGGAAGTTGCCGAAGAGACGGAAGACACTCCTAATGCGAACGAATTCAAATTCAAACTTTGTAGTAGTCTACTAACACACATTCCCACACTAGATTGTATACAATTAGCAATTTGCGAAGCTTATTACAAACCAGAAATGGAGGACGAACCGCTAGCCATCGAGTATAAAGAGGCAGAGGCTGGTACGCTTCCGGTTCCCCATCTGCCACCAGGCCCGGTCACGCCGACGGCAACGCCCGTGCCCATGTTGTATTCTGACGCGCTTTGAGGGAGTACCCAGGATTTACCCGACATCGAATACTATAAGCCAAAACACAGTGCATAATTGATTCGTATTTCTCCAAGCGATACGCATCTGGAACGGGTCACAATGGTGGACGTACAAAACATGTTGAGAAATTGGCTGAATTATGATTTACGGGAATGAAAATTTATCCGAATTGTATCTTTGCGAGTACAATTTACTTTATATTTAACCCTTTAACTACGGCTGTCGTCAATAGACAACAAAATGAAACATGTACCCGTAGTTAAAGGGTTAACGAATAATTAGCAATACGCTGTTGAACTCTTTTGACAGTTAAATATTTAAAGAACAGGATGCCTGTTACGGAGACAATAAAAAAGAATGTAACAAGATATTCAGCGATTTCGAAGCTTGTCTTTGAATATGAAGCATCCTGTTATACAAATTGGCCGCATCGACGGCTTTGAGAATCCGCTCTAATTAGCAGAGATTTTGTTGCGATCGTATCAGGCATAAAATTGGTATGCGAATGAAATGCGCAGAGAGACAGGAAGAGATCGTGTAGAATTAAATTCAGGCAAGAAAACGGTAAAGTATGTAAAAGAGAAACGAGTAATTGGCGCGTGCATCCGAATGCTCAGAAATCCGTCTGAGATGAAACGGGCAATATCATCACTTACATCACGCGGAATGAGGGTCTGCTTCAACCGTAGAATTTTCGCTCTGCAGATAACGCATCTCAGCGGCAAAAGCCTCTGAGACACCGCCATTTGTATCGTCTTGACGAAGCAGCGTCTGTAAAACAGTGGAGATGAATGTGAAGTTAACATATAACGAGCGCCGAGATGTCGCAATTAAAAGAACAGCTTTTTTTTTGACATATAAAATATATTATACAGCGCCGACGTGAAAAATAATTATTGCTTATTTCGAACTCTCAGCGTAATTCAAAGTGCGGAATTCTGCGTTTATTTTAAGCTCACCTACAAACCACTCGATGCCCACATGGCGCGGTTTGCATCGTCGCCCTCGCATTCACGCATATGACGCACTGGAACAAAAAAAATAACGAAGCGTATTCGTTGGACGCATGCGACAACATTGAACGGATCTTTACTGATAATCACACGTACGTATAACACATACTACTAGCTATCGATGGGTTGGGGAAAAAATCGAGGTAGAGCAAAAAGAAGGTACCGCTTTTATTCAAGTTCATCATAGAGCGTGACTCTTATTTTGTTTGCATAGTTTTTACGCGCTTGCACGTGTAATGTCATTAAATGCCCAGAGCGCACGATGTAACACGTCGTTGTTTAGCGATCGAGACGGCCACGATTGGCTGCCATAATCGACGTAACGTAATTAGGCGTCACTTTAATCGAAATATTAATAGCTCGAGTCGGGAGGGTGGGCGAACACGTCAGGAATCGAAGGGTTGCAACCGCCACTTTGTCGTCGTCGTTAATCGACTTTTGCGACCGATTGGGCGGCCAATTCGTTCGGAAATTGCGACTTTTCCGGACGGCTGGCTATATTTTGTGCGATACAGGTGCTCTGTTATCGTCATTTTCTTCATCGTGCAGCCTGATGGCCCAATCTAGCGTAACGCAATGCAACGAACCGAGAAGATGCAGGAATCTTTAGTATTTTACAGAACTACATCGCTCATTTGTTTTTCTTACAATAACACAACCAAAAAAAAAAGTTTTCCAGAAAACTAACTTTGAACAGCTTGAATTATTCAAATTTTTTTGTAATATTAATATTTTAAATATGCAATTTTAGTATAATAACTGATTGTAGAAGAATAAAATCATGTACTTTTAAAATATATTTTTCCTTATTTTCTTTATGTTTCTGTTTTTTTTTTTGCAAGCAATTAAGAAATTAGACAATTTTTTAGTTATGTCATTGTAGCAAATGAGCGATATAATGTTTACTAATATAAACTATGATACATTCTATCAAATTTGGTAATCTAGAAGATATCTTGAAAGAAAAGTCCACATTTTTTAAATATGCATCGTATATATTTTTATATTGGCTACTTTTTTGGCATTTTCCAAATGGATTATTATGAAAGTTTCAGTCAAAGAAATGACTTCAATTTAATGTACACGCGATTTAATCTACGTGTG
This sequence comes from Cephalotes varians, assembly GCA_037157785.1. Lineage (NCBI taxonomy): Eukaryota > Metazoa > Arthropoda > Insecta > Hymenoptera > Formicidae > Cephalotes > Cephalotes varians. The sequence continues at coordinate 931,033 of JANQDE010000040.1, read as the reverse complement.
CGTTATATGCAAATGTAATATCCATTAAGCTCTTTTATATTGACTAATTTCGATTTATGCTTACGTAGGCGCGGAGACTTTGATGTAATCACTAAAAAGTATGTGTTTCACCTTGTATCTATATTTGGAAAGAAATTTCATTCATTCGCCAGTAATAGATGTCAATGCAATTACGTGTTAGATTTAATTGTCTATCGCGCGGGCGCGATAATATACACAGTTTGTACACTCAACCTTAGGGAGAATCTAAGAGAGTAAAGTGTAAGACTAACAGAAAGAAGTAGCGATCGTATCGATGAATGCCGATCCAAGAGGAAAGAGCTAGATTTTAAGTAATTGTATCCGTGACTATCTCGATCATCAGAACGGGAACCGTTTCACCGTTTGATTTTATTTCGCCATTTCGAACGGTCGATTAAGCGGCTTATGACGCTTGCAAATATCGCTCTAAGAAAAAATGCATTCTTACTTTCGATTCTCTTCTTACCTCATCCTCCTGTGAAGATGCCAACTCTGGTTCGTTTTCCTCTAGTTTCGTCAGCAATTTGTCCTGAAAAAGAAGAATAAATATTTTTTTAATCAAGATTTATTACATAAACAAATTTAATTTATATTCCGGGGATTCTATATTCCGTGGAAATCCTCCTTATTCCAGCGCTACTGTATTTAGAAACAATCGCGATAGTGTTATCAACTAAAGTTATTCGCTCGAAACAATCTTCGATCTTTCGCTCAATAAACTTCAATACAAACTAGAAGCATCTACAATTTCACCTAACGTCTATCTGTTTGACTTAGCTATCAGAAGCTCCTTATTTCTATAAGCCTACATTTTCTTCACACAAGAAACATCCAATTATTAACCCGTACAAACGGAGGGGTATTTCGAGTTCGATCGAATTTTACTCATAGAAGTTTCTTGTAACTTTCAAAGGTCTCTCACTCTTTATCCTCTTCTTCTTCATAGTAAAAAATCTTTATAGTAGAGAAGATCTTTGTGTGGTAGAGTGAAGGAAATCATCAATTTTCCTGCGAACAACACCGATTTTAGTTAGTTTTTAGATTTTAGTTAATTTTTGCGTCGGATTCCAGTGACTTCCATTTGTACTGAATATCGGCCTTTTGTGAAAAGTAAAAATTTTGCAAAAATTATTGTAAGTATTCTATTTTTAATTAATATTTGAACATCTGTTTTTATTTAAAAATAATTTTTCTAAAAAGAATCATTTATTTGAAAAAATAAAGAATTTAAAGAGTGGAATTGAGGCATCAAATTACTTTATTATAAGCGAACAAAACAACGTCGAGTTTCTCAGAAAAGAATCCTGTGATAGACAAGATTTTATATAAAAAGATGTATGCTTTTATTCCTTTTTGCTCCTTATTGAAAATCATTTATTTTCATATGTCCAAATAATTATATTTTTTGAAAAATTTGGAGTTCCCGTATTTTTTTTCCAAAGCTTTGTACCTAACTAGGAAAGAGTCATTTTTCTATATGTATTTATTATAAAAAGTTACAATCATTTTTTAAATCAAATAAGGCTTTTACCCAATCTTTGATTAATTTTCGATAATTAAATTATATTACATTTTATCCTTTTCTAAAATGAAGTACAAGCATTTATTCTAAACTTGAAAGTATATTCATGAATTTTTATAAATTTTTTGAATTATTTTAAATAGATGAAACAGTGTCAGACTCGAAATACCCTCGTTTGTACGAATAAAGTGTCGTTTTTCACATGGTATTGTAAGAGTTAATTAATTAGAAAGATGTATACTTTATTGCACGATATTTCCACGATGAAAGATTTGCCTCTAAATAAGAACGGTAGTCTCGCACAAGTAAAAAGCGCATCTTTTTTTGTTCTCGACCCAACAACGGATAAAGTTTCACGAAGCGCAACAATTAAAACAGTTTCGTAATATAATAATTTTTGCCTTAGCATAATGTTACTGTATCGCCGGCAGTTGTATAAAAAAACGGAGACAAGTAGATCGCGAAATGAATGGTATGGGATTACGCTCACGCGAGATGATGGTATGGGAGTATGGAATGGTATGGAACTACAAAATGATCAGTTGCTGCTGATTCCAACCAGTTTCCTCTCGAATCTGGCGTAGGACGATACAGTAAAAGGCACCAGTGCAGCGCGTCATTCGAGACTTCGGGTGCTCGACGATGCTCCCATCTTTTCTCGTGCCTATGCTTTGTCATTTGTATATTGTTGAAAGAGGTAAATTGCAAGTAAATTGCAAAATTACTTGATATTTTTTCTAACTAACTTGATACTTTCCGCGAGTGCTAGTTATTTTCATGAAATATGTTATGATGTAAATGAAACGTGCATGTTAATATTTCAATACTGCGCGCTGTAATTATATTTGACGACCTTGTGTGTGTATTAATATTTCATTACACAATTATGTTTTATATTAATTATCAAAACGTGCAATTAACTCCGTTAGAAAAAGATGACAGATATAAAGGAAGCAGTGTTGATTAGTTATTTATTTAACATTGTAAGAAGACTGTTCATCAATGCCGGATCAAAACTAGACGCAATTATTTGCATGAATTTTCTATACAGTCGGCGCACGTGATTGTGCAATTCCGTTTCATTAATAATAGGCAATTAATAATTATGTACGCCGGCTTGATTTGTGCTAACGATGCTAAAACGTAATAAAAGTGCTACAAATATAATTAAACAAAAATATTTGTTCTTCGGTAGCAATTAGTGATGATGGATTCATTAAACAAGAAACGAATTTAGTAAACACGCCGGCTCAAAGCGTAATAGGGGCATTTGTTTGTTTTCACGTGTTCGATTGCGTAAGCGAATAATCGACTTTGTTAAACATTTTAAACTCCGTTTTTGATCAAATCCGCGTATCCCACCGGTCGACATGAATCTTTAAACACTTTATTTGTGAATAACCGGTGTGACCATACGCGCTTCTCATCCAACCGGAACGTGGATCCGCTCAAGAAGTTCCGACATAATTTGAAATCAGGTAATCGGGACGCGTAACGCATTCTGTGCGGAAAACACATTCACGCATTTAATGATACGTTAAAGAAGAGAGTTTAAATATAATTAGAATTGACTCTCGATACTTAAAAAAATCAATTTCACAGTGTTTCTTGAAGTATATGAAAAAAAACACAACATTTATAACAACAGAAAGTGCAAGGAAAATTGCTAAAAATAGTGATATGTAATATTCATAATTCAAACAATGCATTTTAAGATTGTGCAATGTGTACAAAGAATTAAAAAAACGAAAGTTGTTATTTTTTTCCTAAATTTTTGTATGATCAAATAGATATAAATTATTATACGTACACATATATTTATTTTTAAATACGTTTTATGAGCTGTTTTATTTAAATAATCCAGCCGAAAATCTTGGAAACTAAGTCCGACAGGTAAAAATGTTTTACATAATAATTATGTTGATCTAAATTTTCAAAAAATCGATTTTTCGAAGTTACACACAAATTTATTTTTTAATGGAATTATATAATTTTTTTTTACATGATATGTGATTCCTCCGCATAAGTTACTCTGCATAAAAATATTAAAGTAAAGTTACTAAAAAATCAATAATTTATGAGATATTTTATACTTCATTCTGACATATTTTGAAATAAAATATCTTGTAAACTATTAATTTTTTAATAAGCTTATTTTAATATTTTTATATACAGAATAGTGAGATAAATCAATTTTAAAAAAAACACATAATTGCTTTTTAAAAAACTAAGCAATTTGCAATTATATGTTTTTTTAAATAAAATTACATGATCTTTTATACATGATATGATTCATTTCCTTATTCTATTCATAAAAATATTAAGGTTACAAAAAAAGGTTACAATTATCAAAAAATTATGATAGTATTATACAAGATATTTTACCTCAAAATATACCAAAATAACATATGGAATATCTCATAAACTATTAATTTTTTGATAACTCTATTTTAATACTTTTATGTACAGAATAAAAAGACACATTGTAAAAAAAATAATTTTATTTTTTTTAAATGACGACTTTAAAAGTCTTTTTTTNAATTTATCACATTCGGGGATCATACAATTTTTCTCTGAAACATTTTTGCCTATCAGGCTCAATTTTTGAGATATTCGGTCGAACTATTTAAATAGTATGTAAAATGTATTTTAAAAACTTTGTATGTAAAATGCATTTAAAAAATGAATATATGTATAATAATTTATATCTGTTTGAGCATACAAAAATACAGGAAAAATAACAGTTTATTCACAATAACATATTCATTTTTTTCTGCATATTGTACATCTTACAATTAAAATGCATCTATCTAAATTACAATAATATTTTGAATCAATATTGATTGATATTATTTTTAACAATTTTTGCTGTACTTCCTGTCATTATAAATTTTTTTTTATGTATACTTTAAGGAACATTGTGAAATTAGTTTTTAGAAGTCAGTTGGAAACTAATTTTTGGACTTCTCCTTTTCTAATACGGCAGCACGCCACATGGCATGCTTTCTTGAGATAAGTCGAGCTTTTCACAGCGGAATTAAAATGCTGGCCCTTTTTTTACATTACCGCAAATCGTTCGATGTAACTAGTGCGAGAATCGAGGACGTGCATTGCTTTCACCTTAAAGTTAAGATATTTAGGTTCAGTGACCCCTTAAACTTAATATCAAAACATCGCGAAATTTTATTCGTGAAGGAGACTTAAACAAGATAATTTATGAACTGCACGCCATTCTGAAATGGGCTCTTTCCCTCTCTCTTTCTCTGCGATTGTAACATTGGAAAGTAATGTATTCTTTGTTTCCGGTGATACCGTAAACATTCCAAGTGTTCGACGAACGCCGCGAAAGATGCATTCTCTCAACCGTGTCATCAAATTGCGGAGGCGCTGCATGATGTGTCGATAACATAAAGGCGGACATTTTATAACGGTTGCGATGACCGACATTGAAAGTCCAATCTCTTTATATTACCCCTGTTCGCTCCTCTCATCTGCTAACGGTTCGAAAAAGATAACGTTTCTTTGATCGCAAATTGTTTCTTCCATGAGCAGATCTGGCAGTATTGTTAATTCACGTTGATATAACCGCCGGTCACGATTGTTTCCGCGGTGGAACGCTTCGAGCGAGCAGCCGGGCGTGAAAAAGCGTCGTGAATATCATAGCGAAAGTGTAAACCACGACCTATTTCTCGAGGGGCTGCTTGAAAACGTATTTAATTATCCCGTTACGCAATCGTGAAATAAATCCCCGAGCTCCGAGTGGTAAATTATGTCCAGAGGCTTTCACTAATCGTAAAAATAGTTCTGCCTTTATCATTTAAGCGCGTTACAGTTTTGCGTCAATAAGTGTTATACATTAAAATTCCGAACTCGACATTTGCTGATAACGGTATTTCTATCAAATACTTTCTATTTTGTTTTGAAAAATGTTTTTGCACGGAAAGAACAATTTTGCTGGATACAGATCTGAAAATAATTTTGTTGGAATCTTAAAATTAATGAGCATTGCAAAAAATTTTGATATTCTAGCTACTAGTTTGAGCGTCCTTCGTAATTATTTCGATTCAGTTTAACAAAATTAATTCTCTGATCTAGATTCAGTTAAAATTTTAGATCTTTCAGTAAAACCGTTCTTTCCGTGCGTAAAATAATTAAAATTGTTGTTTGATATAAATTTCTATAAAAATCGCTCACGCTTTAGACGCATTCTCGCTCGTTGAGTAAGGTTTAAAGGTTTGCAAAGTGTAACTGGGCGAACAAACTCAACAGCCACTTAACGCTTTCCATGCGAGCTTAATTACGATAAAACACGGCATCACGTGCGTTGCCGAAGTAACAAGAACGAATGAACTATTTCTGCGTTTTTCTTGATGTTGCGTCGATATATGTTATTAAATAAATAGGATATGGATATGAGATAATTTGAATTCATTCTTGAGTTTATACTTTAAGTATAAGTGGAAATAATGGCGTCTCCATTATCTGATAATTAACTCATTTGAACACAATAGTTAAATCGTTTTATAAAACACTGTCCGACAAAATTTGACCTTTTTTGCAGCATGAATGTGTGAATAATCCTTTCTAATGTATATACGGAAAGAACAATTTTTGCTGAAGAGATCTAAAATTTTGCTGCATACAAATCTGAAAACAATTTTGTTTGACTTTAAAAATAATGAGCAATGTTGTAAAAAATTTTGATATTCTAACAATTTGAACATCAATTTCTACATAATTATTTCGACAGTTTAACAAAACTCCTTTGCTGATCTCTATCCAGCTAAAATTTTAGATCTTTCAACCGTTCTTTTTGTGTATTTTTACCTGCTGAACACGAATCCATCGTCAAAATTTGGACGATGAATTCTATCACGTTACAATTTTGAGAAAAATGGCATCAAAGAGGCAAAAACGACGATTTTGAGGGTTTTCGTGACGTTATAGCACTGGCAGCAAATTTTATTAATGCCACTCGAAACTTTTAGCTTTTGTTATGCATTTTGCAATGGATTCGTATTCACAAAAATACACATCGGAAATAACTTCACACTCATATTGTAAAATTGGACAATTACTAAAATGGTAATTGATTGAAGAGGATGATAACCCCCTAAGTGAACCACAAAATAAAAAAGGATATCTTGAATGGATCGAAGGCAAAGGTAATGAAAATTAACATAGGTTGGAAAAAAATATTTAACTTTTAGATAAAGTGCTTTCGCGTGTCTGCGAAATCGAGTAATGTTCCTGCCTGGCCGTGTTCCGCGTCGAAACATTTTGCACGACGAGGGGAACTAAAGGGATTCCTCGATAGAGTGGATATCGCGTACCGTCGATCTCCGTCGGCTGTACGACACGCGACATAACGTGACCGTCGTCAGGTTCAATGACGACGACCGCGGCGATTGGTCGAGGCCGACCGTCGCCGTTGTTAGCATTATGCACAATTTAATGCGGAAGACAGAGCATAGAGAGGGTTGAGTCAATATGGCCATTCAAGAGACATTACGTATCGGTGATATCTATAAAATAGATTCTTGAATCAAAATCAAACTTGAGTCAATTGAGAAACAAAAATATCACCAACCGGACATGAAATAATTTAATATTTGGATTTGCATATATTTAATATTTGCAATTGCAATCCTTTGATTGAAGTCTTATATACGCGATCTCAAAAGTTTCTGAACTTTTTACAGGCTACATAACCGAAGTTATCTTCTGAAATAATATCGAAAATTATTTTCTCTATGAAACTTTATTTCTAACTCTGTAGAGTTGCATTTCTTTGCGTTACATTATTTATTTGCTGTAATCCTAAAGTAAGAGTACATTTTTGATGCTCGTCGAGAAAAATAATAGAACAAAAAGCAAACATAATGTTTCTTTCAAGTATCTTAGTGATTGATTATTCGACCACTGTATTCAACCGATAGCTTTCTGTGACTATTTCTTTTTGGAAGTTGAAGATGAAAGAACATTTTAACACGATTTCGAAAATCAGAAGGTTTCAACTTACATCATTTCCTCCATTTTAAAAGAAGTTTATTAGAAATGTTTCTAGAAGTTGTACGATTATTATAAAGACTGTATTACATCAAATGGAATGTATTTTGAATAATTAATAATAAATAAAATTTATTATAACGTATTAAATAAATTATATATAATATATAATAAATAAATAAAATTACAAAATCATAAATTTTATTAATAAATAAAATTACAAAAATTATAAGAAATTGGATTTTTAAACAAAGTTCGGACTTTTGAGACTGTGTATTATGCCTTACACGATCGCGAGATTGAAATTGGTTAGTTCAAATTTCTGTTAAAGGTATTATCTCTCCACCTTTGTTACAGGAGACACTATATTGCATCTGACTCTGCTTCCCACTGGTACGTGTTTCTATTGCTGCCCCATCCAGCTGAATCGGGACGTCCAATTTCTATTGTATACCAGGTACATATTGTTCAGAATTACCGTCACGCAATAATGTACACTAAATGCTTCAATAGAGTATAATTTTCTTACTATGATATTGTTAAGACTAAGGATATTAAACGGAAATTAATAATAATTAATCGGAAATTTTGTTAATTTATCAGCTCGTTGGAAAGATGTAAGCTGAACCAGTTAATTAATTATTATTCACTAGAATTTGAGAACCAAGTTAGTTTTTGATAATCTGTAAATCGACGAATCCACTATCGATCGTATTAAATTCTTCAAATTTTGCTCATCAGCTATTTTTCTTGCGTTAATCCACGATAGGCGAAATCCAACGTATCCAAATATATTGGATATTAATGATGCCACAACGCTGCGGAAGAGTAACTTCAACGTTAAACATCCGACTATCGTTTACGTCCACGGATACAGCGATAGTAGTTCAGGAAAAGGTCCCACTGCTATACGAAATGGTACGTACTTTATAAGTGTTCAAAACCGATAAGCACCATATCGTAATACAAAGTTACCATTTGCGAGAAAGGCATTTACATAAATACACAAAGAGAATAGCGTTTTGCCAAACTTGAGCGCTTCACGCACGAAAAAAAGTTTCAAGAATCTCTGAAAAGTTTTTGAAATCAATTTTAACTTATTTCACCGAACTTCGATGATAATAAATGCATGAGGGCATTTCCAGCTTTTTTGGTGGGCGCGTGATACCACAGAGATGCATTGCTCTGAATGCCAAAACAGCTTTTTAAAAGTCATTGCAATGCCTTCGTTTTTCTTTCCGCTCGTAAAGTTCGCGGTGAGCGAGTATAGGCTAGATCCATTAGTAACTACATGATCTATAGATCTATCTTGGTAAACCTCAAGAGGCACTGTCAGGATGACGAATAGACACCATAACTTGCCACAATAAATTGCGAAGTTTTCCACTCTTCAGCGCACAATCCAATTCAACTTTCAGCGGCCCCAAAGGAGCTGCCTTATTTATTTTTTTTTTGTTTAAAAAAGAAGAATTCTGCTTCCTGCTTGTTTGTTTTTTTCTAAATTTCTACAAACGTGGTTTATGTTATCAAGTTATCAAGTGAAGCGATCAAATCATAATTCTTTTTACAAATACGAAGACTTAGCGCAAAGTTTTTGTTTTTTACAATTCATTTTCCTTATAGAAATGCAATACTGAAAGGTAGTGATTAATTACTATTGTTCGGTGCTTTTAATTCGAAAGAAGTAATTTTCAGTTAAATTGGCCGGTATATTAAATTGGATTTCTGTAGAGTTATATTAAAAGTTTGTGTTATATATTGGCTTTATAAATTAAAAAATTTATTTTATAAAAATCCAATTGTATCCTCCTTGTTTCAGCTTATCTCCGCCGTGGGCACTATAACGTGATATTGATAAACTGGCCCAAATTGGCGGTCTTGCCATGGTACATATCGGCAGTAAGAAATGCCAAAGTCGTCGGCCCTTACTTAGCGCACATGATAAGTTGGCTCGACGCACAGAAAGCTGTTCCTTTATCCAAAATTCATGTGATCGGTTTTAGTTTGGGTGCGGAAGTTGCTGGTTTTATGGGGAAAGCTCTGGCGCCTCGAAAGGTTAGATATAGGATCTGTTAATAATCACCACCGCATTGCACGTTCACTCGACTAATCGAAGGCCGCATTATCGGAACTGCATTAGTGCCAGGAGTTTCAATCGAGGCGCGATATTGACGCGACGGACTTTATGTTAAGTGTGTATGTTGAGAAACGCTGCTTTTAGATAGGTAGAATCACCGGATTGGACCCGGCCTATCCGTTGTACATGAATACCGGGGAGGACGGTCACTTGACATGGGCCGACGCTGTCTTCGTCGACGTCATTCATACTGACGGCGGCAATTTCGGATTCCCTCAACCACTCGGTCACGTCGACTTTTTCCCGAACGGCGGCGTGAGACGACAGCCCGGCTGCGATTTGAAGAGTATCGTTCGCATGGGTTTCAGGAGACTCATAAATCAATACAGTGAGTGACTCGTTACGATGTCGAGCCGCGCGCTCTCACCGCTGTCGAGATCTTTCTTTCTCGGAGTATTTCGTTCCCTCTTTCAGTGTCGCGCGTTTGCGGAGCATCAATGTCCCCGTTTCGCTAAACGTCGCAAAATTTTCTGTTTAGTTACCTGTGGACACAACCGAGCCTGGCGTTATTACGCGGAATCGGTGGAGAACCCCTACGGGTTTCCCGCGAGTCGATGCCCAAAATGGCGACCCGGGATTCTGGCGAACTGCGTGTGGCAACCTGAGGCTTACATGGGTTTCATAGCTGATTCCAGGTATCGGGGAAAATTTTACTTGAGCACGAACTCACGATCGCCGTACGCCAGAAATCTGACAGGTCACAAACTCGGCAAATGAGGATCGCCATGCGATAATCTTGATTTGGATGAACCAGATTAAGAAGCGAAACAATTTTCCATGACTTCCATCGCTTCCGCCAGGATAATTGTCTTGGATAAAGCTTGACACAGTGGGAGAATATAAAAAATATTTTTTTTGTAACTCTTGTATTACGATGTATTTGCGGGAAATGTATTTCTGTATCCCTGTCGCTTCAGTATTCTCTGTAAACGATTCGCGAGCTCAGTTAGTGTTATTTTTTCTTCGGAAAATTACTAAGGTGACGATAGAAGTATTTTTTTCCTCAGAATAACAAACAAACAAGGTTTGTAATGGAACGGTTTGGTGTAGCAACAATATCAAAACGTTCGAATTGAATTGCGATAAGTTGAAGGGAAAACAACTTGTGCCAATAGTTTTAATGCCAAGCGTTGCGATCTTGTGCCAGATAGCAGTGCGTTGTTTACAACATTTATCCTTCTGACTCTAGGTTTAATTGTCAACGATATACGAGTAATAGTCACATAATATAATTATAATTACACTCATAACAGATAAAATTCGTGACCGAAATCTTGCATCAGTGACTTGCAGAAGACTTTTATACGATAAATAATATGATGACAATGAAAATAATATGTTGAAATATTTTTTAGAAACATACATTTAACGATTTGACTTTGTACCTGTGTTATCTACTAATGTTATCTCTTTTATGAGCGCGTGAAGAGTCACACGCAAATGTCAATCACTTATCACTGGATAAATTTGTTAATTGACTATATTAAAATGTCATAGCTATATATCTTTTAAGAACGATGATTTTATATGTAGAAAAAATATGAGAAGCATGAAACAGAATGTCAGAATAAGAAACGTCAATAATCGAGAAAGCAACTTGCAATTTTCGTGCTATTTCCAATGCACTTTGCCTTCGAAATATGTAAATTTCAAGGCCGAAGAATTTTATTGTTTCCCATCTGGGGTAATCGATGAGGTAACGTCTGGAATCACATGCCCTTCGAACAAGGGGAAACACGTGCTCTTATTAAAAACTACAAGTGACAGCTTGAGGGAATACCAATGAAAAACTAGATTGGAAGTTGGAAATATTTAAAAGGATCGAACGAATCGCTTTGTATTGCTTTTATTCTGCACCATTCTACGTGCAACGCGAATTGTGAAACGCTGCGACTGTCTTCTTGTGTTTTCAAAGATTGTTTATCTAAACTAAATAATTAATATCGTGAGTTGTATAACGTTTAAAAATTCCTTCTGTCTCTTACAGATGTACCATGATCCACAGCTCTTCTTAAGAAAGTATAGTTCCGCGAAACTCGTTCAACTTCGTGAAACTTGCTGACCGAACTTGTCTCGAGATAGCCAAATTGTCTGTTGCCGAGAATTCCGTTTTTAATCTTCATAAACCAGGATTAATTTTTTCCGTCTTTTATGAAAGTATAACGGGTATTTCGGAAAACTTTTCAGATCAGTGAATGAACGTACACAGCTCTCTTCATTAAATTCTATCAATAATTGTAATTGTAAGTTAATTCTTTTAAGGATATAATACGCCAGATACGATTTTGAAAAAGTTAACAGGGAATGTGGAATACTAAAGTATCTACAACGAAACAACTATTTAGACGTAACTGTAGACAGAACAACATAACATATTCAGTGGTCGGAATCGATAAAATGATTTATGTACGGTAGAAACATTCCCTGACTCATCTGGAAGATAGCACCGTGACCTTTCACGATCGCGTACCGTTAAACTGCATTATTCGATTTACGGAATACATTTCGCGAACTGAACAATAAGAGAATGTAATCAAACGCGTGGAAAGCGAAAAAATCGCGCATTCTCCTTTGAAGCGGAAGAGAAGATTCCCTCTCGAGAGACATCGAGGAGAATCGACAGGATCGAAATATGGTAAGTCTTAGAATCACGAACGACATAGACTCCATGAGTCTGGCCGGCGGTCAATCAACCCGGCATGTGCACTGAAAAATTCAGTACGACCGGCAGGTCGATAAGAATCCAATGGCCAGGGTTATAGATGACCCTAGTCTTGAAAGACCACGTTACGTGAAAGGTGTAGGCGGTTTTCGCAGTCTACGCTTCAACACGTTCGACCGTGTTGGTTCCTCCTCTCTCGAGGAGAAGCTCCCTCGAGTATCATTATCAGACATATATATACAGCACGTATCAAGTTTCCGTGCATTTCCTTTCATCCACTATCGTTTAGAATTTTTCGAGTTAGAGACAACTATTTTTCAACAGAATTAAATTCGCCGTCTGTTTTTAAAATATTTATGTTTATATTTACATAGAAAAAATGGATTTTTTACTGAAATACCGATCGTGTAGAAAGAAAAGAGGCTTGCAAAATCATAAAATTAATAAATATATAAACACAATATTTAAATATTAAAATATACACAGAAAAAACGGTTTTATTAAAGTATCTAAAATTTTAGCTAGATGCAGAGAAAATAATTTTGTTGAACCATCAAAATAATTACGTAGAAAACTCAAACAATGATGAGCAATGCTGTAAAAAATTGTGATATTCTAACAATTTAAAATCTACATTTATTATTATTTTAATAGTTTATTAAAATTATTTTCAAGTCTAGCTAAATTTTTAGATACTTTAATAAAACCGTTATGTGTATATTTAAATATTGTGTTGATATTTAAATATGTATTAATTTTATGATTTTGCGAGGGTCTTTTTTTATGCTCGGTAGAGCATATTTCCATTTCGCGTCTTTTCTCCAGAAAATTAAAATCAAAATTTTAAAATTCAAATCGATAAAACTCTATCTCGGAATTTGTATCCCGTAATTTCTCAATATTCGAATACGCGGAATTTTCTTCGTCATGCAACGAATATAACGAAATAGAACTGTCGCGGTTATCGTTGTTCATACATTTCGCGAATCGATGAAACGTACCAACGTCGACGGTTTCCGCACTAAAATCGCTGCTATGTATCGACCATTCGATCCTTGCATCGTTGGGAGCATTGTCCTCTGCGCGGAAATGAGAAACGAAACACGTACTACCACCACCGCCATCAGCATCGTGGATATCGATCCTTCTTTGTTCTCGTAGTTGAACATGCTTAGACTCGGGCAATTCGCGTGTTGCACCCTATGACGGTTACATTACACGGGCACGTGAAGAAAAACTCGGACGAGTACTTCCCTAGACTCTCCATCATAGAGTCCTTCTTCGTTCTTCGAATCATTTATCTTGAGCGAATTATCACATACGGAATGTTCCAAAGCGATAACTCTCATTCTTCTCAATTTGTCTCGTAATATCAATCGATAAAATGACGACAGCTTTGGTAAGCAATAAATAAATTATGCCTCATTTCACATGGCCTTATATCCCGAACCGGCTTTGTACCAATTCATTAATTTAGCATTAAAAAAATCTCGTTAAAATACATTCTAATGACGTCACTCAATTAGCGTCATTCAGATGTTCGCGTTTATGTGTCCGAGAGTGTCACCCGAGGCATTAAAGTCTCGTTAATGTCTCCTCATGAAGGACACGAACTACGGTCACATGCCGACATTTCTTTTTTCTGTGTTTGAGTTCTGTGTTGTCATTATTTTCAGGTCTTTCATTATTACAAGCCCCGAGAATGCACCCAATAATATACATTTGTGACTGTTGTCTGAGATTTCGAAGGCTGCGCGAAATCTTTCTGCCGTTCGCCCGTTTCCTCTTAATTCATTTCGTTCTGTTCTAATTCCGAATTCTCCTACAATGGAAACCAAATTGAATCTCTTTTTCTCGGACAGAAACGACATCGTAGATAAATGCAAACCACGTTTTCATCCACATTTGATGGGACTATTTGCAACGCGTCAAAATATTGTATTCGGCAGAGAACCTGCGATCGAGATAAATTAGACTTCGGATTTTCGAGAATATCAAATTAGCGGTACAAAAATGAATTCAGAGAGAAAGACTGTTCCGTATTTCGTTCTCTTTTTAGAAAATAAAGTGCAGCATTCGTAATTTAATTAATATTGAATATTTATGACTGAATCGAGCACAAGAGGGGATGATAATTGAATAATAGAGATGCAGAAAATTATACGTATTCTTCTTCTATTTAAGATTGAAGATTTTTTTAAAGAGATCTAGTTAATAAAGTGAGTCTAATAGTGCTTCACTTTAAACCGAAATCAATAGCCGCTCTTAAGCCGATATGTTAATATAACATTATGTTAATTATGCACGTTAATTTATGCATTGTTTTAAAAAAAATGTTAATATAGCAGAAAATAAAAATGAAGAACGCTTTTATGAAATACTACAGACATAATGGCGACGCATAGAGAAAAAGCCGAAGAGAAGACCTATCTCTCTCGAAATTGAATAATACTCACGCAATGGAAACGGAAGCCTGTACTGACCAGTTATAGCGTTCGTGCATTATGGTGATTCGTGCAATTCTTAATGCGATATTATCAACCCTTAACGCGTCAAAGGTCAACGACCAAACTCTTGCGAGTTCATTACTTAACTTTGTGTAACCACAAACTCCTGATTTTAAACTGATATGCATACACTTTCTGAAAGTGCATGCAACATAATTTATACGTCGAAAATTAATTAATGAAAGAAAAAACTTTCTCGGCGCATAAAATATCCATAAAGAAACATTTTTATATTTTTCGGATGAAATAAGCATTTCCGGACAGTTTTTGAAGTCTTGTAAGTAAAATAAAATCAAATAGACATTTTATCGAAAATTGATAAAACAATGACACAGTTTGGATCGTTAGCTGGCCAGTCATGGATCGAAAAGTTTGTTCGAGCGTCCGACGGCTGCAGGGTAGTGAACAACAAGCCCCTGGAATCGCATGGATGTGCACTTACGTGACTCGAAAGAGGAAGTAGACAACGGCGTAAAACTTTAGTCAGTCGATGGTCGCTACCACAAAATACAACTCTGTCGGCTTGTTATTTTCTGCAAATCCAATTATGCTGCATCGAGGGAGAAAACTCTCTCTCTCTCTCTCTCTCTCTGTTTTTATAACTGTTGTACCTCGGACGCGTATGTGTTGATTTTTAGATTAATACAAAAAAATGTCTTGAAAAAAGTAAATACAACGTATGTTGTATATAAAATGAACAGCGCATGTAATATAAAAGTTGGTTCAATATTGTACAAAAAAGTCAAGTTCGAACTATTTCAAGTAGAAATATCTCGATAATCTTCATATTTTGTATTACAAAAAATTTATAAAAATTGTAAAATCTGTTGAATGATATAAAACTGCTTCAACGTTCGTTTCATTCCAAACGTAGATGGGTGAGTGAAAACTCGAAACTGTCGCGAACAGCATTGAAACAATATCGAAAGTAAAGAAGAACGCGATATCTGACGCCGATAATCTCGAGTGACCAGTACACATCGATTTTCTTTTCCTTGTCCTTCGCCTATACTTCGCTAACGTCGTTGTCACGACGGCGAGAAACGAATACAACGGATAAAGTCCACGTGCTTGGTCAGGTACGATCAGGATCTTAACGTCAAGTTGGCGTGAGCCTTATCGGAGAAATACAAGCCGCCACCTACATCTCGTTCGCGTCAAGTTCCATCGGTTCGTAAAAATCGCTTGATTTTTTTAGCGACGCGACTCGGTTTATTCGCTTGCTTTTATTAACGTTCGTGTATTGTCAAGGTTGAGGTTGATCGCTCCCTTGCGGAAATTCCCAAGGCCCCGTTGATATCATTTAACATCACGCGAGCGCGCTGATACAATTTTAATTTCTTTCAAGTTTTCCGTTCGCTTTTTTGTTCTCGCCGAGTCTCACTTTTCTCCCTCGCTGTCCAGTAGTTCCAGTTTCCGATAGCGAGTAACACGTGGCGATAAATCAGCTGGTTGGACGTGAACTGGCTTCGTGAAATTCCGGTTTCCACGATATCGCGAACGGCGAGCCATGGTTATGGAGGCTGCACGAGGCATCCGAGGTATCCCAGTAACGATCCGTCGACCATATATGCAGCTTCTTGGCAGGTTTCCCTAGCGGAGACACTTTTTACTCTCTCCATCTTGCCGCGGTTGCTTCGCCAAGTCCTAGCACTGACTTAACAAATTGTCCAAACCGGGACGCTGCAAGGAACGACCTTGAGAGGATCACTGGAGTACTGTGTCGCTCCAAACAGTTTGTACATGTCCCATAGCTGAGATTTAATTTATATAAGTAGCATAACGATCGGAAGAGACAAATTTCTGCAGTTTCTCTTATCCAATCGGAATCACAGACAAGAATTTCGATACTTCTCAACGAGCGTGTTATCTGTTAGGACGTGTCCCTCGTTTCTGACACATTATTGCCGCATATCCACACGCGAGTCACCTTTCCATCGGCGATCAGCACCTGCTAAGTCTACCGAAGCACGATAGCCCGGGACGAAAATCGATACGTGTTCAGAATTTACAGTTTCCCGAGTTTCTGTGGATAAATTCCGCAGCGTTAGAGCTATCTCTCGAGTGGACGTCGAGTCGACCACTAGGCAGATTTTTTTTTTTTTTTATATTTGCATATACTTTGAACGGAATAACATGACAGTTCTAAATTACGTACGTGAATGCCGCACTGCGGAAAATCATGACAAATCTTTTTCCTTTTTTCTATGAAATTGAGATGAGAGAGTTGATTATGGAATTATTTGATATAAAATTATGCGGGTATGAATAAAGTTATAGAGACACGGAGCAGTATTATGAGATACGGATCTCATCTCTTTCGTGAGCTAAAGCGAACGACATGGAGGAGATGCGAGATGATAACGAAGACAAAAAACGTCGCCAAACAGGTTTAATAAGGATCGTGGCATACAAAGATAAGTGGTTATATTCTTTAGGAAATGATATAGCTTTCTCCGAGAGACGGGGGATGATCACGTTATCCCCGGGTAATCGAACCCTTTCATCGTTTCTTCACGCTCTCTCACGTAAGCTCATCCTCCTTATCCTACCTCGTCCGCTTATTAACATCCTCGTAGAGACGCTCGTCATCTCGTTGACGGACCTTCGATAAATGACGTACGTCGAGAAGCGTGAACCCTTTGATTAGAAAGGGTAAAATGATTTTCCCCATAAAACCGTCGCTCACGTCAGGGATCAATATCGGCCGCAATAATACTTTCATCGCGTCACGTTTCAGAGTTGTCGTTTGTCTTCGGAATACGGTATATCGAAAGCAATCTCGTCGTATGTATAATAAATGGCTATTGAGGCCAATAGTAGTATATCATGTTTATTTTCATCTATCGTTTATCCGTTTTTTTGCTCTTCAATTTGTAGCTCGATACAACTTGTATTTTCGTTTCTCCGGCGTGAAAATAATATCCGATAAATGCAGAGCTGGCATAAATAAATGTGTACAAACGCGTCCGTGTATGATTGAAATTATTATTTTATTCTTGATCACTAAAGATAGACTCGGAAAGTAGACCTGTGACGTAACAACAGGTGGGTTGGTTCGGTCGCAAGAGGCATCTCGTGCGCAAGATCTTTGACCTGCTTGCAGGCAAAGATTTAACAGACAGATACGACTAAAAAAATTCACTCACAATTTTATGGTGAAGATGTTGAAGTTCCCGCTCGGTTACTCTTCTCCGGGATAACTCGCGCTGCTCCCGCCTGTACTGGCTGTACTTGTAGAAGAGATACATCCCAGGCAGGGCTAACACCACCAGGGGTTTCATCAAGCCGGCCCGTCCACTACCACCGCGAACACGTGGTTCCGGCGGCTCGTCCAGGTCCTCCAGCTGACCGGCTTCCTCGACAACGGCCGGCACGGCCGCACCAGCTGCTGGCATCCTTCTGCAAGACGCCGAGAAAATGTATTTAACTCTCTCGTTAAGAATTGGATGAATTACAAATATGA
The DNA here is from genome assembly GCA_037157785.1 of Cephalotes varians. NCBI lineage: Eukaryota > Metazoa > Arthropoda > Insecta > Hymenoptera > Formicidae > Cephalotes > Cephalotes varians. The sequence goes on along the minus strand of JANQDE010000040.1, from coordinate 912,709 downwards.
CAATACGTAATACAAATTTTTGTAAAAGAGAAAATTATATTGTGTCGCATGAGCTATCGGGATAATGCTTCTTTTGTTCTGGATATTTTTCTCTGAATTGTGCCACGACTACAGTATTATTGTGAAGCTTAATCAACTAACGACAAGGAATTCAGTGACCGACACGGTGTACCACTGCGTCGAACAATGTACTCGTCCCGGTTCATTGTGGCTCCATTGAAGATATCGAATCGCGGCGCCAGCTATTCCGCTCGTTTGAAGAACATCCGGCGTACTGAAAGGATCTCTAGCTCCATTACCGCCGCTAACTTTCTTTACCTCCGATTTTTCTCGCTTAATACGCACGCGTTTTTCATTTCAGTCTCTCGATAGTTGAATCCTAAAGTATCAATTCGCGCGAAAGCCGTGTGCTCGACACGCGGGATTTTAATTTTCTGTTGCCAAACGGATGGAGAATTTTAGGTCGACAAAAGAACTAGCTATTGGTTATTGGTTTTTTCCATCAAAATTCGTTCTTTTTTAACATCTCCGTCAATGCGCCGCTACGAGCCGGGAGTAGGCGTACGTAGGTCGTCGCGTATTCCCAACACGAACCCCCATCGTTCTGATTTCTCTGTCATTTCTAGATATTTATAGTCTTCCCTAATGTGTATATGTGTCATACTATGATATCTGAGAGAAAATGATTTTCCGCCCGCATATATTCTCAAATTTCACGAGTTTAATTTTGCAACTGTCGGAGCTGCGATTATTTCCGCGAACTACGTTTTTATTTCTTGATACAATAAATAAGTCACGAAGAAATTGGAGAAGGTTCCGCAGATATTTTTAAAGCTATACATGTTTCTGTGAATTCTTGAAGAACTATCTGAAGAAGAAAGAAAACGTTCTGCTCCGTATCTAATTTAAAAAAAAAGTCTTTTTTTTATTTATTAACTGCGAGTAAACAGATCTGAACTTCATAAATTACGACCGCTTCGTTCATCGATCATCTTAAATTGCTCCGACGCGATTAAAACTGCAATCGCTCATCAATCGTCTATAATTATTCTGCTGAGAGTTGAAATCGGATCGACTTTCTCGGCAACGGGGAAAAAAATTGATAATTCGCTCATTACTATCGAACATTTAATTAACGATTTACAGATCCGACACAAGATTTAATTGCGCCGATCGATCTTCGTGACTTCAATGAAATTTCGTAATCTACTTGCCGGTCATTCACCGTCTACACTCGATTCAGTTGTCTACTTGCTGTTCTATTCTTAAACCGGCTGCTCTAGAAATACGCGCGGCTCGCTCTATATCGTCGCTGCCCAGAGTCGGGTCGTGCACCCTGCCTCGTTATACTCGCACTGGGAAGATGCAGCAGTGTCAGTGGTACACGCGGATATCGCATTCACGTCTGTGTCGGTGATTTCCCGTATGCGGCCCGCGTGTCGTGGCAAGCGGTGATAAGGACGGCAAGTCAGCCTCGCGAGCGACGAATGCATCGTATATGTTTGCGCGAATTTCGAGAATTCAAATCACGAGATGCCAATTAACAATCGAGAATTTAAAATTGTCAGATGCTAACTAATATTTGTGAATTTCAAAGCGAGAGCACGCTTTGAGGAAAACAAAATACGCGTAATTACATTTTCTTATCTGGCATATCTCTGCGTGTGCAAACGTTTTGTCGAGATAATTTTAAGACTCTTTCGCAATTTCCAGCGAACAAAAGATCAGGCGTTTATTTTCTAATCTTTGCAGAATCTTTCTCGATACACTAGCGATTGCGCCTGCTTGATCGTCGCGGTCGAATGAACCGACAATGATGAGCATGACACACTTGTTCGTCCGGAGAAAAATTGCTTCGATTTCAATCATCGTGGAATAAGAATTGTCATCGTCATTGCATTATTTTCTCTTCGAAGACAGATTTTCTGCGCGCGAAACTTTTTCTACGCGTGCCAGCGTCGTGTCGGAAGTTTGCCGAGGGTATAATAAATATTAAAATTACTTTCGCCTACTAAAAGTGATTACCGTTGTAGTTATTTCTGGCGATAGGCGCGTGCAACGATCGATACATCATCGTCGCCGAACGCGAGGACGTACTTTTTCGCGCGTTCTCCACGCCGCAATTTGGACGGGCCGTTAAACGCGAAACTCGATACATCGAGATAGAGGATCAACCATGCCGATACGTTTGTGCATATCCGTGTTATCGTCATGGGAGATAATATATTATATCGGAAATAAATCGATACATCGACTCGTTGTTTTGCACTTCGCACTCGATGCCGCGAAAACATACACGACCTGAGGGATTTCACGACGGTGTGCGACACGGAGTAATCTCGCGAAGGACAAGGTCACAAAACTGCAGCTTTTTACAGATTTCCTCTCGTAGGAGATCATGGGGTGAAATGTTTTTCCCACCGGGGGAATGCGAGAGAGCTTCGATCGGTGTAGGCAAATGGCACGTGCAACTGAAACCAATGTGTAATAATCAATGTAATTAAAGTTATGAATCAATTGCGCTTACGAAGTTAATATTATGAATTAGTGTTATAAATTAACGGTTATTTGATACATCTAACTAGCAGAATTGTTCTCTTATTAGCAATTTCCCGCTGTAATACTTAAATTTCAAGTCGAGAGTTGATGTGATGTAAGATATACCAGCGAGTTAGGGAAAATCCGCGAAAGTTTACTTTTAATATAACTGAAATTCGAGTGGATTACGTATCAGCCGCACCCCCGTGAAACGGCGGGAAGTGAAAGCAGCTATGAGGAGCGGTCGAAGTGTGCTCGAAGAAAATTATTACGTTGTTAGAATACGAATTATCAGACTGATCTGATATCACACGTACGTATGTAATTTGCCTTGACACAGCGACACGGCGATCGTACGAGCAAGGACGACCCAGCATTGCGGGATAACATTGTTCACGATATTTCTACGGCCAAGTACATCCTCTGTCTATTTTTATGCTCTTCCCACTGTCAAGTTTCGTTCGATTGATTTGCGCTGCTGGAATCGATCTGAGCACTTTTTTTTTGTTTCGTTGAAAAAGCACGACGAATGTTGATTCTAGCTTAAGCTCTAAAGCGCCATTGGCCAAATAGATGTGGCCTATTCTTTGTTGCACCGAATCGCAGTAAAACTTTCTATCTCGCTTTCGCCAAACTTCAAATATATATCTATTTCATTTTCAAAACAAATCTATCATATGATGTAAATTCAAGTCGCTTAGTAAGGTGTATACTGATAATACCTCATTATCAATGTATTAAATATCGATTTAAAAAACAATTAATAAGTACTATGAATATATTCCAATGTTGGTCTACCGCACTCTAGGATATGTAGCAAAAAATATACTTAGCATATAAAAAATATTGCACGATAGTTTTGCGTGATGAATAGATGTGTTAGATTTATTTGACATAAAATAATGATCGTTGAGCTTGTAGCGAAAGAAGGAGGCCAAGTTCTGAAAGCACTCAACGTGCCGCCATATATTGTGCTGTTTACCAAGCAATCAGACAAAAGAAACATTAATCATAAACGCAATGGAATCCCCTTTTCATCCGAACGCAAATTATTTGATCAGATTTCTGTCAGCTATTACAATAAGACGAACAACCATTTCGCGAGTTTTTCGTCAGTCTTCTTTATAATTTAATTCACAAATTCAACATTTCTCATAATTTCGAGCGATATCGCGGGAAACGCGTATAACATTTTCATTGTTTGCATATCGCAAACAAAATTCTATTCATTCAACTCCCTAGCAACTTTTACCTGTGTAACATCGCGAGTGACGAAGCGCAAAGAGACTATGTCTCTCGTCACCTGTCATTGTTCCCGCCAAGGCGACGCGTACTACACATTCACAAATCGACCATCGACTATCGCGCGTCATCTGCTTTCATCGACCCCGCGACGGGGTACATCTCTAAATAAAACGTTAATAAAATTCTACGAGGAAGAGTTTACTCTTTGCGAAATCCAGACCTTCCTTCCGAGGATACGCGCATCCGAATTTCCCATTCCGGGCACGTGCAACCGGGGACCTACGCTCGATGAATACGCATCGCACTTACGTCGTTCTGACTTAACCCTCGAAGACAAATCGCGAACAGGATGAAAGAAGAAGGAGCAAGGGGTGGTCTGCGTGACACGAGCCTCCTCCTCGTGCGCGCTCAGTTCAGCTCAGTTGGACGCATCGCCGAGCCGCGCGACTACCCTGCCTGGCGGTAAACCGGCGGCTGCACTGGCGTGGCAGCCAGGCAACCCTCGCGAGCACACTGCGCTCCGTGCACCCCCCGACTCGCTCGCGCGCCCCCGAACTCGTACACCGTATTCCGTGCGCACCTCGAGCGGCGCGTCGGCCGCTTCCAGAATACGTTTTCTACCGAGCTCTAGCGAGAATGGGCGCGCATCGCCGATGACTGGCTATGTGACGCAATGCGTGGTGGAGAACCACACGAACCGACCGATCGAAGCAGTTATGCCGGCTTGGTGGCCGGGCAGCCACTGAGGGATGATGGGCGATGTTGATTGCTGCCGACGCTGCTGTTGGTGCTGCTGCTGATGGTGGCGTGCTGGTGCTGCTGCTGGCTCTGTAGCAGAAGCTCTGTAGTTGAAGGAGGATCGATAAAAGGAGGAGGGAAAAGCAAAGTGAATAGGCGCCCGGGAAGAAACAAGGGATATCTCTGTGGGAGGTCCTCTCCTTCGAGATGTGCTCCTGCTGCTGTCTCCGATTCGCCAAAGTGTAGCTTTCCCAATGTCGAGGTGGCTCTGTCTCTATCCCTTCCCTCCTTTTTTCTCTCTTTCTCTTATACCACCCTCCAACGATCTCACCTCACTATAGTATTCGAGTTTAGTGAACTTCCGATGGTTTCCGATAGACGCTTCTGCTTTCTCAAGCACGTCCGATATTGAATGAGGATCGCAATAATTGATTTCTGTGGTGAACCAACATTTATCAAATAGATTGGCAAATATTTCTAATTAAAATCTAATTAAACTATTATATTAACTATTTTAATTACTTTTATATTGTCACACACACACATACACACCTAGGTAAGCTTTTTTAGATTATTGCGACTTGAATTCAATTTGCATCTCCTCTGTCATGGTATCATTAATTTGTATTTTTCAAACTTTATACTCGTAGAAAATTTAAAAAAATCGAGCGTTTACTTCGTTATACTGTCATGCATATGTAAAAGAGACAAAAGGGCTACCGTTCTTGAATCGCAGCCAGGAATTTCGAGCGAGATCGTTTTTCGTGACGTTTGACCCGTTTCTATCGAACGGCGATGACGTCATCGCAGAGAATGTCAGATCAATGGTCCCCGGGGAGTTGGTGACGGATGCTTCCCCATCCTCGCGTCTCCCTAACTTAGGGTAGCTCCACTCGTGTGGTAGAGCGCGCGATTACACGCGCTACCGACCCACATCACTTTTCGGTCGAATGGAAGTTGAGAAAGGCCAATAACGGTATCGGGATATCATCGTAACTAAGAAAGGTACCGTCTATGAAAGTCGTTTCGGAGAAGTTCTGCCATTAGAGAGAGAGAAGGCTTTTAAATCTACATCGAGATCGTATATTTTTTACGTACGCTTAACGATCAGATTTGAGTGCACCGCATCCGCTAATTGCGTGGTACAGAAAGGAAGCGAGCCATAGCAAACCGCCTTTCTCTTCGCGAATCCGCGAATCCCACGTTTATCTCGGCGATTAAAACGCTCATAGCTTGTACCTATATCTAAACCGACTTCAAGAGTGCCCCTTTTAATGTTCGTCATCAAACTGAATAACTTTCCGCATCGCCGTTAGTTTGTTCCGGCTTCCTCCGGATGAGAGTCGCTGGCACGACGTCATACAGTTCAATGACGTCACAGGGCGTTCGATACGAGAGCGGGATTTCGTAGTGGGGGTCGCTACACCGCGACGAGAGTAAAGAAGAGCGATTCTGACGCTGAGGGGTCAGGAAAACGGATGCGAGAGATGTCAGACGAGGAGAAACCGGCGTGGAAAGAAGGATCTTTCACGCTAAACAGCATTCCCGCGTTATCTGATTGTTATCTGTACATTATCGCTACATCCATCATGTAGATACCAAAGCACCTCTTTCACGCATTTGCTCTCGCGTTATCGCCGATGTTTAATCGGGGAGAGCCTGCTCGCGTATTCTCGATCACGCGCGTTAATTAAAGATCTCTCTCGATCAGATGACATCTCATTAACCGAAGATAAATTGCGCTTTGCGTCAATGTAAGATCGCTGTGTATGTTCGTATGATCCTGCTCCAAGATTTCTCTCTTCCTGCCCCCCGTGGATGCGAGTCGGACCGTCGCATTGCGCCACCCCCACTATCTGCCTCCACCCCCCGCTCATAAAAGGCACGCTTATAATTCTCTGACTGTGGCAAGGAACGACTCTCTACACTTCGCCATAAATCCCTCGTTGCTGCAGAAAAAGTTCGACTCCTACGAATTAAGCGTCGGAAAATAACGGCGTCCTCGCTTGCTTGATCGCTCGACCGCTTAAAACATTTTCCTGCTATCTCTATCCGCGAACATTGTGAAATGTTCTCACTGGGAGAGCCGATCGCGAATTATTTCTGTTACAATCAACCGTAAACTTCTTCATGCTTTCTCTTTTCCGTCACGTCGAATAGTAAATTAGACGTCATGCTGTATAAGTCTATAAAAAAAATATTCCTTTTGCTCGGTTAAAGGGAAATATAAGAAAAACGATGTTTTACTGCTTTTGTCTAGATTTACGGAGAGCTACCGTTCGCGAAGCGTCGATTTCCTTTGTAGAAATTGCAGTAGTAACTGCAGTAATAGCACCATTCACAGATCGAGTACGGACAATATAGAAATTCTCTGAGCGCGTCAATATTAATCAATCGTGGTATTATCGGCGGAACGCGTACTCGAAGTAATTTATGCATTGACTCGACTGCGCCGAGAAATGAAATTGGGACGAATTTTAAAAAAATCGGGACTCGATAGACGAAGTTCTAAAAAGAGTTGCAAAAATGTCATAAATTTATTTCTTCAATCACATTTCTGCAAAGATTAAAATATTTATTTTACATAACTGTATACATGAAGAAATAAGTTAAAATGAGAAAACAGAAGCAAACGCTAGTTTCATTGTGTTTCATTTTGGCTCGTCAAAGATTAATAGCTTCCCAAATATTCTTCTTTTAAATTTTTCCACAAGATATGCAAAATATTTTTACGAAAAATGTTGCTCACATTAAAAATATTTGTTTTGATACAATTTGTTTTTAAAAATTACAATTAAATATATACATATAATATCAAATGTTATTACATATAAAATAAACCAAACTCAAAACCTAAAATATATTCTTTTTTTTCATAAACTCTATTTTTTTAAAATAAAAATAAAATTCACACACATTATACCTATTAGGTTTGGTTCTTTTCAAAGTCAAGCATAAAACTATTTTCTTCTGACAGAACAGTACCGCCATCGCTCTGAAGAAACCCGACTTTGCTGAGCCTTCGGTGTTCTCTCACCAGGAAAATTCCAACCGTTCGCAACTTGCTGGGTAATGCCATCCGTAGCTCCAATGATAAAGCCAGAGCGAACTATCGGTACACGATGGACCATTAATATTATTAGATCGACAAACATTTTTATGACCTACATTGTTCCGATCACAATGTTTCATAGTGTCAACTTTCTATCCGTCATTATATAAAACCCATTTCTTTTCAATTTATGGCATATATGATCCGCATATCTTCTACGACAAGATATAAGTATGAATGATTGCGCAATTTAAACAATCCCGATAGGAAATGTTATCTCCAGGGTGGCAAAGGCGTAGCTCTCAGAACATGATAGCTGTAATACGGTGAATAATGGCACCAATTGTTGCCTACGCAAATTAGCTGAACGGTCCCTGAGAAAACTAGATCAAGATAGTATTATACATCATGATAAAAGAGCCAGAACCATTTATCGCGTTATACGAACGTATAATTCAGACTCAACGTCGGAGATGACTTTCCCTCGTGTTTCATCTCGCGGGGACGTGTCTAAAAAAAAATAATTCAATGCGGAGAAGACGATCCAGGCACGCGTGGATTCATCATCCGAGAGAGAAATATCGCGCCTCCAACTTACCCTCCATCGAATTTTTTCCGCATAAACTAAACGAAGATTTGTGGCCCGTTGATTAATGCTTCGTTAGTCACGCTTATGAGATGTCAGAGTTCAGCGGCGCTATTGGGTTTGTATCAACAGCCTCGTCTAACGACAAATGTCACGAAATCTTTCTCTGACAGCTGAGACGTACGATCTCGCGTGCGCAACTCGAACGATCTGTTATTTCGTAGCGCGGCGCGTCGAGATGAGTCTTGAAAAAGTTTATCGTCCGGTCTCTAGTAGCGCATTAATTACGCGCTAATCTTTCTGACGCATCGCAAATTAGTTCAGCATCTGTTTTTACGCACGTTGTAGCGAGATGTATTTTCTTTGTTATCTAATAATTAACTAAACGACTCGTTTAAGACACTTATGAGTCTTTAAAACTTAAAAGAGTTAATCGAGCCAATCAAGATCTTCCTTGGATATATTAATTTATTAATACAATTTTTATATTAGATACAATTGTTACTTGTTAAGATCCTCTCTAAAATAACGTTTAATCATCAATTAATTCACGATTTTGTAGAGATATATAGATTCTATCAATATCCTATTTTTTTACAAAATAAAAATTTGACAGATAAGATAAGATTGGCAAGGAACAAGATAGAGTTATAGATATGTGTTTGGTGCGTTATTAAATTTTCTACGAAAGAAATGACTATTTATTTATATATATCAATATTTTATTTTAAGATTTTTATACAAGCCAACGTGATTAAAAATATATTTATCAGCAAAAGTTGTCCTTGATGTCTCTTATCAATGGAACTTCCTCGCTTTTAGCGTTAGCCGATATGTTATCCCACAGGATGTTACAAGGTTCTGCAATAAACTGGTACAATTTTAAAATTTATTAGCGCTGTTCGCCGACTGTAAGAAAACAAAAGTGATCTTTCCCAATACTTGACGAACATTATTCATCAGTATTCATTATTCATCAGTAGTCATATTTTTTTCCACATTTGTATTTATCTGTGCCTAATAATACTCAATAAACAATTTCCCGATGACAGTTATCTCGTTGAAGCTGCATCATACTTTATAACGGTTTATTGTTTATCGTGAAATACATTTTTATTCACATATCATTTCTGACGTGCTTCGCGACTGACGTTGTATTGCGAATTGTACACGCAATGATTGTAAAGAATTGCGAAATAAACATGCCGCATTCGAGACGCACGAGTGGAAAAGTCGTAACAGCCGCTTAACGAACGCACAGACGAGCCATGTAAGTGGCCGTCTAAATTTGGATTGTATGACGAGACGCGCCGCGAAGCGATAGAACGCTTACGAATTCCAGTTTTCGCGATGAAAATTTGCAAATGAATGAAAACTGCGTCGAGTTTTCTTTCGTCGCGCGCCGATTGTGAAAAATTGACAATACAAATGGAAGAAAAACAGAGAAATCGGCAAAGAGAAGAGACTGATCGGAAGACTGATCAATCTTATAATTTTTTGAAGTATTCTTAGGACACAACTTAGCGGACACAACTTAATGACAAAAGCGAAGTCGACGATTCGCTTCGTGTTCAAGGCAATTTCGAAATAATTAAATCGGCGCGTTATAATCGACTCATAAAATTAGCGTGCCGTAACGAATGTACGTATTTCCTTAAAAGTGAAAGTAAGAGTTGCGCGTTGATATATCGCGTGTATCCGTTGTACCAAGCACGTGGTTCGAATTTTATCCTTATCGTTATTTGTATCGGACATCGCAAATGTGCGGGATATTAGCAGAGCTGATCGTCATAAAGTTTAGAAGCGAGAACAAGTTACGACAATCGCATATCATGTGTTTATAGAAATTATTAATTTTGCGCGTTGCAGAGTTTGATATGGAAGAGCGCGCGCGGGGCTCCCTAAAAGGCAAACGCGTCTCGAACGCGAGCGAGATTTAATTTATTTCTTTACGTCTCGTACAAGGCGCAACTTTTCGATTCGCAACGGCTGACGCTCAACGAGCAATTTTAATTAAATGACACCGTGACTAAAGTTGCGCGCGCGCACGCACGTTAACCGCGCTCGTGACTCAGGACTCATGAGTTTTCAAGCATGGCACGAAGGAAAATAACACGGCGAGGGAAATTAATTATTTCTCTTACACCAGTTAAAAAAAAAAAACACCCTTTCTCTCTTTCTCTCTATCGATCCGTCTCTCGTGCTCTTTCTCTCTCCGCCAGCGAAACCGAAATAAACCGGCAATTTACTTTAAAGTCATCGTTGCTTAATCACCGCCGCGATTTTATAGACGACGTGAGCCGATTCGAACCGCAGCTCGTAACTTTTCAACCCCGCGGGATTTTAAATCCCGCGTTTTAAGAGAGAGGCCGGGAACGTTAACGGTCGCTAAACTTCTCGGCTTTACGATACGAAACGCACCCGCGATATTTCGGAGGCGGAGACGTCCCTCGCGCGCAGCCCCAAGCGAATTTTATTTCAGGACGAAGAAAAAAAAAACGCCGTCTCTCCGTCTCTGGAGAATCGGACCAGCGCGAATCATTCGCACGACGGTAACCAGAAATCGGATATTTTTGGAGCTTCTCACTTCGCTTTGTCGTTCGTATGGCGGGGCTACGCACGAGCTACGACCGCATTTTTTTCCGTTGCGACTGCGAGGGAGATAAAAATATTTTCCGAAAGCTTATCCGCGCTCGCGCCTCGCTGGCAACGCCTCGCGGGAAGACGAACGCTGCCAGCTGCCGGCGAAAATCCGGCGGGTACGTCCTTTGTCCGTGGCGAAAGCGCGCGGAATATTACTATGATGACCACGAGCGATGAAATATTTAATCGTGTTGTGCGATCATATGGATCGATGCATCGTTCAATTATATCTTGTTCCGGCACGATCGACCGATTTGTCTCGTTAACGACCTGGTTTTCGAGCAAAATTCAGCGATCGATAAAGCGACTCTAATGTATACATGAAAAGGACAATTTTGCTGAGGGATCTAAAATTTCGCTGAATACAGATCAGAAAATAATTTTGTTGGACCATCAAAGTAACTTTGTTGGAATCTTAAAAATAATGAGCAATGATGCAAAAAATTTTGATAGTCTAGCAACTATACTGTTAGAAAATTTGTGTTAAATTTAACACACTTCACGTGTCCCAAACGGTCCACTCAAATTATTATGTTAATTTGATATAAGATGAATATGTTAGAAAGTAACACAAACATTATGTAAAAATTAATACAAAAAATGTAACATTTTGACACAATTTGTGGAAACATATTTCTTCAGTAAAATTAACATTTATTATAATATGTTAAATTAACACGAATAGTCTTCTTTGATTCATTTATTTTAGAATTTATGTTTTCAAGTTTCATTATTTTTATGTTATTTGTTCATTTACTCATAAATTATGTTATTTTTACATTAAGAAATGTTAAATATCAATTTAACACAAAATATCCAAATAACATAATAACATTATGTTATTATTAAATTAACACTCGGAAATGTTAAAAATTCAACATAAAAATTTTAATAAGGACCGTTTTTAACACAAATACACAAAAATGTTTTTACTGTAGTTTGAGCGTTCTACATAATTATTTTGATAGCTCAACAAAATTATTTTTCTAATCTGTACACAGCTAAAATTTTAGATCTTTCAAAACCGTTCTTTCCGAAATTGAAGAACAAACTTACTTACTTATAGTCATAATCAATTTCGTTATTTATATCTTTGATCGAATTTTCCACGATTTGCGAAACGGTCTCACGAGTCTGTATTGTTCCGTCTTACTTTTTTATTCGTCCCTATATCCTCATAGTGTCTCTCTTGTCAAATAGCCCTCTCGTCCTTCGAATTCTGGATTCTGATCCCCATGCATTACAATACACGAAACTCCGTCGTCGCTATTGCATGCGCGCGAATCGCGTGACACTTTCCGAAGTTTTATGGCGTTCGAGCCCCAATAGGGCAATATAAGGGATGGTATTCCCAGCATAACGCGAGATAGTGGTGTACGGTTACTTGTTGCAGTAGGGGCGTTTTTGTTCGCTCGCGTTGCAGTTTCCATCGCACTCCCAAATAGCTTTTCGAAGAAAAAGGAAGAGATCGCCGAGCGGGAGAGCGAACTGAGTCACGCGAGTAATGCTTTTCGCCCGCGGTAAATGACGATATCCTCGTCTCGGGGAGCAGAGGCCCCGTTTCATGGGAGATTTTCTCCGCGCGAGAACAGTCGCTATTTTGCTCGCGATTGTGACAATTATGCGAGATTTTTGCGCGCCGGTGTGCTCCGCTGCCCCGACGGAAGCTGAATGGTGGCTATTACGTTGCGGGTAGTAGCGGCACTTAACGGTGAAAGTGTGTCACCGCATTTTTAATTTGCACTTTATCGTCATAGATCGGCGGTCTTGAAACCTTCGCACGTCATAAACTGAGATCGAGTTCCCGGCAGAGATTGAAAAAAATCAGTTTCCGTAT